>OY804605.1:43620548-43693064 GCA_963680895.1 Fragum sueziense | reverse complement strand
ATCTTTTGTCACAAAGTTGTTGCACTCCAGACATTCTTAACCTATTCGGATAATTTATGATCCTCCTTGTACTTCTTTTTCAAGTAAAATGGTAAAAATAATTCACAAGATTACTATAACAAACAATTTTATACTCTTCCATGTATTTCAAACAATGAGTACTTGTAATCATACGAAGATAGTTCAATTTTCTAAGAAAATCTTTAATTTCGTGAATATTGTTTTCTAAATATGCACTGGATAGGTATGAAAAAGTACTTATATTATACCTTGACATGTAATAGGCGCTAACTAAACAAGAACAATTAATTATCTTACATAGGTGTGCTATAAATGTTGAAAAAATGAAAGTTCTTTTCTTTTAAATAATTTGTTGCACTCCAGACATATTCACATGTTGACAATATTGGCTAATTTATGATACAATTCGCACTTCTTTATCGAGTAAAATGGTACAAATAATTCATGTGATAACTATTACAAGCAATGTTACTCTTTTCCTTGTATTTCAAACAATGAGCAATTGTAATCATACCAAGATAGTTCAATTTTCTAAGATTTAAATTTCTAACCCCTAAAATGAAAACCAATCGCAAAGGTGACACAAATTTGTGCCTAAATTGTTTAAATATATGCCCTCTTTAAAAAAAACAATACTTGATGATAACACTTTCTTTAGATCAGGTCTTTTTTAATTCGGCCAAAAAACTTGTTGCACTCCAGACAACATAAATACTGGTCTAAATCAAACACAAGTCTGTGTCTAAACTGGATTTCTGGTGTGAATAATCTTTGAGTCTATGTTATCTGAAAAAGAGAACAATAGTTCATTAAAAAAGTAATATATGGTGAAAGAGGGGTTGTTAAACTTCAAATGTTACACTCCAGACAAACATAGGTGAGTTTATTTAAGGAACAGTCAGGAGTTTTTGTCCTTATGTAGATCTAGGTATTCAAAATCATATTTGTTCAAGGCTACACACATTTTTGTACATGGATTATCATAAAAATTTGACTTTTCAGTCATAGAATTCCCACAGTATTCAATTATTTCAAGTTTCTCTATATTTGCTGTTGCACTCCAGACAGCGCACGACTTTTGTTCTTGTGTGAACCTCAGCGTACCCTTTGCACACAAACACTAACCACATACAAAATTCAAAACTCAAGATGTCATTGACTAAGCAGCCAGTCTACAATATTTCCAGTCTATTTTTTTTTTATTTTTGGACTGACTCATTTGACGCATCACTTTATCCATTTTTGGATAAAAATCACTACGCGGTGCGCATAACTCCAAAATCCTGTCGCAAAAAAGTAGCAAGCAGAAAATTGCAACTACAAATACATTTGCAACAAAATAAAGTTTGATTTTCGTCTCAATTTCATCTAATAAAATAATTAATTCAAATTAGATTATTCATTTTACTCTCTGCAAGCATATGAAGCAAATATGCCGCGTGACAGGAAGTCATGAGGAAGTACCACGTGTATGCATTTTATGGGCGCTGACATCTTGAAAGTAGTTAACCCAGAATGCCCACCTGAGATAGATGGTAATCGACAGGTGGCGACATCTATTGGTAGATATTGCTCAAGATGTTAAAGTTAAGGAAGTGGCTAGGGATACGGGCCCGTATCTCTAGCCTATGGGGGCTACAGGATACGGGCCCGTATCCCTAGCAAAACCCCCTTGTTTTTACTAGAGATACGGGCCCGTATCTCTAGCGAAACCATGGGGTTTTTGCTAGGGATACGGGTCAAACGACTTCCGGTCTAACATAACCTATCGTGTCATTTATGGAAAATCAATATTGATGGAAAATCGATTTTGATCCTATCCCAAATTGCGAAATTCAGATTGGTCATTTTGAAGTTAGTTCCAAAAGACAAATAAAGTATTTTATATGTCTTCACTAGACAATACGGGCGATATTGAATGGGAAATATCGAGGGAATGGAGAAACTGTTTCTTCTTGTTTGCGAAAGGGTTGAAATAGAAACATTTAAAAGTTTAAGTTTTATATCATCGGTTTATTCCCGGGTCGTTGGGTCGCACATTTAATAAAATGTGTGAAAAGGGGATAGGCCTACCCAAAGGGAGAAACTTTTGAGAGGTCACCTTTAGGACTAGACTGGGTTCTAGACTGATCATTTTTCCCTCTTTCACTTTCTCCGGTCCAAATATCAGTCAATAATCATATCAACACGATCAAAAACGGGTGCCGCGATATCTAACGGGTATTGATTTTTTTTATGCGTTATCTTATTGACCAAATTGTATATTGAGGACTGGACCCAGGCTACTTTATGAATATAATAGGAATGAAGATTTTTGAATGAAAATAGGAGAAAATTATTTTTCATTGTAACCAATTTTTTGTATTCGTGGTATAATATTTGTTGTAAAATATAGGCTATAGCCTACATGGGTAGGTTACAATAATATGTATTTACGCTTTATCTTATTACCAGACGGTAAAATTTAGACGATTACAATTCTTATCTTTCTGGGCAGAAAACATCGTGAGAAATTAAGAAATTGCTTGTCACAAGCAGTGTCTATCATTTCCACATTGTTTTGCAAAACTTCTATGTCATTTGGCGTCAAAAAACTTCAGTTTGACAACCCTGTGGGAATTGATATCTTATGTTATTCATACACCTTATGACAACAAGGTGCTAAATATTTGCAGCTTCATAAGTGGCAATTGTTTCACGGGTATGTCGTGTGTAGACCTATAACAATTTTTGTTGGATTTTATTTTTCTTGCTTGACAAGAAACTTTAAAGGCGAAAAGACTACCCTGTTCCCGGAAGAAACCAAAAGTTTAAACAATGATGAAACTAGCAAATCTTACATTAATCCAATATTGCACAGAAAGTAACGAGAAAGAATATAAAGAGTAGATCATCAACCAATTTTTTTTAAGTGTAAAAGCCATTACAACTCTTTTGCTTTAAACGCTCGAATTGATATTGTTTTAGATGAAATCATTGTTACAATTCAACAATGCGATGGCCTACTGATTCAATGTGTTCTTATTGTACAGGCCCGTTACCGTAAGAAGCAATTTCATTTGGGGAAGGGGGCTCAAGCCCCTGTCCGGGCATGTGTCTGAATATTGGAGGGGTTTTATTGTATTTTCCCTATTTTCTTCAGTATAAAATAATGACAGGAAAGTTTGGAATTTGATTAAGTTGCAAACAGTTAGCACCTTGTTGTCAAAAGGTAATTAAATCAACATGAGATATTGAAGAAATAATAAGTTTCAGTTTCAAACCATTCATTTCAGCAGTTTCTCCATTCCCTCGACATTTCCCCTGCAACATCGCCTGTATTTTTCTAGTTCATAGACATAAAACAATATTCCATTTGTCTTCTGTACCTAATTTCAATATGACCAGTCTTAATATTAAATTAGATCTATATACCCTTTCTGACCTCAATTAAAACATTTTCAAAATGTGTGGGATTTGTTTTCAGAAGAATTGATTTGATATTGAAAATATTTGTTGGCGAAGTTTAAATTCCAATCGGCGATCAACTTCGACGATTCTCCTATTTCTACGCGTATGTAAACAAATTTAAATGGCATAGAGCAAAGAAAATGAAATAACATTAATAATATTAGATCTACTCACCTCTAATTCCTGATCCATAATTCATTCCAAATAAAGATAAGCACGTAAACGAAATGCAGATAATCAAACACGATCCGATATTATGTTTACACTTCCTGGTTTGACTCCATAAAAAGTGACGTCACTTTTAAAAGTGGATTTCCCGATAACGTCATCAATGTCATTAAGGCAGGTTTTTTCATGACGCGGCTCATATATATATACATTTCGCAGTTTGGGAAAGGATCAATATCGAGTTTCCATCAATATCGATTTTCCATAAATGACACGATAGGTTATGTTAGACCGGAAGTCGTTTGACCCGTATCCCTAGCAAAAACCCCATGGTTTCGCTAGAGATACGGGCCCGTATCTCTAGTAAAAACAAGGGGGTTTTGCTAGGGGTACGGGCCCGTATCTGTAGCCCCCATAGGCTAGAGATACGGGCCCGTATCTCTAGCCACTTACTTTTACACACATATTGTTATTCTTTTATTGTTATGTATTTAGAAAAAAAGAAAGTTTTTTTTTCTGTTTACAAAAAAGTGTTTCACTCCAGACATTTTTTGCATGTTTTTTGGGCATAACTTTTAACCGTTAAAGATATTTCAATAAAATTTTGCATGAACATACAATACACTAATTAACATCACATGGTCCTTGCAATTTGATCAAATATTCTATTCTTTTTAGTCTAGATGAAAAAATATGCTAGGTGCCATTTATTTTGAATTCCCCCTTAACATTTGGACGGGCCTCATCCACCCCCCCCCCCCCTTTTCATAACCTTCCCAGAGTGAGCTCCCTTGGTTCAATTTTCATCAGCCAATCAGCGCCTCGCCTTCCTCACAACAACAAACATCTGTCACCTTTCAATCAGTGGGAAAAGATCGTTCAAACTTAGAAAAAATAAATGGAATTGTGCTTCTTTTGGTAATATTCTGGGACAAATCAAGACAATAAAGGTAATGAAACATGATTGCATGTTTCTTTTCTTCTGTGCATGCGAAAAGACAAGTAAAAAGGAGTGTCAATGACGGTCGCTAGCATGTCCGAACAAAATTTGCAGCCTGCATGAGAAATTCGATTTCCGATAAAGTATCGTTGTGGTCGTTTGATTATCAGGTTTGAGATAAATATTTATGCCAAGACATACAAAACAGTTCAGCTAGACAGCGTGATATTATATTGCCTTTGCATCTATTCGAATAAAATGAAAATAAAATCACTTGGACTTGCGCCGACATGTTTGAAGTTAGCGCCCATTTAGGACTGTACTAGTATTCGGATACTACAGAAATGAAAATTTTGACTTGTATCTAACTCCATGTTGATCTAAAATGTCATAATGGCCTTTCTCCATATCTTTGATCAAAAGGAAACATGTCACAGACTTTAGTCATCTGCAACATGTTGCTGCACTGGATGTGGTGTCAGTTAGCTGCGATATAGTCGCAATAATGTAACCGAAACCTTTTTGAAGTTTGATCTGGGTTTCGATTACAATTCCTTCCTATTTGTTGCAATGGAGCAGGTGCTGGAATGATTCATTGCTACATGACAAGGTTTACAGTCAAAACGGCCCAAGGGCAAAACGGCCCAATACCAAAACGCCCCGGTTTTTGGTCAAAACGGACCGGTTTTTGGTCAAAACGGACCGGTTTTTGGTCAAAACGGCCCAAAGCAGTTTTTCAACTTGGTCAAAACGGCCCAATTTTTTTCTAACATACAAATATGAAGATCGATCTATTTTAATCTTATTATTGTTATTATTTCGAAGATATTTCCTGAATATATTTTTGTAAAAAATGTGTATATAGTTTTAATTGTCAAATTATATTTTAAAACTGCAATTTTAAATTTAAAAAAAAAAGTCTTCAATTATTCATTGCATATTGTTCTTATGATGTAAGTTTCACTGTTTATTTGTTATAAGTTGTTTGTTAATTACTAAAATTAAGTTAATTAAAGAATTTGTCAAACAATAGCCTATTGATCTTTTGATTCTATCAAATTAAAATTGAACGTCTATAATGTGTATTGCCGAATTATCTAAGTGATATTTGTTGTCAGTTGTTTGTTAATAATTGGCATAGATTGATTGTGTCATATTAAAGTCGAACATATGTAATGAGAATTGTATTGTTAACAGGTGATCTAATTGATCGTTTTTATAGCATTATCAATAATTATTGTGTTACATATATATTGTAATAATTTAAACATTTCTTTACTTGGAATAATCGCTTTAATCATGGTCAATTACCGACAAAGCACATGTATAATTATACATACTATCTTACCTGAAGATTAAATGTTGTTTTTCTGTTCATTTGCCTAATTAGTAATTTGAAAGACCAGAATGAGATTGTTGTTAAAGATGAAACCTAACAGAAAAAGAGGAAAAAACGAAAACATAGATAGCAGTTTCTCCTTTTCTCTCCACGTTCAATCAGAATGAGATGAAATAATGTAAGTGTTCATTTTTCATTTCGGATCAAAGTAAAGATTAATCTTTTAAATGTAATCTAACACTTCTGTTTATTAGGTCCGATGACAAACTGTAGGTCGATATAACTAAACACAATATTTCACATGTATCTTAAATGCAGTGTATATCGCACCTATCTTAATCGTCCCGTGCTACTGACTATTGTTGACACGCATCAAACCTATCCAAACGGCAATTAGGCTATTTGAGGCGAGTTTATCCAGAAAACTGTAGCCAAGTCTTTGAGAATATGTAGATAAAACTGTACTTGTTAAAGTAAATAATGAGATTACAGGAGAAAATATTGTTTACCTTGTTGTTAAATTGCCAAGTTTTTTTTTCATAACCACGCGATAAAATTTTGTTAATGGTAAAATGGCCAAGTAATGTGTATTATAAATATATTTTTGGTATAAAACATACACTTATAGATCTACCACTAGATCTGATAGATTTTCGTAGAAAATCTTTTTTTAATTTTATCTATTTATTTACTTTTTGGGCCGTTTTGACCAAGTTGGAAAACTACTTTGGGCCGTTTTGACCAAAGTAGGGCCGTTTTGCTCTTGGGCCGTTTTGCCATTGGGCCGTTTTGGTGTGATACCCATGACAACAGGTTAACCAGGGCCTTCGCTGGTGATCGCCAACGTCGCCAAATGCGAAAATAATTTGAAAATGGCGATAAAAAATTGAAAAATTTATGCAAGAAAATGTATTTTCCACTTGTTCGCCTTGCTCCAAAGAAGCAAGAGAGTGGACTCGTAGCCACAAACCAATAATAACCATCATCAAGTTTGTGGCTACGATATCGCAGCTAGCTGCGATATCATAGCCACAAACTTGAAGATGGGTATTGGTTTGTGGCTACAATTCCGCCCTCTTCCTTCTTTGGAGCAAGGCGAACAGATCAAAATTCAAAACGGTTTCGGTTACATTATTGCAACTAGGTGTCAGTGATCGAGAGATAGAGCGTCAGCTTCACGCTCAATAGGTTCAGAGGTGACAGGTCGATCCATGGTAGTCGAGATTGTTCTTGGCTTCTCGTTGGTCCACACATTTGATGCAAGTACTGGTGCATTTCCAGGAAGCGGAGTCAAGAGGGATTAACCCTATTTCAAAAAAAGACCAGGTTATCATGTCCTTAAAGGAAATTGCTTGGGAAAACATTGAGGCAAAATAAGAAATTTCTGATAATCAGCAATTTCTCCTTTTGGGTGGTCAAATTCAAAGGATGCTGAAGGCTACAAAATGGATGTTGAAAAAATTGGGTTTGCATTCATCAAAGCATAGAAAAGAAAATATTGATTATCAGCAGCATATTCTTCTTTTGACTATATTTTTTCCCAAACCCTTTCTATCAGGCACACCAAAACCAGGTCTTGTCTTGGAAAGGGATAAACCCTGTTTTGTGTCATTGTGACGTTTTAATTAAATGAGTGCCCACAGTATAGAGTTTGGGTTTGAAAATGCAGATAGATTTAGAAAACTTATATGATCGCTTATCCACGGTGGATAATCATGTGATACAATATTTTCAGAAAATGGACATGGTTGATTTTTGAAACATCAACTGATAAAAAAGTTATTGAAGATAAACCAATATTTTGGTTTATCTTCAATAACTTGTTTATCAGTTAATTTTTCAAAAATCCAGCATGTCCAGCTTATTCCTGGCGTTTTCCCACCTTCTCTGCTTCAAACCGAATTCGAATTGGTCAAGTATTAAAGAATATTTTGAAGATTATCAGAAATTCTGAGTCACATGATTATCCACCTTGTCTTATCTGTCACTGTATAACTGTGTCATTCATTGCAGAAATGTCAAAAGGCCTGCGAGCCACTTCTCCGGTTCACGTCCATGTGGATGACGACATTCCAGTCCATGTTCATGTCAAACAACCGAAAAAGAAAAATGGAAAAAACGTAAGTCTTCTAAATGCACATATTGAGGTTATTGTCATGTAATGGATATTAACCCTTTCCAAAATGACAAAATTTTAAGGTACTCAAATTTGAAAGCTGCTGCAGACATCAAAATGGATGTTGATAAAGATAAGAATTTTTTATATCATAGCTCAGAAAATATTGAGGCAAAAGAAGAAACTGCTGGTAATCAGCAGTTTCTTCTTTTGTCTCAATGTTTTCCCAAGCCATTTCAATGGGGGACGTCAAAACCAGGTCTTGTTTGGGAAAGGTTTAACTTCTTGACCAATGTCAGTAGAAAAAAAAGAAAGGAAAATTGTATGTCATTCGATTAAAGCAACCTTATTTCAAAATAGAGAGATAGTCCTTCAGATGAGAGTTCAAACCAAAGTCTTGTTTCTTTATGACCTAATATATATAAGACATGAAACTCGACACTAAAAAGCAATTTGTCAAAGCAGGTACTACCAGTGTGTATAATTGCATTTTCTCTAGCCTTTGAAAGGAATCAACTTTGTGCCAATGGATTTTTTTTTTTTTGCGTAATTGTGAAAGGTTTAAAGGGACATTTCATTCCAATTTCAATTTTTTAAAGTATGTCTTGATGCCAAGATTGGTTATTCTAATGAGTATAAATAATATTAGTTTTTATACGCCGCCGGAGGCGGACGTATATTGGCGTCATCTTCTCCGTCTGTCCGTCCGTCCGTCCATCCGTCCATCCGTCCGTCCGTCCGTACGTATGTCCACTTTTCTTGTCAACGCAACTCCTCCTAAGTTTCTGGCTGGATCTTCTTGAAACTTTGTCAATGTTATCACCTCAATTGGTAGATGTGCATGAAGGAAGGATTTTATGGTTCGTTGATTTTTGCCTGAGTTATGATGCCCCTTAAAAACTTAGTCTCTGGGGCTTATTGAAATTGCAGCCTTGTCAACGCAACTCCTCCTAAGTTTCTGGCTGGATCTTCTTGAAACTTGGTCAATGTTATCACCTCAATTGGTAGATGTGCATGAAGGAAGGATTTTATGGTTCGTCGATTTTTGCCTGAGTTACGCCCCTTAAAAACTTAGTCTCTGGGGCTTATTGAAATTGCAGGCTTGTCAACGCAACTCCTCCTAAGTTTCTGGCTGGATCTTCTTGAAACTTGGTCAATGTTATCACCTCAATTGGTAGATGTGCATGAAGGAAGGATTTTATGGTTCGTCGATTTTTGCCTGAGTTACACCCCTTAAAAACTTAGTCTCTGGGGCTTATTGAAATTGCAGGCTTGTCAACACAACTCCTCCTAAGTTTCTGACTGGATCTTAATGAAACTTGGTCAATGTTATCACCTCAATTGGTAGATGTGCATGAAGGAAGGATTTTATGGTTCGTTGATTTTTGCCTGAGTTATGCCCCTTAAAAACTTAGTCTCTGGGGCTTATTGAAATTGCAGCCTTGTCAACACAACTCCTCCTAAGTTTCTGGCTGGATCTTAATGAAACTTGGTGGATGTTATCACCTCAATTGGTAGATGTGCATGAAGGAAGGATTTCATGGTTCATTGATTTTTGCCAGAATTATGCCCCCTTCAATCTTAGTCTCTGGGGTTTAATGATATTTCAGCCTCGTGAATGCAATTCCTTCCAGGTTTTTCACTGGATATTTATAAAAACCTTTTTGTGAACACAATTTTTTAAAGGTTTTTCAGTGAATATTTATAAATCCTTGTCAATGTCATTTTTTTGTCTCAAGTTTTATAAGTGGCGGCGTATATTGTGACGATGGCACTCTTGTTTGAAGTTGTTGCCAATAAGCGAGAAACACGCATTTAAAGTTGAGACATAATCGATAAATTGCATATAAATCCGAACTGTTGTCCACAACAATTTGTTCAATTTTAACACAAAAATATAGATTTCTCGTAAACGGTGCAATATTTTGGCTTGAAATTTTCAGAATTTTCATAAGGAAATATACTCTTTCAGATGAAAATAAAAGTAAAATTTATGACAAAAAAAATTCTGAAATGTCACTTTAAATGACTTAAGTGTAACTTGTCATTTTCCCTCTAGGCTGTTGACAGAAAGCATGTCATGAGGAGCACTGTGTCGTTGAGGGCCAGATCCAAGAGTCCCGGTGGGTCAGGGACATGGGTACCCCCTCCAGCCAAGGCTATCAAGGACCAAAAAATTATCTAGATCTTTTTGGCATAGGGGTGTGGGGAAGGTTTATGTTTAAATTAACCCATTCCTGCACATCATCTTTTTTTGACGCCTAACAAGTTAAAGGCTTAGGAAAACATTGTGAAAAATGAAGACATTGCTTTTGACAAGCAATGTCTTCCTTTCCCACAATGTTTTCTACCATTTCTTCACTTGAAATTTATCATTGCACAATCTTTGAATTTGAAGTCTAAGATTTTGCTGTGTGGTAATGGATTAAGTCATTAACACTTAAGTTCTTTTTTCGTTCTAGGCTGTTGGCAGAAAGCATGTCATGAGGAGCACAGTGTCGTCGAGGGCCAGATCCAAGAGTCCAGGTGGGTCAGGGACATGGGTACCTCCTCCAGCAAAGGCTACCAAGGGAAACAAAGTACAGTGGCAGGTACGAATCTTGGATACTTACGCTTATTATTAGCATTTGTGTGATGTGGAGGTTTTGCACCCATTTGCTACTACATCAGAGCTTTAGATAAGAGTATGTAAAGGCATTCAAATTTTGTTCTTGCAAATCTAAACCCCCATCTTGTGGGTACTCATTTGAATAAACTTAATGAGACAATTCTAATGAATTTCCATAATATTATGGTTTGGTGAACAGTAATTGAAATATTGCATTTTGAAAAGCCATTAACACCTTTTATTTGTAGCTCTATATGTGTATAACCTTTCCTTTCATAGATACATACAGGCTTTTTTATGTCCCATCATTTATAGATTCATGGGAGGCTCATAGTTTTTGCTCCAACTGTTTCTGTTTGTTTTGTCTAAAAAACAAATGGCTTTAACAATTACATTTTAACATAATGTAAGTGGTAGGTATTTCACATTTTACATGCATGTTGTTCACAGTGGATAATCATGTGATACAATATTTTCAGAAAATCTGCAATAATTTTGTAATTACTGGACCAATTTGAATTTGATTTGAAGCAGAGAATGTGGACAGACGTCCCACATTAGATTGACGTGGTTGATTTTTAGCTCGACTTTTCGAAGAAAATGAGAGCTTATACTGTCACCCGGGCGTCAGCGTTGGCGTCGGCGTCAGCGTTGGCGTCGGCGTTGGCGTTGGCGTTGCAACCAAGGTTAAAGTTTTTTCAAACATCAATAACTTCCATACTATCAAAGGGATTCAACCCAAACTTGGAATACTTATTCACCATCACACCCTTTACCTTACTATCAGGGCCCATGACCCTGGGATGACTCTATTTGGAGTTATGCCCCCTTTATACTAAGCAACTTAGAAAGTCGAGCGCGCTGTCTTCGGACAGCTCTTGTTGAAAAATCAACTGATAAAAAAGTTATTGAAGATAAACCAAAATTTTGGTTTATCTTTAATAACTTTTTTATCAGTTGATTTTTCAAAAATCCAACACATCCAGCTTATTCCTGGTATTTCCCCACATTCTCTGCTTCAAACCGAATTCAAATTGGTCAAGTATTGAAAAAGATATTGAAAAGATTATCGGAAATTCTGAGTCACGTGATTATACACTGTGTTGTTTGTAACAAGACCTCTCCTGTAATGTCAAGGTCAAGGCCAATTACCGTATAGCACTTTATTTCTGCGGGGTCCAAATTCTGCGGTTTTTCCAGAAATCAGGCGGGTTAAATTTCTGCGGAACATATTTCTGCGGTCTCTCATTTTGCAAAATCAAAGATTTTATTTCTGCGCTATCAAATCAGTTTTAGTTAGTGTCGGACATAGTTTGAAAGACGATTTCTATTTACTCCGTTAGGGTAAAGGGATATGCCCACTTATTTACCAGTATCTACATTATAAAGGCGTTATGGGAAACAATGCCGTATACAGATAGGTGTGAAAAGAAAGATGTGTCAAACTGTTACCAATCAGTCAAACTTGTTGAATCATTCATTTATGGATAAACAAAAATGTCCTATCTACACCTTAATTAAAGCTATAGTTACATCATTTTTTGAATGAAAAAAAACCTTCATTTTTATGAAATTGCGCTTTGCTTCAGAGGGTTACTGTTTAACTTGTCCTTGTACTGACTAAAATTGAAAACAACCTGAACATTCAGGGTTAAAATTCTGCGGATTTTATTTCTGCGGTGCCGATGAGGACCGCAGAAATAGCAGAAATAAAGTCCCCGCAGAAATAAAGTGCTATACGGTATCAAGGTCATGTTGTAGATGGAAATTGTTGTTTCTGCCTTTCTGGGGCATTTCTGTTTCGCAAACCACAAATTGTTTGTGACTAAATGAAGTCAGCATAAAATTCTGGACGTCTGGCAGCCGCCCAACTTCAAAATTCTGGATGTTTTTTCGCGAAAATCGGACGTAATATACGTCGACGTCTGCTTATTGAGAGCACTGACTAATAGTGGTGTAAAGTTTTAAGGTTTCACCTGTTTATTGTAGTATCATAAACAGTCCTTTCATAGACAGACAAAAAAGACATTTATTTTGTTTTCTGCAGCTGCTTTCAATTCAGGCCAGTCTAAGATTGAAATGTTTTGCTATCATGTCAATTCATGTTAACTTATGAAGTACTTTTGAATGTATATGCTTTTTAAATGTTATATGACAGAGTATTGTATCAAAAAAGATCAGCATATACATTTGAATCAGCAATTCATCCAAACGTTCGACAGATATACTGTCAACTAAAAATTGATAGCTTAATGATATGTTAATGATTATATGGAAAATAATGATGGGAAAGAAGAAATTGTTAGTTACTTGTATTTCCCTCATTTCTTCATTGTCTTTTCTGAAGTGTTTTTAACCCTTTCCCGAACAAGACCTGGTTATGATGTCCCTATTGGCCTAATAAAAATGGTTTGGGAAAACATTGAAACAAAAGAAGAAGCTGCTGATAACCAGCAGTTTCTCCTTTTGTCTCAATATTTTCTATCCCATATTTTACATAAATTATACCTTTAATAACTTCCATTTTGTCATTTGTGGCAGTTTTTGAAGTGGATCCCCTAAAATTTTGCCGTTTGGGAAAGGGTTAAACCAAAGGTTGTAAAGGTAGTCCACCCCTAATGAGATTCTTTAGACATTAAATTTTTGTGTGATGTCATATACATTGGCAATGAATCTGATCTATACAACACATTTCTAGTTCGAAAATCGGCACATTCCGCTTGCGAATATTTACGACGTTCCCTGAATGTCATTAGGGTTGACGAACTTAAGGAAAAAAAATTGTCACTAGATTCCTTATATAATACCATTATTATTGTTAGCATTAAACTGTTATTAACTCTATTTTGAAAAAAAATTTGGAAGACTTTAGTTCATATGAATGTGGTATATATTTATTTACACATTCCCAATAGCTCAATAACTTGTAACATGGAGACATTTATCCCCCTAGTATTTGCGGTATTCATTGCAGTTTTATCATTAATCAAATATGAATGTTTCACAGGTTCTTGGGTCAAAGGTTAAGAAAGCTAGGAAAGTAAGTGGAAAGACAGATTTTAGTTACACTGTAACACAAGAGAGAATTTTACAAATATTTTTTGTTACATGTTTTTATGCCCCTGTATCAAAAGATCTGGGGCCTGTTTCATCAAAATATTTAAGACGTATTTTTGACTTACCGACGACTTAAAAACCCTTAAAACAATAATCACATTACCTAGCTTTTGGCTGATTGGCGATACACGACTCTTCCCCTAAACATGTGGTAAGACATGGGTAAGTCAAAAACATGTCTTAAACGTTTTGATGAAACTGGCCCCAGGGGCTTATTGTTATACTTGTGTCTGTCCGTCTGTCATTCCAAAAACTTAATGTGAAAACTTTACAATAGCATTTTTAGGGGCATGAGTGTTTCACAAACACATCTTGTTTTTCTATGAAATTTCTGTATATCACATTACATTCATTCATAATGTATAATTATACAGTATTTTCATCTCTCATTGTTTTAGATCTATAGTTCATCCTTCTATTCCTTCTTACTTTTGCTTCCTATTTTAACCCTTTCCTAAATGGCAAAATTTAGACTGCTGTTATATATGAGAGCATCTGCAGACGAGGAAAAATATGTTTACAAACATATGATATTATTGAGAAAATATTGTTGCAAAAGGAGAAAATGCTGATTATCAGCATTTTCTTCTTTTGCATCAATATTTTTCCAAGCCTTTTTAAGTCGGGGATGCTAACGCCAGAAATTGATAGGGTATGAATAAACATTATTCAACCCAGAGAAAGAAATGAAAGGAGGTCTTATTGAATGTAAGATCGCTATGAGACAAGATCAGCCTGTACCTGAAAACAGTCTGATCAAATTCGAATTTTCTCTGATGAAAATTCGCTCTTTGATATGTTGATGTTGTTTATCCAAATAATAGAAAATTCGGATGAAGACTGATCATGATCACTATGGATAATGCTGCTGCATATATTGGCAGAATGAAAATGCACGATTTTATCACATCTTCCTCAGGTTATCTTCATGCAGAAATTGTTTTCTTTTAAACTCATTTTGTTTCCATAAGGAAGCTTTATCAGTGCATTTTGAATTAACCATATTTAGTGTTGTAATGGAATTTTTTGGTGAGCAAAAGCTTTGGCATTTTATAAAATTCTGTTTGGTTTGTGTAAAAATGCTGCAATAGCACAGTGCCTCTTTTCTTCGAAAACCTAGTAACTGCAGCTTAAGACAAGCTGCAGCTACAAGGTTTTTGAAAAAAGAGACACTATGCTTTTACAGCATTTTTGCACTAATCAAATAATTTCTCAAAACAATGCAATCTGCTTGAGACTGTGGAAAATTTTTCCTGTCAAATTAGCTTTTTAAAAAATCCATACAACAATGATAATAATTTTTAAAATCACACCCAGAATTTTGCTTTGAAATGACAATTTTACCTTTTTCTTTCCCTTTCTGGCTTTAATTGATTAATATTGAATGTTTAGATGCTAGGCTAGTATAGATTTTTCTTACTTAAAGATAGAGTTTAACCCTTTCCCAAACAAGCCCTTGTTTTGATGTCCCATGTAGTAAAATCTTGGTAGTCTAGGAGCCAGGTCCTGGTATGGAACTTTTCTTGCAACCGGTGCCCTATAAAAATTGGAGTGGTATTTTTCAATATATTAGGGTCCCACGCTTTGGTTAAGGGTGGATGACATGCTGAAAAGTGGTAGGATTTTTTTTAAATCAAGGTCAAAGGTCATTCGGTGCACTTTTCATACATACCTCCTAAAATACCCCATAACTTACTCATTTATTAAGCTAAAACAATTATTTTGGTATCAAAATAAAGCTGATAAATTGCACTTTGACTTACATGAATAATAAACAGCTTTTTGATTTTGTATTTTTGTGAATATTCATAAATATAGCAAAAATTGGCTAAAAATCACCAAAATAAGTTTTGTCTACAAGTCAAAAAAAAGTTTTTAAAATACAAAAGGTATGTTTGTGTGGTTGAAGTCATACTTAAAAATTGCCCAGAAACCTGTTCTTGAGTTATATGTATTTCTTCACAGAATTAGTCTTTAGCTCAGGCTTGTAGTCATAGCTAAAAGTGGGTGGGGTAAATTTTCCCAAAAATTACAAAATATGCAAACATTGATGTAACAAAAAATCTTACACATAAATGTGATGTATTAGTAGAAATTATGCTTTTGAAATCATATTTGCAGTGATTTGTAAAGCTTTTAATGCATATTCCTGGAAATTGATTAGAATTTTAAGAGCCAAAATAACAATTCAATAAAACAGCATGTGAGATGGATACAGATTATATCAACACCATAATGTCAAAGCAATGGCTCTTAAAACGAATATTTATCAAGCATCAACAAAAAATTATATAAAGCAAGACTCAAAATAGCATAAACGACAGCTGAAAATATTCCTCTTTCTATCTTACGGGCATATGACATTAGACACATGCCAGATTTTCAGGAATCAGAACGACATGGGGACAGTCAGAATTTGCTTTGTTGTGTAGTGCATTGCTTTTATAGAGCCAAAAGGAAAGCAATTTTAGCACTGGAACTAAATTTTTCACTATCAAGGTTCAGTGACACAATAAATGTTACTATAAATATAAAGTGCGGGTAAGTTAATTATTTACACTTGATTTAGAAGAACAGACTTAATTTAGAAGAACTAAATGAACTTTATTTGAAATTTCTTTTTGTAGAAATGATCTAGCTATCCAGGTCGACCATTCCATACAATATTTCGTGAACATATTTCATATATGTTTGTATGCCCGCCAACCTAGCATGGGTCTCTTTAAAGATAATTACGAAACTGCCTTCATTACAATGCTTACACCTGGTAGCGAACATTTAAACATGTATACATAAAATGTAATTAGGAACAGAAAATTGCATTCTGTGAATTCATATCACTATCATCAGTCTGGAATCTGGTTCTTATGATGTGTGGTTATGAAGGTCTCCAAGAGTAACCATGAACATGATAGTACCGTATATTCGTTTATTTATGTACATGCCTTCAAAATTCAAAAGGGACAACAGAGTATCTGGTCTTTTAATTAATTTTGTGCCCAATAAGCTTTAATTGTACAAGAAATTGGACCCAATAGTCCCTATATCTTTTATTATGCAAATCATTCATTGCATGTGACATTATGTTACAAGTAAATAGTAGAAAATAAAGGTACCACAGTTGTTGATCCATCCTTCACAATCCCATCATGATAACATAATTGTGTTTATTGATTCACGGCTAATACATATTTGAGTAGACATAGAGAAACTTTTGGTATAAAAATAGTGGAAATCTTAGGACCTACGGTTGTTATAGCTCTAACCCCACAAAAATAAACCTAACAAAAATCTGGACAATGTTTTACTTATTACATGGCTAAAACTATTCCTGGTAATAACTTTTGTTGTAATCAATTGAGTATCTATCATTTGTAAGTATCTATGTAATCTATATCAAAGAAATCATTAACCTTTCCCAAAACAAGACCTCGTTTTGACGTCCCTAGGAGAAAGGCTTGGGCAAAATAAATGCAAAAGGAGAAAATTCTGATTATCAGCATTTTCTTTTGTCTCAATGTTTTCTAGGCTATATTGTACACATATCAAATCTTTTAAATCACCCATTTTGTCGTTTGCAGTAGCATGGCTGTTTGGCTTTTAAACCAATTGAGATGAAATTTTAAACACATATGCTTTGAAGAATTATACGTTTGATCCTGCAACAAAAACGCTGCTGGTTGGATAAGGACGCATTCGACAGTTGCTATGGAATCATAGAGTCAAGTTGAGTGGGAAACCTTTGGATAATTTGCAAAAATATGACTTATCAATCGCTTTTAAAGCGATCATATTTTGTATTTTTCACTTCAACAGTTGTCAAAAATGTTTGTTACCTTTGAGCGGGTATTTTTTTTCGGCAAACGTAACATCGTCAGCTGACATTCGGAGTCAATTTCCGTAAACAACCGTAGGTGAATACATCGCTTAGCTTATATAGCAAATATGGTGCTAGGGCAATGGTATTCAATAATGATTTGAGTGTAAATTGGAAAATTAAAATCAGAGACGATCTTTATGATTATGAACACGTACAGCAATACTTCTGTGAGAAACACCAAGCATTTATGAGTGGTATAATGCATTTATAAATGATTTTACCCATGATGCTTCTGACCTCAATAGATCTAGACGTCAGCGAAATCGTCAATGACTTGCTAATTGTTTCCCAGAAACTATCTTTAGGATTTCCAAACTACAGTTAGTTCAGACGCTTCTTTGAGGAATAAATTCATATGTGGGAAATATGGATATCGTGCAGTGGCAAATATATAGAAAAGATGTAAATATTAGATGTGTAAGACAGACGTTCCTGACGTATCCATCTCAGACCTAAGTTGCGCCGCTCAATATGACTCTACGTTGCCATAATAACTGTAGAATGCACCTTAATGCAAAAAAACTTAGATTTTGTTGCTGGATCAAAAGCATAATTTCCTAAATTTTAAGATTTGAAAATAACCTAACAGTTAGTACATGAAAAAGTTATGACATAATTCCGGATACTTTATTAACAACCCTCATACAAACCAAATGAGCTTTTTATGTTGAATACTTTTGGAGAAAATGCCAATGTTAATGACAACGAAAGTTTAGTTCCTATAAGAATGCGTAAAGATCCTGCACCTCTAGCTTTGATTGACATCACAAAATGCTCGTGTTAAACTGACTGCCACACGCAAAGGTGTAAGTGTCAAAGAGAAGATCTTTTATGCACCGATGCATGTGTTTGTGAGTCAGAACTGTGTATAAATAGACATATCTTGGTGCATTAGACAGTGATAATGATTAGTATTTATGGCCTGACTTAAGTGTATTGAAGTGTTTAGTATAGGATAGCTATGGATATTAAAAGTCTGGGTATTGCTTCATGTGTCTTGTTGTTTTTGTTGTTGTTGCTGTTGATGATGATGGTGATGATGAGGATAGTGTTGAATATAAGAACATTATATTTAGTAAAGTATACAAGATACATAAAATGAACAAAACAATAAGTTAATGCACGACTTCTGCTTTACGCAACTATCATGCAGAAGACATTTCGGTCATCATTTGACAAATTAAACT
The DNA here is from genome assembly GCA_963680895.1 of Fragum sueziense. Taxonomy (NCBI): domain Eukaryota; kingdom Metazoa; phylum Mollusca; class Bivalvia; order Cardiida; family Cardiidae; genus Fragum; species Fragum sueziense. The sequence goes on along the minus strand of OY804605.1, from coordinate 43,674,238 downwards.
CTTTATATTGGTCTTACTTTCTAAAATGCACATCACTGGCTATCTCTGAAGAATTCGTATATAATTCAGCCCAATCTTGAAACAAGGTGTGTTTGTGAAGCACGAATGCCTCTGAAAAGAGCCATTCGTGCTTTTATGTTAAGCTTTTAAGTAAATGGTTGATAAGGGTTAATGGATGAGCTTGAGGAAGGTCATAATGCATGGAACAGATAGATATTATTTAAAGAAGGTTACATACCAAATTTGAGCTTTGTGTGTGAAATACTTTTGGAGAAAAGGCCAATGTTAAGTTTTCATGTTAATTAGTTTTAATGTTAAGATTTCATGTTAAGGGTTGATAAGGGTTAATGGATAACCTTAAGGAAGTTCATATTGCATGAAACAGATAAATATCATTGAAAGAAGGTTACACACCAAGTTTTAGCTTTGTATGTGGAATATTTTTTGGAGAAAAGGCCAATATTAAGTTTTCATGTTTCAAACTGACGGACGGACAGACAGATGGCTGGCTGGACGGACGGACAGACAGACCGGCAACGGTAAAATATTATGCCATCGATCTATCGATAGGGGGCATCAAAATGACTAATTTGTGGTCTTATTTTTATCTATATTAAATTTTCAACATATCGTCGTTGTAAATGCAAAACCTCGTATCTTGGTTTTGGAAAATTTCAAAGGGGGGGGGGGGGGGGGGGGAGTGTAGTAACTTTTCCCAAACTGAAATGTCTTACTAGAAATTTGGACATATTGTTCACAAATATTGTGTCAATAATACTGATCAGTCAAAATATCTCAAAACCTGCGAGAATCGTCTACTCTGGGCACACAAGTTTGTACTTTGAAAATCGCACCAATCGACATACGAGGTTTTGCATTTACACCGACGATATACACAATTATGGGGGGGGGGGGCAACTTGAATTTAGTTGGCCATTTTTGACAAAACACAAAAATGATTTTGAACAAAAAGATATATCGGTATCCCTAATAAGTATGTAATACCAGAGATATTGTTTTATTCACTTAACCCTTTCCCAAACAACAATATTTAAGGGTGATCTACTTCAAAAACTGCCACAAATGACAAACTGGAAGTTATAAATGATAGAATGTGTGTAAAATATGGCAGAGAAAATATTGAGACAAAAGGAGAAACTGCTGGTTATCAGCAGTTTCTTCTTTTGTTTCAATGTTTTCCCAAGCCTTTTCTATTAGGGACGTCAAAACCAGGTCTTGTTTGGGAAAGGGTTAAACCGTAAACTGTATTTCAAGTGATGTGTTATTCATCATATATAAAATTACATGATAGAATCGCAAAATTTTGTGTATGAGCTATTTGGTTCCAGCGCTAAATTCCTTTACCTTTGGCTCTATAAAAGCAATGCACTACCCAACAATGCAAACTCTGACCGTTCCATGTTGTTCTGATTCCTGAAAAATCTAGCACGGGTCTGATTTCTAGTACATAGATACTTGATAAATATTCGTTTTAAGAGTCATTGCTTTGACACTACGGTGTTGATATAATCTGTATCCATCTCACATGCTGTTTTATTGAATTGTTATTTTGGCTCTTAGAATTCTAATTAATCCATGAATATGCATTAAAAGCTTTACAAATCACTGCAAATATGATTTTAAAAGCATAATTTCTACTAAAACATCACATTTATGAGTAAGATTTTTTGTTACATCAATGTTTGCATATTTTGTAATTTTTGGGAAAATTTACCCCACCCACTTTTAGCTATGACTACAAGCCTGAGCTAAAGACTAATTCTGTGAAGAAATAAAAATAACTCAAGAACAGGTTACTAGGCAATTTTTAAGTATGACTTCAACCACACAAACATACCTTTTGTATTTTAAAAACTTTTTTTTCACTTGTAGACAAAACTTATTTTGGTGATTTTTAGCCAATTTTTGCTATATTTATGAATATTCACAAAAATACAAAATCAAAAAGCTGTTTATTATTCATGTAAGTCAAAGTGCAATTTATCAGCTTTATTTTAATACCAAAATAATTGTTCTAGCTTAATAAATGAGTAAGTTATGGGGTATTTTAGGAGGTATGTATGGAAAGTGCACCGAATGACCTTTGACCTTGATTTAAAAAAAATCCTACCACTTTTCAGCATGTCATCCACCCTTAACCAAAGCGTGGGACCCTAACGTATTGAAAAATACCACTCCAATTTTTATAGGGCACCGGTTGCAAGAACTTTTAATTTAACCCCCTTTGTAAAAGCTGGCTCCTAGACTATGGGGAAAAGAAAATCTTGGGAAAACATTGAAACAAAAGAACAGAATGCTATTTACTAGCATTTTCTACTTTTGTCTCAATATTTTCTGTGCTGTATTTTACTCAAATCTTGTATAAGTTATCAACATCAATGATGAATTAAGTGTTTTATTTGAACAACAGGTCTAAAGTTATTGTTGTTTTGAAAAGCCTCAAAGGGTTATGGTTAATATTGTTTTAGATTAAATAACTTTACTCCAGAAATTTATTATTTGTTTTTTGTTTGCTATAAAAAAAAGTGGCTGAAGCCTTGCCAAAGATCTACAGGTGGAAAACGAACAAGAAAGCGGTTTGCCCGTCAAAAAGTGTGGAAAGTATGCATCATGACAATGCATGGAAATGGATGCATGCTTAACCCTTTCCCAAACAAGACCTGGTTTTGACGTCCCTTACAGAAAAGGCTTGGGAAAACATTGAAACAAAAGAAGAAACTGCTGATAACCAGCAGTTTCTCCTTTTGTCTCAATATTTTCTGTGCCATATTTTATGCGAATCCTATCTTTAATAAGTTGACATCCATTTGTCATTTGTCACAGTTTTTTAAGGGGGTCACCCTAAAATTTTGTTGTTTGGGAAAGGGTTATATACAGAGCTGTAGAAGAGAGGGAGTGGTGGTGATTTGAATTTAAAATATAAAAAAAACAAAAATTTATTTTGTCCAAAACCCTGTATTGTTGGTACTCATTAGAAACATCTAATCAGACAGTTCAAATGAGGACCCATACATAGGGTTTATATGTGACCCGTCACGCTTAAAGGGACCTTATCAGAAGTCCAAAAATCCAAATTTTGACAAACTTTTCAGACTCAGCACATGTCAACCAGATACTATATATGCGAAAAATTAATATATTGTAAGATAGGGAAAATATTCCAGATTTAGAAAATTACATAAAAGTGAAAAGTATCGGCCCTAGTCTGGCTGCGCGGACTGCGCAGAGTGACTAGGGTCGATATTTTTATACTTCCTATAAGGTCCCTTTTAGCGTGAAGGGTCACATATTGCAAAAGAAAAAAAAGAACACAAAAAACACAAAAACAACTAATGTCATTACATCTCAATGGCTCTGTAGCTCTGTTACAATGTTGCATGGATGGATAAGCGATTGAACTTTGAATGACTGTTTTCACTTTGAATGCTGCTCGATTTGTGAATTGGCATGATTTTGGTAAACTCTCTTTTAACCCATTACCAGACAGCAAATTTAAGGTGAACCACTTCAAAAACAGCAATAAAAGACAAAATGGATATTATCAAAGACAGGTTTTGTGTAAAATATGACACAGAAAATATTGAGACAAAAGGAGAAACTGCTGGTTATCAGCAGTTTCTTCTTTTGTTTCAATGTTTTCCCAGGCCTTTTCTATTAGGGACCAGGGCTTTTCTTCCTTCTATAATAGAGGCCGAAATTCGGTGGCTTCCCAATTGGAAAATGGCTCAATTTTCCCAATTTCAAAGTAAGAATTTCCCAATTTTCCAAACTAAAATTTTCAAATTTGAAAATGAATAATGATCAATTACCTACTGGCAATTCTTGATTAAAAAGAAGCAGTGTGTGTTCTATGATTTAGTAATTCTGGATAAAGTGTTTATGAAAATTTATTTTGATTTTAACATTTATTCTCCTGTGTCTTCTTTTTCCCAATTTGACAAAATCACGCTAAAATTTCCCAAAATGACTGACCAGGGCCCCTTCCCAATTACTTGAAGAAAAGCCTTGGGGACGTCAAAACAAGGTCTTGTTTGGGAAAGGGTTAAAAATGGAATTTTTGACTTGTCCAATTTGATAGGTGCTACAAAGGACAAAGTGGTTGTTGATTATGGTTTTTGTACAATATTGCTCAGAAAATATTCTTGCAAATAAAGAAAATGCTGGTTATTACCATTTTCTTCATCTGCCTAAATGTTTTCACAAAAGTTTTATCAGAAGGAAGTGAAAACCTTGGCTTGTTTTGGAAACTAACTGTGTCACAATCAATTGTGCATGGATGGAATCACTTTAAATGCTGTTGAAATGTGCTTAATTATTGTTATCCATTAAGTGTAGATATTATGGAAATAAAAAGTTGGCTAATTGGAAAATGAAAAAACAAAAACAAAACAAAAACATATGGAGTAAAGAAATACAAGGCTTTCATGCATGTGCACCATCAATGAGAAATCAGTATCCTCACAAAATACCATAAATCATTAATTCTAAAGTGCTAAAAATCTAGCACAAGTCCCTCTGAGAACATTTATCCTTTCCTAGATTACAAAATTTAAGGGTGGTCCTATATGACTTTTGTTATAGATGACAGAATGGATATTGATGATGATCGGATTGGTGTAACAAATAACATGGAAAATATTGAGATAAAAGAAGAAAATGCTGATAAAATTGCCTCATTGTTTTCTGAACCGCTTCCTATTATGTGCATCAAAAGGTGTCATTGTGTGGGAAAGGATTAAAAATGTAGTAATACTGCAGAACTTATCAATATTGGAAGATTTATAGATGATAGCACTGTGAACAGATGGTCCTTATTAAGTATTTAAAACATTGATGATTTATTTATCCTTTATACCCCCCTCACACATAGCTCACGACCTTACTGCGACTTGAAAACTAGTAAAATAGCATTTTTCTGTCGAAATTCGTTTGGTTTTCTTTCAAATTTCCAAATTTCCCTCGCAGACGGTCCGGGGATCCACAGTCTTGTGTTCTGTTTGTTTTTCTGTACGTCCTTGCTACGACCCTCCTACGTCCATGGCGTTTCCACTGCGACTGTATTGCGTCCCTACGGCGACCCCACGGCGATCATCGGCGACCCAGCTGCGACTGTGCTACGTCCTTTGCGTTCTTACGGCGACTCTACGGCGACTATTGCGTTTGTCCGGGGACTGTTCTGCGACTGTAAGACGACACTACTACGTCCTTGCTACGTCTATGAAAATAATACTTTTTTCCAGTAAATATCATTTTGAGTCTGACCTTCAACGAGTGAGACGTATATTTAATCAGTTTAAAGTTAAATCATTTATACTGAAAAAAAGTGAAAACACTACACTGCAAAATTTCTTATTTCTGAAAAAGTATCGAACTAATAGCATGAAATATATTTTGACGTTCTTTCCCAGGCTTTCAGCAATCGTTTTGTCGAAATTTCATTGCCTTGTCTCCTTTATTGTCAGAGCTACAGCCCTTGATACGCTTAGAGCTAATTTCATCTAATGCCGCATATGCGCATGCACAGAAAACTCTTCATATTTTTTTCGGAATTGGTCATATCCGGGTTGCCAAAAAAACATTTAAATCTCACTTATCTCTCATAGCAAGCTCTAAAATCAAGGTCTTATCTGTCAATTTTGCGAATTACCTCCCTTTGATATAAACAAATAGGAAACTTAAATGTTTGATAGTCACAAATTTATCACGGTTTTCGATTGAATTCTTTTGCAACATCAAGTAGGCCTTACAGGGGATTTTTGAACTCTTTCTTCGACAAGGATTGTTCCCAGATGTCCATGCAACTGCGACTTCAATTTCCTATGAAGATTACATTGTAAAATTATCAAGCTTTGGAACATAATGTAATATCTGCTTTTCAAACATCATTTTCTAAACCCTGAAACATTTTTATGCAAACTTCTTTACATTTCCTGACTGGTAACTTGTCGAACTACCATTCCGTGCAGTTCGGCATTGTTTGCATTCTTCTGCTTGGATTTCTGAAGGTTTGTATTGTGTAAAATTTCCGTTCAAATTGTATACCTGAAAAACGGACCCCTGTCACATTAAAAGGGTCCGTTTTTTCATCCCCCGTAATTAAGATCCACTAAACGTTTAGTGTATGGAACAACCAAGTCAATGAACAGTTCGAAACACTGTCATTTGATTTTTTTATTTGTTGTATTTAGAAGAAATATGACAAACAATGTAGGTGTAGCGTTTTCACTCTTGTTCAGTATATTATTCCAAAGATGAGAGGCGGACGAGGCAAACGAGCGGGGCCTCTAAAGTGCTACAAGTTGACCCAGTCGCGGATTCAGATAAATTTAGTAATTAATAAAGTTGGCCTATATACCAAATGGCAAAATTTCATACTGATCCAAATTCAAAGATTTTTGCAGACGTCATTTTCAGGTGAATGAATTATTACATTTTTGTATTTTTTGGTAGACAATATAATGTGAAATGAGCAATTCCTTGTAATTTCATCGGCGACTCTGTGGCGTCCTTAGTGCGAGTGTACAACGTCTATTGCGTTCTTATTACGTCCTTACTACGATGCTGCTGCGACTATGGCGACTCTACTGAGACCCAACGACGACCTAACCAGGACGTAGTAAGAACGCAGAGGTTCGCCGACTGTTTTGTGCATGTTCAAAATAGTCGCCGACGGTCTGCGACCTTGTGCGTCCTTCGGGTCCTTGCTACGACCTCGCTGCGTCCCTGCTGCGTCCATGGCGACTGTGCTGCGTCCTGGGTCGTAGCAAGGTCGCAGTAAGGACGCAATAAGGTCGCGAGGTATGTGTGAGGGGGGTATTACCAGCACGCAAAATTTCAAGACTTGTACGAACAGTACGATGTTGCAAAACTGATGACAATTTTAAGGTAGAAAAGAAAATATTTTTCAAAATGAAGAAATTGCCAGTAGCAAGCAATTTCTTAATTTTCCACCATCTTTTACCAAGACTTTTTCTATTGGGGACATCAAAAATAGGTCTTTTTCTTCTTTGGGAGAGCATTAAATTTACCAACAGTGGAACAATAATATTATGTGCAAAGCTATTTCCTTTCAATTCAAAGACAGAATTTAGAACTTCTGACTAAAAATCTAAGCTCATGCACAGGGTTACTTGGATTCATGTTGGTTTCAAAAAGACCCCTTAATTTTCCAGATCTTGGGTTATTAACCCATTACCAGATTATTAACACATTACTATATGTACCTTTTCTGCTTTATGAAATGTTCACTGCTTAAGTCTGTTTATCACTGTTTGGATTCTGTACATAGCCTATCCCTTTCCCAAATTTAGAATGTGCCGGTTATCTGCAGACAGCAAACTGGATGTTAATAAATAGATGATAATTATGTCTATGATATAGCCAAAAATATTTAGGCAAGATAAGAAAATGCTGGCTATCAGCATTTTCTTTTTTTGCCCTTAAGTTTTCACAAGCTTTGAATATTAGGAATACCATAATGTTTTCAGAAGCCTTGAATCTTAGGAACGTCAAAACATGCATGTTTAGGAAAGGGTCAAAATGGGTTACCGTTATCACAGTGTAGGAGCGGAAGTGTGTGAACACTTGTCTTTGAGTGATAACTTGTGTGTCTGTACATCGAGGAAATGCAACTTGGTAAACATCAGCGGTTGACATTGGTAAGAATTTGTTTCTTTTCTGGATAAACACAACACTTTTGTCAGATCATTGTACCAATCTCTTTATTTATCATTCCCTGTAACATTTATAGAGCAATCGGAGCCATTTGTTCTAGATTTAAGTCATTTTAGGCCCGATTCACTTGGGCACGAACTAAAACGGGTGATTCAGCTGTTACGAATCGCAGTTTTCACTCGAATAGATGCATACTGTAGGGTATTTCGCAACAAAATTTCCATTCACAGCTCGTGCATATGTGTGTGTGTTGAGACTTATATAATTATTTGGCTAGGAAACCGTCTAAAACTTCCCATATTTGCCGTTTAAAAAATATTTTTTTGAACAATCGTTTGTCAAGTCCTGTACAATAGCCTGACAAGAAATACTCACTTTTGTACAACGGCTTGAATTGCATATGTGACGTATTAATTGTAATAATTACGTCTTTACCTCTTTTTGCATTATATGCGACTGATATTTTCATGATATTATGGTCGCCCGTAAAAGATACAGAGAAAAAATGTCGGGAATATAAGAATTTTTTGCATGATGGAGAATCACGTGACATAATTTTATAAAATCTTCCATAACTATTCTAGTATTTGATTTACACCGACGAAATACTATACTAAAGTATAATTGAAGTCTCAATCTTTGTCAATCTGCTAAAATCCGGCTTTAACCGATATCAACATTTGACAGGGACCAATTAATAGTCATCATCCATGACCCTGCGAAATCCAAAATAGATTAATTTTACTGTAACCAAACAGATATCCTGTTTCTCCTGTTATATATAATTTTACAAAGCACAATTGTAAACACACGATTTTGCACTGAAATGTGATTTCATCGTGGCATTCCTAACGGTTTTTAAAAGTGCGTAGCATGGCGAATGGCACAATCAAATGCGTGTACTGTACACTTTATCCCACCAAATCCGTTGAGTATACACGCGGTATAGTCACGTGACATTTTCCATGGACAGCAAGCTGAGTTAAGAGTAGTGTCTTTTGTGGTGTAATATGACAACGACCCGTGAATGATAAAAAAATTACCGAGTCTAAAGTGGCGGGGAAAAGAGGGATTTCGATTTATAGAAATATGTGTTTCGAACCCACTATCCTTAAATAAATCGACGTAATACTATCTGTAGACAGCTACAGTACTATCACGGCCACCGCGGACAGCAAATGTGTTATTATTCGCCATCTTTCAGTAAGAATTATGCATCTCCGCCAATTTATATATATTGGAATATACAGTAACCTTTCGTCACGTTCGATGTAGAATAGGGCACAATTATATTTAGTAAACAGTGTCATAATTTCGGACAAACAATATTATTTCGAAGTTATTGTTACATAATCTCGTAACTACGGCTTGATTCTAGCCGTAGTCAAGAGTTTTCAAAAAGGCACCGACGGTTTATCAAAACATAAGGTTTGGCAAACCAAGTCTACACGTTTAGCACAAAATTCGTTGCTATTATATAAACTCATTCATCACTCTAAAATGAATTTTGAAATATAGGTAAAGAAAGAAGCCAATCCAGTTGAACATTGGATAACAAATTAAAGAAGATAAAAAGAAATTTCGTGTTTGTGTTGATATTTTAATCCGTGTGAAATATAGCCAAGTGACATTACAAACTGCTTGTAAGCGATTGTACAATGAATTCATAAGGGAATTGTCATTAGCCAAACGATTGTACATAAAAACTGTCAAAATGCGGACACTTAAATCGGGAATTTTATTGGAATGGACATCATTTCGTCTGAATCATGTTCTTAGTGAAAAAATACATACATATAGGCATTTAATTTTGGGAATAAACAATACGATGAATGTTTAAAAAGCGATAAAAATGGCAATTTTATGTGGTGAAAATCATGCTCCAATTTTCCCATCCAAATGATCAAGGCATTTAAATTTTGTATGGTTTAAACAGCTCAGACCGGGCGCATATGAGGACGATGCTTTCCATGTTTATTCAAGATTACGACATAACAACAAAATATAAGATATATTTTGAGATAATTATCAATCATTAACTTTTTCTTACCTATGTCAACCGCTGGTGTTTACCAAGTTGCATTTCCTCGATGTACAAACACACAAGCTATCACTCAAAGACAAGCGTTCACACACTTCCGCTCCTACACTGTGGTTATTCTTTCTTAAAACTTCTACTTGTCTGTAATAGTCACTGCTTTATGCAATGTCCACTGCTTTAAGGCCTGGTCACATACAACATTCCACATCCACATTTATTTGGAGTGCGTCTAAAACAGTATAATATTGGATGTGATGTGGACGCGAAGTGGACACAAAACCGTATGTGATCGGATCTTTAGTCTCTTTCTCATTGTTTCACAGGTGCCAGAAGTCTTGTTGCTTATTCCTTTCCCAATCGGCAAACATTTAGAATGTGCTAATTTGAATGCTGCCAAAGAGAGCAAAATTGATAATGAGATGATTCATCTATGTTAAAGCACAAAAGCTATTAAGGCAAAAGAAGAAAATGCTGGCTATCTGCATTTTCTTCTTTTGCCTTAATGTTTTCACAATCTTTGAATATTAGGAATGCCATAATGTTTTCAGAAGATTTGAATAATAGGACCATGGCATGTTTAGGAAAGGGATAAAATGGGTTATTCTTTCTTAACCCTTTCCCAAACAAGACCTAGTTTTGACGTCCCTAATAGAAAAGGCTTGGGAAAACATTGAAACAAAAGAAGAAACTGCTGATAACCAGCAGTTTCTACTTTTGTCTCAATATTTTCTTTGTCATATTTTACACAAATCCTATCTATAATAACATTAATTTTGTCTTTTGTAGCAGTTTTTGAAGTGGATCACCCTAAAAATTTGCTGTTTTGGAAAGGGTTAAAGCTTCTACTTGTCTGTAATTGTCACCGCTTTATGAAATGTGCCTTGCTTTAGTCTGTTTCTCATTGTTTCACAGGTGCCTGAAGTGGATTCTGTAGCTTATATGGTATTGTAGGACAGTTTGAAATTGTTGCTTAGTTACAGGCTTCAGAAAATTTAGGATTATATCATGTTTAAACATGTCTGTAGATGTCAAATATATTTTTTTAAATGGAAATTAATCCTTTTCCTAAGCTATTTCTAATAGGGAAATCAAAATGTGGTCTTTTGGGGGAAAGTATTAAAGAAACATGACCTTATACCTTTGTACAGTAACATCACTTTCAGTCCTTTGATTTTGATTCTATTGGCCACAACAATTGCCTACTCTTTCCAAACAAAACTTGTTTTGAACTACCACTGAGAAAAGCTTTGAGAAAACCAGAGGCAAAAGAAGAAATCTTTTCAACCAGAATTTTGTTCGTTTACAAACAAAAAGGATGATGTAATCCAAACTTTTCTGGAGCCATAAATTAGTTTACTGCATTTGCAAGAAAGTTTTGTATCATTGTATGTTTGTATGTACAGTGGTCCAACGCTAATGTGATGTTTATAAACAAACCCTTTACCTATAAAAACATGTTATCATAGAGGCGCATGTGCAACTCATCTCGTCAATATTACATAACAATCCTGATTATCATAGATATGATTTCGTTTTGACCAGTATAACCTTCAATTAGTAAATGGGCATGGTTTTTATTGTTTGACGGCAATCAGAATATTGTTGGACCACTATATATGTATTTACATTTATGTGTACACATGGCAGTCCATGTGTGTATACATATAATGTTTCATGTTATGCACACATTTTTATGTATTTCACCATTTATGTACCGGGTATTCAAAATAGCATCATGCTGATCAAGAACAAGCAGATAACTGCTTAACTAGCATAGAATAATCAAGGTGAGACTGCACATATGTGCAGGCTGGTTTGTTCTATGGTGTTCTCCAGAAAGGCCAGAATATTTCACAATCAGCATTACATTGGTTTCATGTAGTGTGAGTCAGGACAAGCAGGTTATATATAGAAAAAATGTCTGAACAGGCTGATCTTCTTCTATGCTTCTATGCCACTATAATGATCAATATCCAGCGTGGTCATATTTTAGACTGAATTAACATCACTTTGTATGTTTTCTTGAATTATTGAGAATAAATTATGTGAAAGTAATTTTCATATCTTGCTGATCCCTGAATAAAATAATTACAATTATATCTCAGATCTCAGTTTTTAAAAAGGACAACTGTTTAGATTTTCAGTGCTTTCAGTACTTTGATTTTTTTTAAAAAATTGGATATCATAATACTTTTATTTAAAAGTTTTCATTTTAGTATTGTAAATCACTCTTTGTTTAGTTAGACAAGTTTGTTAAATATGAAAAAATACTCAGGGATCAACATGGGATGATCAATTTACAAGAAACTTAAATTTCAAGGTAACTGTTGTACCTTTAAAATTCACTTGTTACAGTCATGGCAAAGATCATTCGATTGTCAGAAAATCTGATGAAATCTTTCGACATTTTGACAGTCTTTTGATCTGCAAAATACTAATCATAGTTTGGTCTGGCTAAATTTTATTTGGTCTGACAGATAAATCCAGTACTGTCAGACTAAATGTCTTAATTGCCTGACAAAAATTTTTAGTTGTTCACCGTGTCTGTTATTATTTGTTTTGTTGTTGTTGGCCAGTCATTGAATGTCATTGTTCAATGTTCATCAACCATTGTAGATTCACTGCTCATATTTGGTAGAATTCGCTGAATGTACTCTTAATTCAACTGCAATGATTTTTCATACGAAAGTTGTTTGGAAAGTTTAGAGAAAATCTTATTTGGTAGATTTACACAATTCATATTGATGCACCTTTTTAGTCCCCTACCTAAGGGCACTTAAATTTTTAATAAGAAATTTGCTTAATGAATAATTGGGATTGCCGAATAATCAATAGCAATGATTTTTGTGCTAAAAATAGACTTTGTTTCCTGTTATGTTTTTATAAACCGATGCATGGTGTCGTTATGAAATCCTGTAACTACGGCATGAATAAAGCCGTAGTTACGAGATTTTATAACAACACCTAACAAATACTTTTGTTTGTCCGAAATTATGTCAGGTTTTACTGGTAAAATTGTTCCCTATTCTGGATTGCAATAATAATTGTATGCATTCACACACAGGGTGGATAGTTACAGTTAACATTTTTGCTTTGTATATATTTTTGCTTTGTATTATGCATTCATGACATTATTGATGGACAGTCTAAGAAGATATATATTTAGGAAACCATCATTACTAAGGTCAAGTACAAGTGAATTCTGATGAGCTATATCACCAATGAATGCTTTCATTTACAGTCCTGTCACTATAATAATTATAATTTTTCATTTATGGCCAAGTTTACAAATTTTACCTATTTAAACAAGGGAAAATCATTATTTTCAATACAATTTTGCATGCATTGGTTTGAGACACTTGCAAGATTCAAACCATCACATGCAAAATTGCAGCAGTTTTAAGTTTGATATTGTGTTGTCTACATATATTTTGTAAACATATGCTATCATATAGTGGCCAGACTATACACTCATTTTAAAGGCCTTCTCACATACACGATTCCACATCCACATAGCCGCCGGAGCAACTCAAAAGGTGGTCAGATCTACAGCCTAAGTTTGGACGCTATGTGGATTTGATGTGGACGCATAATTTTATGTGAGCAGGCTGTCATATAATTATGGACTTAGATTTAAAAATGTTTGCCTTGAAATATTTATGTTGTATGTCATTTTGTATCGCTGTTTACCATAGGGCCCCACACATAGACTGGAAATCCACACTCCACGGGACTCCCTTAGAATGGAAGACCTGAGCACAGATGAGGAAGATCGCGTTCATGGCGAGATTCGCCAATATGAGAACAAAATTGAAAACCTCATGAGTGAGGTCGGCAGTCTGAAAAATGAGGTACTAGGTCACCTGACCATGTATTCTTGTGTGGGTTTGAAGTTTGGGGGCATGGTTGTTTTGAAAAGATACATAACTCTTGGCTTTAGATGACAGAATATGAATAAGTTCATTCTGACAAACAATAAGTATCTTTCAGAATTAGGGTCAAGAACTGCTGTTTAAGTTAAAGTCATACATGTATAGCAGTTTTAGGAACATTTCCAATTCTTTGTATTTTAAAAGTCTTCTTTCTGAAAGGCATCAATGTTGTGTCATACTAGTCATCTGCTCATGAATCTATTTTAAAATTCTCTACAAACTTTATAAAAAATATCTGAAAGAAACAGATTGCAGAGTTCCGGAGTTATGTATCATTGTAGTTACTTGTGTTTATAGTTATTTACATTTTGTTAATAACTCATGTTATTTTGTTATACCCACATTCTAACCACCTGCATATGAACTGAGATGTGGAAAAGGGGACGCATAATTATAGCTTTTCGCTGATTTTCAACAAAAATTTCGCAACTGCAGCTTAAAACAAGCTGCAGTTACGAGATTTTTGTTGAAAAATGACGACTTGAGAACAACATGGATTTTAATCAGACTCTGTATATATGCATAGTCAGATCAAAGTCTGTTTTGTTCCCAAATGGTTAAAGGCCCCCATTTCCAGAACCTGGTATATAATTATATATCCCAATTTATATTTGCATGTGTATTTCCCTATAACTGCTTTGTAATATTTAGACACCAAAGCAAAAAGAAGTTTGTAATAGCAAAATTAAGGAAATATTTTTCCAAACAAGCATAGTGTATAAAGAAAAAATATCTGTCGCCATTTCTAAGAAATTTAGAATTAACTGTTTACTTGGTCTTGCTAAAATTCTTTTATTTGTTTTATGTTTTTCTGAGATGTGCACTGAAGTTTATTAACCTTTCACAATCATTAACTTAATTATGCCCCCTTTCGAAGAAAATGGGGGTATATTGTTTTGCAAGTGTCGGTCGGTCGGTCGGTCGGAAGGTCGGTCGGTCGGTTGGTCGGAAGGTCGGTCGGTCGGTCGGTCGGTCGGTCGGTCCGTATGTCGGTCGGTCTGTCCGTAGACCAAACCTTGTCCGGAGCATAACTCAAAAAGTATTAAAGGTAGAATTATGAAACTTCATAGGTGGATAGATCTCATTATGGAGAGGTGCAGTGCACAAGAACCGTAACTCTGCTGATCAAATTTTTGAGTTATTGCCCTTTGTTGATTTTCAAACTTGATTCTTGTCCGGAGCATAACTCAAAAACTATGTTAGGTAGAATCATGAAACTTTACAGGTGGATAGATCTCATGACGGAGAGGTGCAGTGCACAAGAACCGTAACTCTGCTGATCATATTTCTTGAATTATTGCCCTTTGTTGATTTTATAACTTGATTCTTGTCCGGAGCACAACTCAAAAAGTATGTAAGGTAGAATCATGAAACTTTACAGGTGAATAGATTTCATTATGGAGAGGTGCAAGGCACAAGAACCAAAACTCTGCCAATCAATATCTTGGAGTTATTGCCCTTTGTTGATTTTTACACTTAATTCTTAACCTTGCCTATATCTCGTGTCCTTTTACACATACAGCCTTGATATCTCACACATAGATACCTCCTATCAACATCGTTCACATTTTACCATGACCTTGGACCTTGTGACCTTGACCTTGGAGTTTGACCTACTTTAAAAAAAATTAAACCTGGCATATATCTCATGACCTTTTACAAATACAACCTTGATATTTCACACATGGATACATCTTACCAAGACCTTTCACAATTGACCATGACCTTGGACTTTGTGACCTTGACCTTGGAGTTTGACCTACTTTTAAAAAACTTTAACCTGGCCGATATATCATGTCCATTTACACATACAGCCTTGATATTTGACACATGGAAACCTCCGACCTAGACCTATCACATATGACTATGACCTTGGACCATGTGGCTTTGACCTTGGAGTTTGACCTACTTTTAGAAAAAATAAACTGGGCCTATATCTTATGTGCTATATTACACATACAGCCTTGGTATTTCACACACAGACACATCTTACCAAGACTTTTCACATTTGACCATGACCTTGGACCTTGTGACCTTGACCTTGGACTTTGACCTACTTTAAAAAAAACTTTAACCTAGCCGATATATCACGTCCTTTTACACATACAGCCTTGATATTTGACACATGGACACCTACGACCAAGACCTTTCACATTTGACCATGACCTTGGACCTTGTGACCTTGACCTTGGTGTTTGACCTACTTTAATAATACATTAAACTGGCCTATATTTCATGTCATTGTACATATACAGCCTTGATATTTCACACAGGTCACTTCCAACCAAGATATTTCACTTTTGACTATGACCTTGGACCTTGACCTTGGAGTTTGACCTACTTTTAGAAATATTCAACCTAGCCTTTATCTTATGTCCTATTACACCTACAGCCTTGATATTTCACACATAGACACCTCCTACCAAGACCTTTCACATTTGATCATGACCTTGAATATTGCAACCTTGACCTTGGAGTTTGACCTACTTTTAAAACGACTGAAACCAGGCATATATATCATGTCCTTTTACACCTACAGCCTTGATATTTCACACATGGACACCTCCAACCAAGACCTTTCACATTTGACCATGACCTTGACCTTCGTATTTGGCCTACTTTTAAAAACTTTAACCTGGCCTATGTTTCATTTTACTTTTACATATACAGCTTTGATTTTTCACACATAGACACCTCCTACCAAGACCTTTCATATTTGACCATGACCTTGGACCTTGTTAACTTGACCTTGGACTTTTATCTACATCAAATGTAGGCCCTTGAGGGGGCATATATGTTTTACAAACATCTCTTGTTGAATTTGGTTCAAGAATCTTTAAGGTAAAAGAGGAAAATGCAGGTAGAGAGAACTTTGTTTTCCTCAATGACACTAAAGTTGTACCTGGCAGATTTTCCATTTTTGTCTAATATTTAGTTGTCTGGGAACAAGTTAAAGAATTAGTTGGGTCAAATTATTGCAGAAATGTTTGTTTTTCCTAGGTTGTACTTACTGAGAATATTTCATTCCCACATAACCAGTATTCTTTCCCTTTGTCTCAATATTGTCTGTGTCTTATACACAAAAATTTCCCTTTTCAGCATCCATTTTGTCATCTGCATCAGGATTTGAAATAGACCACTGTAACATTTTGCTATTCTGGAAAGAGTTAATATCATGCCCAAATCCTTAGTAACCTCTATCAACTTGTAGTTGTTTTGTCGTCTGAAGCAACTTGTGTGGTTTTTGGAACAGTCCAAATTCTTGGCATTTGAGACATGCTTATTGTATCCACTATTGTTACTTAGATCTTTTGATATCATAAATATGTATTACATAACAAAATCAGCACTTGAAGTACTTGTTATATTCATACAATTCAATGTATTACTAACTAACAATATTATCCATTTCCTGTTCATTATTTTTCAGGCATGTCCAAATAAAATCTAAAGCTGTTGAAGATGACGCAATTTGTGTAAACAAATATACTGATTAATTGATGATATTAAGGTTGTTGATCAAAATTAGATATCAAGGTCCTTTTTAAAAGACAAGCTCTAAAATTTCATTGGAAATTATATTTCAAGGTTTACAGACCCTGAAAAAATCTACGCTTTCTAGCCGTACGAAATGCATCAAATTGCACACACTTGTAAATACACCTCACATAAGTTGATTCACCGTGCCGGATTACAGGATTATGCTTTGAGAAGAAAATAATTGACAAATATTAATTTACTCTATATTCATGTGCAAGGGAGGTAATTTTTAACATATTTGTCAAATATTTCCATAAGTATGCATTAATTCTAAATTCTAAACCGTGTGAAATGCTTATGTTTGTAGTTGGAATTGAAATGTTACACAGAATAGGAATAATTTGCACTTTTCAAATTTCGCCTCTGGATCTTTGGTGCTTTTGAGGGGTTGGATACCTTAAGACATACAAACACAGCAATATTTAAGACTGGCCCAAATTCAAAGATGTTGCAGATGACAATTTCAATGGAATGAAGTTGTACATGTGTGTTCCTGGGTAGAAAACTTTGTCTGAAGTGAAGTTGTTGCTTTTCAGAATCAATATCTTCATTTCCCACAATGTTTACCAAAGCCTTTATCATGTGGGGCGTTAAAGAGCATCTATGTGTAGGCATGGCTAATATTTCTCATTTAGCTGTGCTTAGGATGTGTTGTTTAACCGTTTCCCAAACGACAAAATTTTAGGGTGATCCACTTCAAAAACTGCCACAAATGACAAAATGGTTGTTATTAAAGAAAGGATTTGTGTAAAATATGGCATAGAAAATATTGAGACAAAAGGAGAAACTGCTGGTTATCAGCAGTTTCTTCTTTTGTCTCAATGTTTTCCCAAGCCTTTTCTACTAGGGACGTCAAAACCAGGTCTTGTTTGGGAAAGGGTTAAGCTAGTTTACCCATGGTCCTGCATTGATTGGGCCAAGAGTGTGAAGTTTGACTGAATCTTTACAAATATGTCTTGGTTGCAATTCAGTCATAGTGAAAAATGTTGCTTCTTCTATTCTGTTTATCACTAATTTGACTTCTTTCTACTACAACATAATTTACAGCTAATTAATTTTGTAGATAATTTTGAGTTGATTAGTGTATAGTTTGACAATTTATATAACAGAATGATTTAGATTCATTGTCTTGTGCATGAGTACTTATTATCAACTTTGTTCTTACACTTATTTTGTTTTGATATTTAGTTAGAGTAGTAAAATTTAGCTGTTTAGATGTTGAAAAATGTTTATAACTTTTACATTTAAAATTCTACTTTATGTCAATATTTAAATATGCCCCATCGAAGTCAAAGACTGTAGGCATGATTATTGTTTAACCCATCTCTATTTGAATTTTTTTCTGATACCCTACAAGATAAAAGCTTTGAATTTTATTTTTTTTTTGAAAATAATGCAATAGCATGTGACAAGCAATTGCTTCATTTCCCACAATGTTTTCTAACAAAAACTTTCAAGAATAAGAAAAGTGAATTTTCCTTTAATTGAAAGTTGTCTGCAACCTCTTTTAACCCTTTCCCAAACAAGACCTGGTTTTGATGTCTCTGATAGAAAAGGCATGGGGAAACATTGAAACAAAAGAAGAAACTGCTGATAACCAGCAGTTTCTCCTTTTGTCTCAATATTTTCTGTGCAATATTTTGCACAAATTATATCTTTCATAACATCTATTTTGTCATTTGTGGCAGTTTTTGAAGTGGATCACTCTAAAATTTTGCCGTTTGGGAAAGGGTTAATTTGGATCAGTCTTGAACTTTGCCATCTGGTAATAGGTTAGGTGTTATCCATCTGTCTGTGTCTCAGTGCTCATCATGTGCACAAGATCAGCCTGCACATAATATGAATTATGACCTATGAACTAATTCGAAACTTAACCTACTTGCTTAAATTCTGAAATCTGCGTGACAAGAAATATATAACAACAAGTTTGAAAGAAAATGACTGATACTATTATTATATTAGCAAGAGTAATAGAATTTCTTAAATCATTTCAACAAGAAACATTTTAAAAGTCTTCACCTTCAAAGTTTAGTTTCTAACAGACAGATCGATGATAAGTCAGGCAGATGGACAACACCTAACCTATTACCAGATGGCAAAATTCTAGACTGATGCAAATTCATTGAGTCCATCAGATTTAGATATATCCTATTTTTAGCTCCACTGGCCTTCAGGCCAGCGGGCTATTGTCATGGCGCTGTGTCCGTCGTGCGTGCGTCCGTGCCTGCGTGCGTCCGTCCGTCCGGTCGTCAACTTTTTCTTTAAAAATCTTCTCCTCAGAAACTATGTGACGGATTTCAATCAAACTTCACAGGAATGATCCCTAGGTGGTCCTCTATCAGATTCCTAAAATTGATTTTGATTGAACCAGAAAGTCTGGAGTTATCTGCCCTTGAATTAAAAATGGCTGTTTTGACTTTGTTTTCACTCTAGTCACTACAAATATTTATCAATCAAGACAAAACTTTGTCAGAATGTTGGTGCTGATAAGATCTTGCCTGAGTGCAATTTTCAGCTTGATCTGAATATTATGTCTTGAGTTATGTGCCCTTGAAATTGGCAAAATTACCATTTTTGACCTTATTTTTACTCAAACAACCAAAAATATCCACCAATCAACACAAAACTTTCATGTAATCTTACTGGCCATAAGATCTTGCATGTGTGTAATTTTCAGCTTCATAGGAATCTTAAATCATGATTTATCTGCCCTTGAATTTGACAAAATTGCTGTTTTCGACTTTGATTTTACACTCTTAACATCCACAAATATTGAACAATCAGGTCAAAACTTAAACAAGATGTAGGTGAAGTTAAGATCTTGCTTTAGTGTGATTCTTAGCTAGATAAGAATATAAAATCCTCAGTTATATGCCTTTCAATTAGACAAAATTGCTAATTGTGACTTTTTTTCACTCTAACTCTAATAAAGACAAAGCTTGGTAACCAATTTATCACATATGAATGTATTTTCAGCTTTCTAGTTACTTTGTAATTGCTTTAAGAGCAACAAGTATTGAAAAATTTAGTCAAAACTTGGACTTGATATTATATGAAATTCAGGTTTCATCAGCCATTTGTATTAATTTTGGAATATGGTATTTCCCCGAATCTATTTTTAGCTCAAAATCTATTTTTAGAAATATGGAATATTTTGGAGTTATCAATGGTCTGTTAACTTAGATCTGTTTGGAAGATGGACAATTTTAATTGCTAATATCATCCTAAGCTGGAATGTTCTACCATTTCCTTTTACCCTTTCTCAAATGGCAAACATATAGTTTTACTTTCTTTTCTTCAAGATCCAAACATTTTGAACAATCCAGTTTTGTAACTTTCTTTTTGTCCTATGAAACACAAGCATTGAACAATCAAAACTTGGATTAAATATTACATGAAATTCAGGCCTGTGGAGCGACTCAAGACCTTCAGGTCTTCTAGTTTTCTTAACTATACATACATGTGTCAATGTTGTTTCAGGTTGAACTACAAAGAACAATACGAGAAAAGGAGCGTCAAGAAGATGCCCTGAACACGTCACTCCGACTGATCGATGAGCAAGAACGTGAGCTGGAAGAATACAAAGACGAGCTTTCGTACTCTGAACGAGAAAACAGAATTCTGAAGAAATCGATGGGCATTCTGCAGGATGAATCGGATGCAGTCAGGTATTTATTAGTACCAGTATTAATCAACAGTTTAAAATCAGCCAGGGTTTATAAAAGGTTGGTAACAAGCAGTTACTCCTTTTACCTCAATATATTCTGTGCTATTGCATACTCATTTTGTAATTCAAACATCAAATATTTTGTTGTCTGCAACTCCTTTTGTATTAGAAAAGTCAAAATATTTGTTGTTTGGGAAAGGGTTAAAACTTGGTTATGCTTTTGGATTCCATGAGGTTTTGGTAACATTTTATTATGTAGTTATACCCCCGCAAATGAAGTTTGGAGGGGGTATACTGGAATCAGCCTGTCGGTCCAGTGGTTGGTTGGTTGGTTGGATGGTTGGTTTGTTTGTTTGTTTGTTGGTCTGTCTCCAAAACTTTGTCCGGACAACTCCTCCTACACTTGTTGACCGATTTAGTTCATACTTGGCACAAGTGTTCATTGTGACCTGTAGATGTGCAAGACGCAAATTTCACGAAAATCGGACTGATACTTTCTGAGTTATGGTCCCTGATTTGACCAAAAAATGCTTGTCCGGATTACTCCTCCTACACTTGTGGACTGATTTAGTTCATACTTGGCACAAGTGTTCATTGTGACCTGTAGATGTGCAAGACGCAAATTTCACGAAAATCTGACCGATACTTTTTGAGTTATGGCCCCTGATTTGACCCAAAAATGCTTGTCCGGCCAACTCCTCCTACAATTACTGTCCGATTTGCTTTATACTTGGCACAGGTATGCATTAGGACCTGTAGATTTGCAATACGCAAATTTCACGAAAATTGGACCGATACTTCCTGAGTTATGGCCCCTGATTTGACCAAAAAATGCTTGTCCGGATAACTCCTCCTACACTTGTGGACCGATTTAGTTCATTCTTGGCACAAGTGTTCATTGTGACCTGTAGATGTGCAAGACACTAATTTCATGGAAATCGGATCAATACTTTTTGAGTTATGGCCCCTGATTTGACCCAAAAATGCTTGTCCGGACAACTCCTCCTACAGTTACGGTCTGATTTGCTTCATACTTGGCACATGTGTGCATTAGGACCTGTACATTTGCAAGACACAAATTTCACGAAAATCGGACCAATAATTTTTGAGTTATGGCCCCTGATTTGACCAAAAAGTGATTGTCCGGATAACTCCTCCTACACTTACTGTCTGATTTGCTTCATACTTGGCATAGGTGTGCATTAGGACCTGTAGATGTGCATGATGCAAATTTCACGGAAATCTGACCATTACTTTCTCAGTTTTGGCCCTTGATTTTACCAAAAAATGCTTGTCTAGACAACTCCTCCTTTAGTTACTGTCCGATTTGCTTCATACTTGGCACAGGTGTGCACTAACTTCTGTAGATGTGCAAGACGCACATTTCATGAAAATCAGACCGACACTTTCTGACTTATGGCCCCTGATTTGACAAAAATTGTTTGTTCCTCCTACAGTTACAGAACGATTTGTTTCATACTTGGCACAGGTATGCATTAGGACCTGTATATATGCAAGATGCAAAATTCATGGGAATCAGACCGATACTTTCTGAGTTATGGCCCCTGATTGGACCAAATTTCAAGAAAATCGGATTGACAATTTCTGAGTATGGCTCCTGATTCAACAAAAACGCTTGTCCGAACAAAGGTGGTAGCGGGGGTATTTTTATCACCTTCAGTGATAGATTTCTAGTTCTTGTATGTAATTACCAAATTGATCGTTTTTTTAGCTCACCTTATCACAAAGTGCTGAGGGTGAGCTATTGTGATCGCTCACCATCTGTCGTCCGTTTGTCCGTCTGTCTGTCTGTCCACAATTACTAAAAAATCTTCTCCTCCCAAACTATTAGGCCTAGAGTCTTGAAATTTTGTGTGTAGAATCATCGCAAGGCCCTTTACCAAAATTCTTCAAATTATTGTGATACAAGGAAAATTGGCCCTATGTTGTGGGTATCGAATTTCATATAGAGACAAAGTAGGAAATCTTGTACAATCTTCTTTTCCTGAAGGATTTGGTCTAGAGTCTTGAAATTTTGTGTGAAGAATCATCTCAAGGCCCTCTACCAAAATACTTCAAATTATTGTGATACAAGGAAAATTGGCCTTATGTTGTAGGTATCAAATTTCATATAGAAACAAAGAAGGAAATCTTGTACAATCTTCTTATCCTGAACCGTTTGGCCTAGAGCTTTGAAATTTTGTGTGTAGATTCATCTCCAGGCCCTCTACCAAAATACCTCAAATTATTATGGTACAAGGAAAATTGGCTCTATGTTGTGGGTATCGAATTTCATATAGAGACAAAGAAGGAAATCTTGTACAGTCTTCTTCTCCTGAACCATTTGGCCTAGAGCTTTGAAATTGTATGTGTAGAATCATCTCAAGGCCCTCTACCAAAATACTTCAAATAATTGTGATACAAGGAAAATTGGTCCTATGCTGTGGGTATCGAATTTCATATAGAAACAAAGAAGAAAATTTTGTACAATCTTTTTCTGCTAAACTGTTTGACATAAGGCTTTTGAAATTTTGCATGTAGAATCGTCTCATAATGATACAATCTTCTCCAATTCTGTTTATCAGAGATCTTTAAGGTAAATTTTTCACTTCCCATGGTAGTATAACTCTCTACTACCAGCATTGTTTAAATTGTTTTCTTTAATGAATGTTGTCCAGAAGTTGTCTATGTGAGACGAAACTAAAAATTATAATCTTGATGATCTCTAAGGTGAGCGATATAGGGCCATCTTGGCCCTCTTGTTGTAGAATTGACGGAAGAGAGTATATTGACTTTTTGGCTAGAAGGGACCTACTTATTAGTCTGAGAAGTATTGAATATAGTCAGTCTGGTCTGTCTGCACAGACTGACTACCATCAAAACTTTTCAATCTAAAGGTATTTGTCTGGATCTAGAATTGTATTTCTTATCTGACTTAGATTATGTTCATTTTCCAATCTTGTTGATACCTGCCAAGTATGATTCATTTCTCATATTTGCTTAAATGGATTTCCCAGAATGTCCCTTTTAGCCTGACAGGTCAATTTCAGAATGGAAGCTGAGATGTTGAATAGAGAGAGAGAAAAACTGATGAAGAAGTTAATAGAAGTAGAGATGGACGGACAGGCGGCCGTCAAACATGTCTCACAACTCAGGGATCTTGTCAGGAAATTTAGACAGGTAAATTAACATTTAGGAGGAAAAAGAAAAAAAAAAGCATTTCTAAACAACAAATTGAAAGGTAAAATTTAAAGCTGATGAAGAAAAGAATTTAACTGTTAAAACATAGGCAGTTTTAAAACAGTCTTATCAGGATCCATGATGTTCCACAATAGCCTCTTCATGACCTGTAGTAACTTAACCCATTACCCTTTTGATGCTCTACTAGACGAAGGCTAAATGGAAAACATTCTGGATAATGAAGAAATTACTTGTGACAAGCAATTTCTTCATTTGCCACCACATTTACTACAAAAAAAGACGAAAAAAAATTAATGTAAAATTTATTCACTTGAAATTGTTGTTTGCAATATCTCTGAATTTGGAGCAGTCAAAAATTTTGCCATCTTGTAACGGTTTAATAAAGCAGCACTGATCTTGATAAGACTGCATTGAGGTACAAACAGATGTGGATCCTCAGTTATTTGTAATGCTATAAGGGACCTTTCTCCTGATCCAAGCTCATTTTAATCAACAAAATACATTGATCTCTCACCTATGGATGTGAATCGACTAAGTGAGAGAGCAGCTGGAGGCTTGGGATAGGATACAGTGGTAGTACTGGTGAGAGAAATGACAGAAATCCATTGTTAGGTGCTCTAGCAGCTACAATTTGACTAAAGCAGTTGAAAGAGGCAAGAAACCCAATTAAATCAACATTTTCAAATATAATCAATGATTATAACTCCCTTTTTTCAGGATTCGAGAATAACTCAATCAGACAGTGCCAAGTTGACAAAAAGTAAAGATCAGCTTATAGAAAAACTTGCCGATTTTGAAGCCACCAATCGAACATTGAGACGATTATTACGGGAACAGCACAAACAGGAAGCCGCAACTTTACGTATCGGTGAACAGAGGGATGTGCTGATTAAAAAACTAGCAGACACAGATATTTCAAATGAGGTTAGTGGATTATAATTAAATGAAGTTATCATTTTGGCTTCTTTCTTGAACAAGCCCAGGGTTTGACAACTCTATGGGATACTAATTAAGAAACCCTTGAGTGAAAAGAAGAAACTGCTGATAATCAGCATTTTCGTCTTTGCCCGCAAAGGTTTCTATGCTTAGATATACAGATTCTTCATTGTAATATTGCTACCGTTAGAGAACTTTTTGGTGAAAGCTTTAGACATTTTTCTTTCTTTGTGTAATCTCTTTTGAACTGTATATATCGATTTATGGTTTTAGGAAAGAAAAACTGAAAAATATACTATTATTGTTATATGAGTACAAAAATCATGATTTTATTTCACAGATGTTTCAAAGGTCATTTAACAATAAAGTATTGTTTTCATCATTTTTAGCATTTAAAGGTATGTGACCAGCACAGAATAAGGGATATTTGGGCTCTAACTAATCTTGCATGATCATATCTCATAACTTTAACATTGTCTGCCAGACTGCCACCAATGTGTGGATAATCATAAGCTTGACCCGTTCTCAATGATGCCTCTTGACACCCCACAAGATAAAAGCTTAGGAAAACATTGTGGAAAATGAAGAAATTGCTTGTGACAAGCAATTTCTTCATTTCCCACAATGTTTTCTATCCAAATAGACTGATAATTGTAAACTTTCATTCCCATGAAATTGTGGTCTGCAACACCTTTGAATTTAGACCTGTCCTTACTTTTGCGGAAACTTTTGTTTCATGAATTGAACAATTTTCAACAGCACTGGTTTAAGGTAAGAATGGTTCAGTGTCTCAATGTATGTCAGCACGCTTTTATACCAGGAAATGTTTTTCGTTGTAGCTTTGAAAAAAGTATTTGCATTTCTATACCCTGGTATCAAATCTCATAATAAGAATATTACTTAAATCCATTTGAAAAATTATACTTTTTAGCTCGACTTTTCAAAGAAAATGAGAGCTTATACTGTCACCCGGGTGTCGGCGTTGGCGTCGGCGTTGCAACAAAGGTTAAAGTTTTTTCAAACATCAATGACTTCCATACTATCAAAGGGATTCAACCCAAACTTAGAATACTTATTCACCATCACACCCTCTACCTTACTACCAGGGCCCATGACCCTGGCTCCACTATATTTGGAGTTATGCCCCCTTTATACTTAGAAAATAGCATCTAAGTAACTTAGAAAAGTCGAGCGCGCTGTCTTATGGACAGCTCTTGTTAGTCATGGCCATTATAGGGCATAGGACGTGAAATGTTGTAATAACACTTTGCACAAGGAAATGTTGCCCTCAATTTGCTACACTGCATCCTCAGTAATGCCTTGTATTCTTTTGTGGGGTCAGCTTTTCCCAAATGGGACCTGGTTTTGATTTCCCTAAAAGTAAAACTTTAAGAGAAATATCTAAGCAAGAGAAGAAAATGGTGATAAACATAATTTTCTCCTTTTTTCGGAATATTTTCTTTGCTTTATTTTATACAAATCTTATCTTTGTTGACATCCATTTTGTCTTCTACAGCAGTTTTCAAATCTAAAATGCTGTAGTTTTGAAAAAGGAATAAGCCTTTTTAGGTCCTTAAAGTTTTACCTGACAGAGTTCACCTGAAAATTACCTATATATTTGCAAAATGATGAGTACTTGCCAGCAATCATACACTGTAGCATTGAGTTGATACTTTTCCTCTTGTGATGTACAATCTGGAAAATTACTTAGAAAACAATGGGGAACCGTAGCGGGTTAATTGCCCCTGCGAGTAGTGTGGTGGCGCCGTTGTTCCCGGTCCAACCAGCATCCGGAAGTTCCCTTTATTTACATGTAAAAGCTATCACAGGACGTAAATATGTTGCTTACTTTCAAGCTATTTTCCTAAATTAAAACGTAAAACACAGAAAATGGATTAGAAATTTGGTTTTATGAAGAATCCGGAATTGAGAAATGAACTACGAAAACGAAATGCTAGAGTTTCAGGAAGAAAAAGCGATTAAGTAGAGCTGTAAGTATCAGCATGAAAACGAAAGTAGATAGCCGGAAACCGGCATGAATCTCAATATAAAATCTCAATCTCCTTCGCAATTATCTCCCCTGAATAGGGATTGGGGAGATCTCTGCCGGCACAGCTTGAGTTACCAAGATTTCAGGTATTTGATTTTTTCTATTTCGATTTTTATGCTCCCCGAAGGGAGAGCATATAGTCGCCGCTTCGTCTGTCCGTCCGTCATTCCGTCCGTCCGTCCGTCCGTCTGAAGTGATTTCTCCATAACCCTTGGGCCAAATCAAATGAAACTTACCATGTGAACTCCATATGACAAAATGCCGATGCTTTTTTCCCGATTTTTTGATTTGAGGCCTCGTCATGGGAAAAGGGGACTTAAGGTTAAATACAGTTTTTCTCTAATAACTCCTAGTCTAATGGTCAGAATTTGATGAAATTTCATATTTGAGTAGCAAATGAGATGCCCTTGACAATAAACTATTTAAAATTTGCGTATACAAAATATGTCATGGAAAAAGGGGGCTTAACATTTGTTAGCTTTATATTAGCTCTGCATGGCATATATTTATTGTGACAACGCCTTATTCGGGGAGCATTGTCCGTCTCTGACGGCTCTTGTTATTTAAAAAAGTAAACATGCTTTAAGTGATGTTTTAGGAATATGAGGTGCCAGATATGAATCCAAATAAAAAAATATAATTGGATTTAAAAAATGATTTCAAAAATATAAATAAATTTCCGCCATCTTTACGATATGACGTCACATTCACCATGATCACGTGATTTATATGCCTGCAGTGATAATGTAAGGCATTGTCGCTGTGTGGAGTTTGATAAAATCTCAGTTCTATTCGCAAAATTAATTTGTTATCATAAAGTGTTTATTCTTGAAATGGATATATATAATGTTTAGACAAAGTTTTCTTCGTAAAATCCAAACCATTTTCTTATCTCACGATCTTTACATCCCTTAAAACTAGAAACATAGCATAATTTATGCTGTGTTAAAACGGTTGTAAAAGACTTATAGCTTTATGGGCGCACACAATATTGTTGCTCATTAACACCATTAGGTTGTTAATCAATTTTTATACGCCCGTCGAAGACGGGACGTATTATGGGATCACCCGTGATGTCCGGCGTCCGGCGTCCGGGCGTCCGGGCGTCCGGCGGCGTCCACTTCTTTGTCCGGAGCATAACTCTGTCACCTTAAGTCCGATTGACTTTAAACTTGGCAGTTATATTCTTCTCATCATTACGGAGTGCAGTGCACAAGAACCATAACTCTACCTGGCTTATTTTTTGAGTTATTGCCCTTTGTTGTTTTTCAAACTTGAATCTTGTCCGGAGTATATCTCTAAAAGTATAATAGCTAGGATCATGAAACTTCATGGGTGTATAGATCTCACCAAGGGGAAGTGCAGTGCACAAGAACCATAACTCTACCTGACTTATTTTTTGAGTTATTGCCCTTTGTTGTTTTTCATACTTGAATCTTGTCCGGAGTATATCTCTAAAAGTATAATAGCTAGGATCATGAAACTTCATGGGTGTATAGATCTCACCAAGGGGAAGTGCAGTGCACAAGAACCATAACTCTACCTGGCTTATTTTTTGAGTTATTGCCCTTTGTTGTTTTTCATACTTGAATCTTGTCCGGAGTATATCTCTAAAAGTATAATAGCTAGGATCATGAAACTTCATGGGTGTATAGATCTCACCAAGGGGAAGTGCAGTGCACAAGAACCATAACTCTACCTGGCTTATTTTTTGAGTTATTGCCCTTTGTTGTTTTTCATACTTGAATCTTGTCCGGAGTATATCTCTAAAAGTATTATAGCTAGGATCATGAAACTTCATGGGTGTATAGATCTCACTAAGGAGGAGTGCAGTGCACAAGAATTTTAACTCTACCTAGCCTATATTTTGAGTTATTGCCCTTTGTTGTTTTCATACTTGAATCGTCCAGGGCATATCTCGAAAAGTATAATAACTAGGACCATGAAACTTTTACCAACCCGCTCCCCCTGTTGACATAAAGCAGTGTTACGGGCGTATCTTGTGACAGTTTGACACCTTGTTAATTCTTTTGAATACAAAACGATTCCTTTTGGTAATCCTTATTGGTAAAGTTTTAATCCTTTTCCAAACAAAACCTTTTTTCAACATCCCTAATACAATAGGCTTGGAAACTTTGAGGAAAGGAAGAAAATGCTGAAAATGCTGTAAACCATCACTTTCTTCTTTTTATACGCCCGTCGAAGACGGGACGTATTATGGGATCACCCGTGATGTCCTGCGTCCGGCGTCCGGGCGTCCGGCGGCGTCCACTTCTTTGTCCGGAGCATAACTCTGTCACCTTAAGTCCGATTGACTTTAAACTTGGCAGTTATATTCTTCTCATCATTACGGAGTGCAGTGCACAAGAACCATAACTCTACCTGGCTTATTTTTTGAGTTATTGCCCTTTGTTGTTTTTCAAACTTGAATCTTGTCCGGAGTATATCTCTAAAAGTATAATAGCTAGGATCATGAAACTTCATGGGTGTATAGATCTCACAAAGGGGGAGTGCAGTGTACAAGAACCATAACTCTACCTGGCTTATTTTTTGAGTTATTGCCCTTTGTTGTTTTTCATACTTGAATCTTGTCCGGAGTATATCTCTAAAAGTATAATAGCTAGGATCATGAAACTTCATGGGTGTATAGATCTCACCAAGGGGAAGTGCAGTGCACAAGAACCATAACTCTACCTGACTTATTTTTTGAGTTATTGCCCTTTGTTGTTTTTCATACTTGAATCTTGTCCGGAGTATATCTCTAAAAGTATAATAGCTAGGATCATGAAACTTCATGGGTGTATAGATCTCACCAAGGGGAAGTGCAGTGCACAAGAACCATAACTCTACCTGGCTTATTTTTTGAGTTATTGCCCTTTGTTGTTTTTCATACTTGAATCTTGTCCGGAGTATATCTCTAAAAGTATAATAGCTAGGATCATGAAACTTCATGGGTGTATAGATCTCACCAAGGGGAAGTGCAGTGCACAAGAACCATAACTCTACCTGGCTTATTTTTTGAGTTATTGCCCTTTGTTGTTTTTCATACTTGAATCTTGTCCGGAGTATATCTCTAAAAGTATTATAGCTAGGATCATGAAACTTCATGGGTGTATAGATCTCACTAAAGAGGAGTGCAGTGCACAAGAATTTTAACTCTACCTAGCTTATATTTTGAGTTATTGCCCTTTGTTGTTTTCATACTTGAATCGTCCAGGGCATATGGGTATGTTCAAAAATAATGAAGCAAGTTTTCATTTTTTTGATGAATTTTAGATGCTAAAATAGAACAAAATCTTTGTTTGCATCGTGGAAGAAAATGGTTCAAATTTGATAAATTACTAGGGCCGTGATGATAAGTGCAAACATAAATTCACAACTAAGGCTTTGCTTTAAACTTTTATTTTAAATTTTGTGAAAAAATGACAGTATTTGGTACTTTATAAACACCAAAGAAAACATTTGATTAGTGTTCTTTCATTATTTCAAATGAAAACAGGTATCATTCAAAGCTTGCAATGCCAAAAAACATTGAGTACCTATAAAAAAAAATTGAAAAATTGAGATTTTTAACTTTTTTTACATACTTTTTTCAAATGTGCACTTCTAAAAGTTTTGTTTATGTTTGTCTGGAGTGGAGAAGGGTTAAAAAACTCAATGTTTACTAGAAATTATGATATTCCTAAACTAAAGTTTAAGTTTCGTAAGTGTATGTCTAAAGTTGCCTAAGATATTGCTTGTTAAAAATGGTGCATAAACTGGAGATATTTCGTACACTTGGGACAATTAATCAAGATAAGAACAAAGATTCAAAAATTATACATATACTAGCAACTAAAACACACAAAATTGATATTATTTACATTTGGCATTAAATAGCTATGTTCCAATTTTCAAATAATGGAACTAGCAGTTGTGCTAGGAAATCTTAGAACTAATATCAAGAGCATCATGTTTTCTTGAAAATTCAAAAATGTATTCATCTTTCACTAAAGCTGCAATCAGCAATTAAGTGTAAATTTGAAAGGATTTACTTATCTTTATCGTAACTATGCTAAAGCAATGAACATAAGGAAATCTTAAATTATTTTTACAAGAATAATAAACCATTTTGTACACTTGGGACATTCTATGTATGGAAAAGCATAAAACACCTAATTTAATACTGAATGTATTATACTTTTGTAATTTATAAAATCTCTGACAATAATACAGATAGACTTACATAAACATGGAATAGTGCTTTTTAGTTCACTTTTGAAACATTAGGATGTATTAATCGTATCATGAGAAAATCGACAGAAACAAATGCACAGATCATCCATGAAATAATTGCCTGACTGACTAATGAGCACCTTTGCTTAAAATTTGCTTCTTACTACATAGCACTTACTGTACTATCCCTCTTTTCTCATTGATCTGACCCTTCTAAACCTCTTCCCTAAAAATTGCTGTACAGCCTGGATTGTGTCCAACGTGGGAGGAAACCCAGATTACAAGTTCTCTATCAAATATCACATGACCAAGACCAAAATTCACAATTTTTTCACAAACGCCTGTTTCTTTTGACTTCATGGTTCACCTTAAACTCTTTTGTCCCTTAATAAGATATTCAATCACCATCCATCAATAGATTTGAGTATAAGATATTTAACAAGACCTTGCAAGCAGTTCTAAAAGTACATGTAATTGCAAATCCACAATTATTCTCTGTATGCTTGGCAAAAGGTGTATTGACCAAATACATGTCAATGTTCACAATCAAAGGAATCTCTGAACTGATTCCCCTGAGCTTGATTCCTTTCCCTGGAAAAGTTCTGGTTGTTTGACAATCACAACAAGCATTGTCATGGACTTGAGGTATGTTTGTCAAATTGATCTTGGAATGCTAGGTTAAGACCGCTTTGGAGTGTAAAAGTGGTAAAAATATATCTTGTATTTTGCTCTAAAACATAGAGATTGTTTTATTTACTAGTAAGAACTGCACAATCATGTCAGACTATTCTAACAAGTATCCACAATTTACTAAAACAAAATATTGTTATTATTTTATGACTGAAAATTTCATTTTTGCAACCAAATAAATTCCACTTATACTTGCAAAGGCATGTTTTTTCAATGTGAATATGGTTTCAAAAACATCTACATATTTTTATTCTAAACAAAGATTGTGGTTATACAGAACCAAACTGTTATATAGCAGCTCTTAAATGTAGACATCTTCTTACATAATGATAATATCAATTGTTTTCACAGAAATATGCAATTTTGGGAGCTAAAAAAGAAAATACATTGACAAGTTGTTGTAATGATACCGAATTCTGATTTTTTGTCCCAAGTGTACAACAGTTAATAACCTTTATCAGTATCATATAAATGCAAGATATTTATGTATTCTGTTGACAAACTGATATAATTTGAGGAAGAGAATGTTGTTTTTCTGTAATGGACACATTCTTTAGTCAAATATCGTTAATTTAAGATACTTCTGATCTATTTTACCTCATACTTGAAATATCAGTACAAGATGTTTCAGCAATACAAATTATCAAGTTACCAGAAATGACAAATTTACTGTTTGATGTGTATTTTGTTCATTTCTGTAAATTTGTTAAAAAATGTGTGCCTGAAGCTTATATATTTAGAAATTAGAAGCTGTCAATCAAATGTGACTGAATTTCGTACACTTGGGACAACACAAGATAGCATCATGGACAACAAGTACAGGCCACTATGGCATCAGGGTTTATTACAACTTTTTCTGGGTGACCATATTGTGATTTTAAAAGTGTAAAACTTAAAATAAATCAATCCGTGAAAAAAATATCTGAAATTTAAAGCAAAATGTACACTTGGGACAAATTCAGAGTCCATAAGGTATATAACTTATATTTATTGACTGTTACAGAGTATCACACCAAAACTTGGAAAACCTTGAAGAATAAACATGTGCCTGCTGAAATGTGCAATTTGTTCATGTAAATATTCAATCACATTGTATTACTGATTCTTTATTTGTAGACAATGACAAAATTTATGGTATGAAAATGACAAGCACCTCAATGCTTCAAACCTTTATAAGAAGAAAATGAAATGCCGACAAACTTTAAAATTCCATTTTTCTGAACCTTAATATATCTGCCTACTTGATAAACAATGATAATTTTGTGAAATTCTTCACCTTAAAGTATAGTGTAGCGTTGAAGTTAAGGCTTAAGTTAACACGGGTGGTAAACTTTGGAACGACCTCCAAAAAGAGGTAGTGAATTTCTGTTCCCATAGCACATCCGGGAACCCGCGAGGTCGGTCCAATGGCTTAAAACGTGTAAACAAAGGTAGGTGTCGGTGGTTCTTTTGATCGTTTTCGAGGTTTCTAGCAAAAAATGGATAATTAAGGCAATGCTATGTCGTGTAAAAATGACTTATCGACGCACACGGCCAAAACCTGCGGTCGAAACCGAAGTAATTTCCGCTGGATCGTTTTTAAAAGTTCGAACACGATATTGCTTTTTCACAACAGTTTGTCAACAACTATCACATTTTTGTATAATTTGTGGTCTTCCGCGAAGAATACAGCCCCGGTACGTTCGTCCTGGGGAAATGAGTACTCTGCATCACATATCCTGTTAAAAACGGCAACGGGGCGCATTATTTAAGAAAATGATTGAGAAAATTCCAGTAGAGGTCGTTCCAATAAGGTAGAGCTTGTTCCAATTTGAATGAGATCGTTCCCAGTGCTCTCCTGTTTTATACAATGAAAAAATGCCTGTGATATCAGACCAGCCAAACTAAGACAAAAATTAATGATGGCGTTTGAAATATCAGAATTATCGTCATATCAGAGGCGTCGTTTTGTCTTGTGTGGTGACTTTGTTTTACATGAAAGTCTGTTTCTGATGTTTCTTAAACTCTACGCATGGATCTCTTGAAACGCACTTTTAGCTCACCTGAGCACGAAGTGCTCGAGGTGCACTATTGTGGTCACTTTTTGTCAGTCGTCCTTCCGTCTGTCTGTCTGTCCGTCTACATTCTAGCATCCGCTAGAGTTCGATTATGGGCCTGATCGAACCAGAATGTACTGAGTGATCTGCCTTTGAATGTCAAAAAGGCTGTTTTTGACTTTGTTTACACGTTAGCATCTACAAATATTGATCAATCAAGACAAGAATTGGTAGAAAAGTTGATGATAATAATATCTTGGGCAGGTTTAATTTTCAGCCTGATTGAAAATGCACCTCTGGAGTTATCTGCCTTTGATTTTGACAAAATTGCCATGTTCGACCTTGTTTCCGCTCTAGCATCCACAAATATTTATCAATCAACACATAACTTGGACAGAATATTGTTGATCATAGGATCTTGTATAGGTAAACTTATCAGCCTGATTAGAAAGATACATCTTGAGTTATCTGCCCTCGAATTTGACAAAATTACGATTTTCGACTTTACTTTCACTCTTCAGCATTCACAGTTTCTTTCAATCAAAATTATATCCAAAGAAATAAGATCTTAAGAGAATAAGATATTACTTAAAAGAAAATTTAAGCCTTATCAGAATGCATTTTGAGCTATCTGCTTTTGATTTTTATAAAATTGCCATTTTTGACTTTGTTTTCACTAGTCTAGCTACTACAAATATTTTTCAATTAAGAAAAGAAACTTGGACTGAATATTGTTGGCCATAGGATCTTGCATAGGTAAAACTTTCATCCTGATAAGAATGATGCATCTTGAGTAATCTGCCCTCGAATTTGACAAAACTGCAATTTTTTAGACTTTACTTTCACTCTTCAGCTTTCACTATTTCTTCGAACTCATCCAAGAACTTACGTTACAATCATTATTTCGACCAAGTTTGTTTAAGATTGGCTTATAAAGCTTGCGGATGCTAGAGTGTAGACGGACAGACAGACAGACGGATGGACGACTGACAATACGTGACCACAATAGTGCACCTCAAGCACTTCGTGCTCAGGTGAGCTAAAAGTGCGTTTCAAGAGATCCATGCGTAGAGTTTAAGAAACATCAGAAACAGACTTTCATGTAAGACAAAGTCACCACACAAGACAAAACGACGCCTCTGATATGACGATAATTCTGATATTTCAAACGCCATCATTAATTTTTGTCTTAGTTTGGCTGGTCTGATATCACAGGCATTTTTTCATTGTATAAAACAGGAGAGCACCGGGAACGATCTCATTCAAATTGGAACAAGCTCTACCTTATTGGAACGACCTCTACTGGAATTTTCTCAATCATTTTCTGAAATAATGCGCCCCGTTGCCGTTTTTAACAGGATATGTGATGCAGAGTACTCATTTCCCCAGGACGAACGTACCGGGGCTGTATTCTTCGCGGAGAACCACAAATTATGCAAAAAGGTGACAGTTGTTGACAAACTGTTGTGAAAAAGCAATATCGTGTTCGAACTTTTAAAAACGATCCAGTAAAAATTACTTCGGTTTCGACCGCAGTTTTGGGCCCTGTAGTCGATAAGTCATTTTTACACGACATAGCATTGTCATAATTGTCCATTTTTTGCTAGAAACCTCGAAAACAATCAAAAGAACCACCGACACCTACCTTTGTTTACACGTTTTTAGCTATTGGACCGACCTCGCGTGTTCCCGGATGTGCTATGGGAACAGAAATTCACTACCTCTTTTTGGAGGTCGTTCCAAAGATTACCACCCGTGGTTAAAATGTCACGCAAAAACCGTACACTTGGGACATTTTTGGGGTGTTTTTTCGGAATATCTTTTTACCTAAATGAGATATCAGGATGAAACTTTGCATTCAAGTTTGCCTCATGGAAATACATCTTTTAGACCTAAAATCAATTCTATAAAGCCTCATGCTAAAGAAATATATGGATGTTTTACTTTTGCTTCATTATTTTTGAACATACCCATATCTCGAAAAGTATAATAACTAGGACCATGAAACTTTTACCAACCCGCTCCCCCTGTTGAC
Source organism: Fragum sueziense (assembly GCA_963680895.1). Classification (NCBI taxonomy): domain Eukaryota; kingdom Metazoa; phylum Mollusca; class Bivalvia; order Cardiida; family Cardiidae; genus Fragum; species Fragum sueziense. The sequence goes on along the minus strand of OY804605.1, from coordinate 43,638,200 downwards.
ATAAAGCAGTGTTACGGGCGTATCTTGTGACAGTTTGACACCTTGTTTCCTCGATATTTTCATTGAAATGTGTTGTGCACAAACAACATCTTTACCAGTATCTGTTTTGTTGTCAGCAGGAACTTTCCATCCTAAGACTGTGTCATTTAAAAAAGAGTTGGGTCACCTTTGAAAACAAATGGGAAAAAAAACATTTTCATTTATTTTCCTGAATCAAATGTTTTGCAGTAAAACAAATGAACTACTACATGTATACAGTATTGAGTAAGCGTGTATGCATCAGTTAGAAACATTGTTAGAAAAGGAAAAGTGTTGGATATATCAGCCTTTTCTTCTGGTGCTTTCTTAGCTTTCTCAGAAATTTGAGATCTTTCACTATTTACTTTTTTCCAAACCTACGAGTCTTAAAGTTTTCCAACATTAAAGGTAATGTAGATGCCAAATGCATCTTGATAAAGGCAAATTATCATAGACTACCAAAAAAGTATCAAGTCAAAAGGAGACAATGCTAGATATCAGCATTTACTTGTTTTGCCTCAATGCATTTCAATCCTTACCTATTATTGATGTCAAATTCTGGTGTTGTCGAGAGAGGGTTAAAACCAGGTGAAATCATGGAAAATGGTTAACAAACTGAATGACATAAACTTCTAAGAAGTTTGTATTATGAGGGAAAACAGAGAAAGAAGAGGATAATATTTGGGTTACCGGGAATCCCAAAATTTTCATTCTTTTCCCTCCAAATTATGTTAGATCTAATAGGGTTCTACTTAATCAAGTAAACAGTGACATAATTTCGGACATTTTTACATTTTAACAACAGTTTAGTTCGGCGATCGTGTGTTTTCCGTGTTGTGTATTACCAGGTAAAAGGGCGAGTGTAGTAAATTTTGGACCGTGAACCACTGCGCCACCTAACAAAGGAAAGATAATCCGCTACGGTTCCCCATTGAAGTGTGTAGTTTATGCTAATGTTGCATTCAGATGAATTCTGCTAAGCAACATGAAACTAGATAAATCTAGACACTTGAACTTAGAACTTTTTTTAGAGCTTCAGAGTGCAGAATGGTTGATATTCAATTTATGAAAATTCAGTTAAACCCATAACCACACAGTGACTCTTTTTCACTCCCCACAAGATAATGGCTTTGGAAAACATTGTGGAAAATGAAGAAATTGCTTGTGACAAGCAATTTCTTCATTTGCCACAAAATTTTCTACCCCAAAAGACCAAAATTTGTTATATTCATTCGCTTAAAATTGTCGTCTGCAACAGCTTTCAATTTGGACAAGTCTAAATTTTTGTCGTTTGGTAAAGGGTTAACGTGGTAGAAATATTCAGGGTTTGTAAGAAATGCCTGTTTTCAATTTTTGCACTTGCTCTCTCTCAAGAATCAAAATACTGATTCTTAATACTTATCAAAATGAAAACTTTTCTTTATTTGGGTTTAAGGTTTGAAATGTCAGTAAAACTGCATGCTCATTAGCCATTTTGTTTTATTTCCCTCATATTGAGAAATCTGTATATTGTTTTATGATTGCTTGCGTGTCCAATCACCTGTCCGGTCATTTGTCTGTTCATAACTTTATGTGAAAACTTAGCCACAAACCTTAACATTATGCATCATTGCCTCCAAAACATTTTTGTCATTCACAAATGCATTGTTGCATTTTTTCACCAAATTTTGAAACTCATGTGTTTATCTTTCTCTAAAATGGACCCAAGTATTGTTTTAATTTAATGACAAGAACTTCAATAAGCATCTTTACTTGTCTGTTTCAGCGTTTGCCTGCATGAACCTAGCTTTTGTTTTATTGGATGACAGGACAAGAATTTCAATAACTATTTCTATTTGTCTGTTTCAGCGTCTGCGTGCAGAACTTCTGGACAGAGACAGAATGATAGCAGAGTTACGAGTACAGATTAACTCAAATAGGGTAAGCCTGTAACTCTAATAGCTTTCTGTTAACAGACATTTTAGAGGTTACTAGACTTTTATTCTTAAATATTCAAATGTCAGGGGCTTACTGTTTTATCTGTTGTAAGACTACCCGTCTTTTTTGTAACTTAACTCTTTCCCAAACAAAACCAACATTTTATCCTTTTGCCCCAATGTGTATGTGCTTTGTTTTACACAAATGCTATTTCTATCAACATCCATTTTGTCATCAGGCCCCGGCCATGGCGCAGTTGGTAGCGCATCTGCCTCTCATTCCAGAGGTCACGGGTTCGATACCCGGCCGAGGCAAATACCCTTTCTGACAAAAATGTCACCCATCAATGGTTTAATATCATGAACCTATGTGGGGGAGCAGCTGGAGGCTCGGTTAGGGTGTTGTGATAGTACTGGTGAGAGAAATACCAGGAATCCATGGTTAGGTTCTACAGTCGCTGAGATATGACTTTAGTAGTTGAAAACTGCGTAAAACCCCAATAAACAAACAAACATTTTGTCATCAGCTTTTAAATTGGAACAGTCTAAAATTGTTGCTGTTTGTAAATGGGTTAAGTTACAAAGCTCTTGTTTGGTATGTAGGTACATCTTATCAAGACATCTTTCAGTACTAAGGCCAAGGTCACCAATCAAGTTTTAAGGTCAAGATATAGAAATACAGCCATTTTTATACGCCGCCGGAGGCGGACGTATATTGGCGTCATCTTCTCCGTCTGTCCGTCCGTCCATCCGTCCGTCCGTCCATCCGTCCGTCCGTATGTCCGTCCACTTTTCTTGTCAACGCAACTCCTCCTAAGTTTCTGGCTGGATCTTTTTAAAACTTGGTCAATGTTATCACCTCAATTGGTAGATGTGCATGAAGGAAGGATTTTATGGTTCATTGATTTTTGCCTGAGTTATGCCCCCTTAAAACTTAGTCCCTGGGGCGGCGTATATTGTGACCATGGCACTCTTGTTCGGTGTTTGTGTTTAATAACTCATCTTGTATTGACCTAGATTTGACTTGTAAGTTACTATACTGGATTAAGATACAACAGATTGTATCTTGAGAGGAAATTCCAATATGGCATCAGGGGATGTGTTGGCCATTGCCACTTGTGAAAAATCATTGACATTTTTATATGGGAAATGAATTATCTAGGAAAGGATTTAGTAATGCATGCATTCATTATAAGAAATAGCCGTTTTCTTTATATTTAATAATCATACTTAAATTGGATTGGTTTACATGTATTACATTTAGAGAAGGGGCTATGCTACACTAATGAAGGGGCTTACAGTTGTAAATATATTAGATATCTTGTACATCCAGAAATGTGCATCATTTGATTTTGCATGATCACATCACAAAACCTGTTACAATCTTGGTCAAACTTGTTTAAGTGCTCAAAAAGAATTCTGAAAGAAAATCAGTGGTTAAAATCAAATGTAATGTTAGAGATTTCAGATTGATTTTGGACCTATCCTCAAAATGTTGTTTTCTTGCTATTTTTTTTTATTATTATTATTTTTCAAACAACAAAGATAATAGAATGATCTAAATCATTGTTTTTCTTCTTTCTGTATAATTGGTCTTATTTGGTTTTATGCTGCATTATTTTGTTTTCTTTAGGTACTTTGTTTCTTAGTCATGCTATGAAAATTGACCTTATTCCAGTTATGAAAACTATAATGTTTTTCATGTTTTCAATTTTGATCTGTTTGTGCACATTGAAGGTGTTCCATAATTTCTTAATTTGTTTCGAAATGATTTGATTTCACTCAACTTTTTCTCTTCTTACAACAATTTTAATTCAAAGAAAGTGGTTCATCACAGAACAATTTTTACACTATTTGATAGATACTGCTATGATTGCTTTTGTATAGAATAGCTTTGAAATTGAATACATATTTCGTTATTTTACATTTTTAAATTTTTAAACAGATTTTGTTGTAGTTTGCTGTGTTATGCTAGAATAATCATAGTAAAAGATGTCAGCTTAGAATTTTTAATTACTTTAATATTTATGCTGGTAATGTAACATGGTATATAGCAAATTTGAATTTTGGAATAATTCTTGCTGGATTAAATTCAGATGAAAGTTTGTACCAGCCTGGGCTCACATGCAGGCTGATCTTGATCTATACTACCAATATGAGTGGAATATTCCAGGATCAGTGTAAAAATAGTTAACTTTGAATTTGCTTTGTATCATGTTACTTTGGTTTTGAATTAGTAATCTGCTCATTGATTGGATAACGAGTGTGTGATGTCATTAATGATGTCATTGTATTCAGGAAGAGAATGTAGCACTAACAAAGCTTCAGAGTTCACTAGAAAACACACGAGGTCACCTACAGAAGGAGCTACGAATGAAGGAGGCAGACTGTAACAGAATGGCCGTACAAATACAGGTGCGTCATGTTTATTTATGTTTAATCTTAAATTGTCAATGGCTAGCAATACTCATTTAAAAGGAACATAATTTGAATGTGGAAAGAAAAAAATACTCATACAAAAAGTGTTTAGATAGAGGTTTCTTTATTCAGGAAATTTGACAGGAAACTGAAATCATTGTTTGTCAAAGATAAATGACTGAATGAACGAAATGGATTGGTTACTAGAATTTTTTTATTTTCATTCATCACAGAACTCCATTTTGTGTGTACTAAACATTTTTTAAATTCATGTTTAGCAAAATAGCCTTACTAACAAGTTATGGTATATGGTTAACAGGTGGAAAAATAATTGACAACCGTTTCAAGTTCTTGACAGAGGTATTCCATCCATCAAACACTGTGCATACTAGGGCATCATTTGTGGCAATGGAAATGGATGAGGGTATCCTTCGTCAATTCCCATTGCCACAAATGATGTTTGGAAATTTACAAGGGTACCATCATTGATTTTTGTTGCCACAAATGAATTTTAAAGTAATTTTGATTAAGCCAGGATCTGGAAAAACATCCTTTATGGCATTTGAGAACAACCTGGATCCAGACCAGCCTGTGCATACACACAGTCTGATCAGGATCCATGCTGTCCTCAAACAGCTTGTCCGTGATTTGCAGCAACTGTAAGACAACAGCATTGATCCAGATCAGATTGCTCTAAGCAGGGTTTTTTTTTCAGTCAGGGGGAAGGGGCCTGGCCTTTTCGTAGGGGAAGAAAACAAGCACATGAAACTGTTAAAGGGGAACAAAATTTCCTTGGTAAACCTCAATATTTGGGGAAAACTGCATGATTTAAAAGAAATTTTTCTGGGGAAAGGGGCCTTTTGTCGAGGGGAAGGGGCCTTTTACAGGCCTCTGTCGAAGAAGGAGAAAAACCCCTGCTAAGGCACATGCTAATCTGGAAACATGGTAGTCTCAAATGCTATAAGGGACGTTTTTCCAGATTCCGGCTCAAGTAAGGCTTGCTTCAGCTTCAGCTTTGCTAGTTCTTAGAATTTTTGAAGAAAAAAAAAAGACATAATTTGGATGGGTTGATGTAGTAAATTGATCAGACAATAGAAATAAGAGGAGTGAGAATAAATAAATGAATAAATGAGCTCTTAAAAAAGGGAATTTGAGATAACCATTGATCCAGATCAGCTTGTGCTTAAATGGACACTGATTGGAATTCAAATTGTTTCCTGAGATTGGAACAATCAAATGTGTAAGAAGCTTTTAGAAAACAGCACAGATGCTGATCCGACTGCACAGGCTGATCCTGTTTGACGTTGATCTCAAATTCCACAAGGGACCTTTTTCCAGATATAGGCTTCAATAAAAATTATAATGAGTGATTTGAAATGTTTTTCTTTGAGAAATTTAATTCTCATAATATATGTAGTGTGCCAGATTTAGAATAGGGTTTGCATGTCTTGCATGTAAGGTAATACAGATTTACTGTTGCATTCAAATTACTGCAAAGGTTTGAATGTTAGTTTCAGGTTTTAATCTATTTAGCAGAAGAAAAGTTTAAGACTGGTCCAAATGCGAAGATGTTATAAATGTCAATATCAAGTGAACGAAATTTTATATTGTTTTGTCATTCTATGTAGAAAACTTTGTGAAAAATGAAGAAATTGCTTGTCACAAGCAATCTTCATCCCTCACAATGTGTTCCAACATATATCTTCTTGATAGGAAAATCATATAGACTAGTCTACTATTTTCTAACTTGGGAAAAGGTCCAGCCTTATTCAACCCATTACCACACAACGACTCCTTTTGACCACCCACAAGATAATGGCTTTGGAAAACATCATGGAAAATGAAGAAATTGCTTGTGACAAGCAATTTCTTCATTTCCCACAATGTTTTCTACCAAAAAAGACCAAAAAATTTTAAATTTTCTTAAATTGAAACTGTTATCTGCAATATCTTTGAATTTGGACCAGTCCAAACTTTGTCATTTTGGTAATGGAATAATAAATCTGTCTTTCTATCTTCAGACATTAGAGAGTGACAATGCCCAGAACAAGATTGAGATTGACCATCTACGTGATCTTGTTAACACAGCCAAGGATCGGGCAGAAAGAGACAAAGAGGCCTTGAAGAAAGCTACAAGGTAATATGTGCACCTGTTTGAAATGTTTCATAGGAATTTGTATTGGTTTGCAATGTATTAACCAGCTAATTGCATGAACATAAATATACCAAGACCATTGGCTCATGTAACTTCATAGACTCATCATCATGGCATCAGTAATTTCTTGTTCACATTTCGAGCGAGAACATTCAATGAGTTGACATTCTAAATCAGTATCTGTCACTGTTTCCATACTGTTGTGTGCCGAGCCCGGATAGCTCAGTTGGTTATGTCAGAGTCTGTCAATCCAGGGGTCTCGAGTTCGAACCACGGCTCGGCCAGTATCCATTCTGACATTTGACAAAAGTCATTTGTCTCTCACCAATGGATGTGAATCATCTATGTGAGAAAGCAGCTGGAGGCTCGGTTTGGATATTGTGGTTGTACTGGTGCGAGAAATACCAGGAACCCACCTTTAGGTGCTCCAGCCGCCGCAATATGACCATAGAAGTTGAAAACGGCATAAAACCCCAATAAAATCAAACCATACTGTTGTGATATTACATGTAACTAATGATGCTATTGCTTTGGAAATTTGCTGCATGATACATCTTTGGAATCACAATACAGACTTATAGAAAATGATTCATAGCATTGACAAGCAAATAAGCAGAATTATGTCCCCTTGTAGAATTTTGTCACTGTCTAGCACTTGTGATATTTGAATGACTCAATAGGCTGTCATCTAATGCTTCTTTTTTTTCTGTCAAACAAGGTTTTGTTTTGGCTTTTTTTTAAAGATAAGAAAAAATAGCATTTGAAAACACTTTTGATGGAATGAAAGAAGGAAATGCTAGTAACCAGCGTTTATTTCTCAATTTTTTTCTCCTTTTCAACTTAGAATTCAGAAACAGCGTGCAGCACAGAGCGAAGATCGCGCAGAGCAGCTGCAGGCAGACTTGATGGATAGAGACACAAAATTTGAGGAAATACGATCACAATTGGAGGAATTATCTCTACGACTTGAAAAATCCATGAAGGAGAGGTCACAAGCAGGTGCCGAAAATACTGCATTAAAAACGTAAGTTTGAGAGTTAACCCTTTACAAAAAAAGACCTGGATTTTGGTGTCTCTGACACTGAATAAAGCTACATGTAATGAAGAATCTATTGGAGATCAAAATGGATCTGGATCAGACTGTGCGTATGCACAAGCTGATCTAGATTCATGTTTTTCTCAAATGCCATAAGATAATATTTTCCATAGCCTGGCTCAATAGTATAAATTGGACTTGTTTAATTTTAGATTTGACCTGTAAAATCTTTTTGACAGATTTAAAAATCATGCACTAATATTACTCTGTATTTTGACACATCATTCGATTCGATTGCTAATTATGACATTAATACATGTATTTATACATGTATAACAATATCGTATGATGTTAACTCCTTCATAAAACATACCATTTTTCACTTAAAAACTCATTGTTGCTTAAATTACTCATATTTTATGTTTGAATGCTAGCTTAACAGACAATAACTTGTGCTTTGGAAATATTAATTATAGCAGTACTAAAAGTGTAGTTTTATGATTGTTGATTGAACATTTGATTTAAAACTTTTCCAAAACAAGACATGGTTTTGACGTCCCCATTCGAAAAATATTTGGGAAAAAATTGAGCATAGAGAAATTATGAATGATGATCAGTAATTTCTCCATTACCCTCAATAATTTCCCATGCTTTGATATAATCAGTTTTGTTCTTTGATGTCAGTGAAATGTAAATTATTTTTGACCGAAAATAACAAAAAAATTGAATTATCATTCAGTTTGTATTGTAGTCTGCAACATCTTTGAATTTAGAACAGTCTGAATTTTTGCCATCCATTGATTGTTCAATTAATTTTCAGGCGTCTGGAAGAGCTAGAATCTCTGTTAGAAAGAGTTGATCACAATTCACGCGCCCAAGTAGAGGAGTTGACCGCTAAACTACACGGTAAAACATCCGAAGTCTCCACACTCAACTTGGAAAATGAACGATTAAAGGTATGTAATTAATTCTGATAATGAGTAGTCAGTACTGAATATTTTACTAAATATTTATACCCCCCACCTACGAAGTAGAGGGGGGTATATTGGTTTCACCATGTCTGTCTGTCTGTCCGTCCGTCCGTCCATCCGTCCGTCCGTCCGTCCGTCCGTCCATCCGTCCGTCCGTAGACTTTTTCGTTTCCGTGCTCTAAGTCATGAACCGGTTGACCTAGGATCATGAAACTTTACACAGTTGTTGCCCATGACCCAAGGAGGTGCCCTATTGTTTTTGGGTCACGAAGGTCAAAGGTCAAGGTCACAATTGGACTTTGTTTAAAATCTGTTTCCGTGCTCTAAGTCATGAACCGGTTGACCTAGGATCATGAAACTTTACACAGTTGTTGCCCATCACCCAAGGAGGTGCCCTATTGTTTTTGGGTCACAAAGGTCAAAGGTCAAGGTCACAATCGGACTTTGTTTAAAATCTGTTTCCGTGCTCTACGTCATGAACAGGTTGACCTAGGATCATGAAACTTTACACAGTTGTTGCCCATGACCCAAGGAGGTGCCCTATTGTTTTTGGGTCACAAAGGTCAAAGGTCAAGGTCACAATCGGACTTTGTTTAAAATCTGTTTCCGTGCTCTAAGTCATGAACCGGTTGACCTAGGATCATGAAACTTTACACAGTTGTTGCCCATGACCCAAGGAGGTGCCCTATTGTTTTTGGGTCACGAAGGTCAAAGGTCAAGGTCACAATCGGACTTTGTTTAAAATCCGTTTCCGTGCTCTAAGTCATGAACCGGTTGACCTAGGATCATGAAACTTTACACAGTTGTTGCCCATGACCCAAGGAGGTGCCCTATTGTTTTTGAGTCACGAAGGTCAAAGGTCAAGGTCACAATTGGACTTTGTTTAAAATCCGTTTCCGTGCTCTAAGTCATGAACCGGTTGACCTAGGATCATGAAACTTTACACAGTTGTTGCCCATTACCCATGGAAGTGCCCTATTGTTTTTGGGTCACGAAGGTCAAAGGTCAAGGTCACAATTGGACTTTGTTTAAAATCTGTTTCCATGCTCCAACTAAAGAACCTTTTGACCTATAGCACTTTTTTCAGTGACAAGGCGCTAGTGGGGGGTATTTGTCCGCTTTGCGACAGTTCTAGTTTATTAAGCTAGAATTTTTGTTACAGTGGATCACAATTCTTGTGATCTTGTGACTCAAGGTATATAGATGATTCTTTCCCTGAATAGGAAAGGCTTGGGGAAATATTGAGGCAAAAGGAGAAAATTCTGATAACCAGAATTTTCTCCTTTTGCCTCAATATTTTCCGTGTTCTACTGCACAGGAATCAGGTCTTGTCAATATCATTTTGGAGCACCAAACCAAAGATACCTGTCAATTCTTACATCAATATTTACTGTGACTGGGGATTGAACACGGTTCCTCATGAGTTAGTGAAATAATTTAACAACTATTATTTTGGCATTAAATTATATGTAATTTTCATGTTGTTATTCGTATCATTAATACTAATTTCAATTTATTCTAGAGTAAGAAAATAGTTCAGAAAGAAATTGTACAGGTAAAGATTTGGCATGAAAAAATGAATGTTTTGGTTAAAGAGAATTATGGAATGAGATTAAATTCAGTATTATTTTATGCATGAATTTGTCAGCATGATTCACAAATGCCAAGGTCACAGTACAAATGACATTACAAGAACATCTATGTTTCACAGGCACACCTTGTTTCAAGTTTATTTCAATCATTTGATAAACATGTAGATCTTTGTTCTTGCAGATACATGTAAAGGTTTGAGAAACGTTGTTCATTAATAATGTCATGCTTTGCTGTAAAAGGGACCCATGCTAGATAATTAGGAACAATGGTAATGTGGCACAAATCTGAGTATGGATCATTTGGTAGTGCATCACATAATCTCAGGTCAATGAAATGGAATTATAGTGAAGGAATCAAGTTATTCCTTTCCCAAACAAGACCTGGTTTTGACGCCCCTAATTGAATAAGCTTGGGAAAACATTGAGACATAAGAAGAAACTGCTGATAACCAGCAGTTTCTCCTTCTGTCTCAATGTTTTTATGCTATATCATACATAAATTCAATCATAATCAACATCCATTTTGCTGTCTTCATCAGCTTTTGAATTGGACCACCCTTATTTTTTTGTCGTTTGGGAAAGGGTTATATACTTTCTGTGGAGAATCATATTCCCGTCATCATTATAAGAAAATGGAGGATAGGTAAAAAATATATCCCCTTGAATTAGAAGGCCTTTATGTGATACATGTACTGTATATAGTTTTACCTATTTGTATTTTGTACTAACTAGCATGAGTCCCTTTAATTATCCCCGCCAATGAAATCATCGGGGGATATTGTTTTTGCGTTGTCCATCCGTTCGCCCGTCCTTCCGTCCGTCCAAGATTCGTGTCCTGGCTATTTCTTGAAAACCATAGACCGGATTTCAATGAAACTTTGTGCACAGCTTCACTACAAAGAGGACATGCACATATCGTCGGGGTTACCCGGTTCGACCAATGAATTCAGAGTTACTGCCCCTGACTGTTGAAGCCATATGTACATACAGAGTGATATTCGTGTCCTCGATATTTCTTGAAAACTATAGACCGGATTTCAATGAAACTTTGTGCACAGCTTCACTACAAAGAGGACATGCACATATTGTTGCGGTTACCCGGTTCGACCAATGAATTTAGAGTTACTGCCCCTGACTGTTGAAGCCATATACATACAGAGTGATACTCATGTCCTCGCTATTTCTTGAAAACTATAGACCGGATTTCAATGAAACTTTGTGCACAGCTTCATATACAAGCCATATACAAACAGAGTGATATTTGTTCTGTTGAAGCCATATACATACAGAGTCAGTGATTTTTTTACCTGCGCATCCTGCAACTTTTACTTATAATTTGGTCTCTGGGATGCAAAGTTTTTATTCTAGCGAGTCCCAGGATGCAACAATTTTTACAGATTTCCTATTAAAAATAGTGTATTGGACTCACTAAGCTAGTACCTGGACTCATTGATATGGAATCTAGGGAGTCCCCAGGACTCACAATCTTTAAAAATTGTAAAATAATCACTGCAGAGTGATATTTCCTTTCCGCGCCCATTGACAATGAAAATATGTTTGGCGGGGGATATCAATTCAACCTATTTGCTTGTTCTTTTCATGTTGGCTTTTGCCCAAATATATAGAGAGTTCTAAATAAAGTGGCATTGCTAATGTGCAGATGTTAAAGAAAAGTAACCTCTCTGATAGAAACAGATGTAGAAACTCCTATGGAAAAGAAGTAAATACAGATGATCAGTATTTACTTCTTTTCTTTCAGTGCATTTCAACTAACAAAAAGATTCTTTTTCATGACATTATGTATAATCATGATAAATATGCATAATTTTCACACAATGCTATTGTATTTCACTGGATGTTGCAGCATATGTTTTTTCATTATTTTCACCCTGCACAGTCCTCAATCACCACAATCGAGACAAAATTCGCTCAGGCGGATGAGGAACTCCTACAGCTGCGGACAAATCTCAAACATTACGAAAACCTCGTAGATGAGTACAAATCACAGGTAGGGGGGAATAGTTTATACGGAAATGACTCCAGATTTTAAGAAATTGAAATTAGGGTTTAGTGCAAAACTTATAGATCTATTGTAGTTTTGAGTTAAACCTTTTCCAAACGGTAAGAATTTGGACTGTTTCAATTTATAAGCAGCTGCACCCAACAAAATGGATCTTGACAAAGACAGAATTTGCTTACAATATAGCTAAGAAAATATTGAGACAAAATTGGAAAATGCTGGTTATCTGCATCTTGATGTGAAAATCAGCTCTTTTTGGAGGGAATTGGTCAAGTCTTATTACACCTAACTTCATTTCAGTATTTGAATACTGATATTTATGTCATAAATACAATGAAAAATCTTGAAACATTTTAATCAAGAAATTACCTTTCCAAAATCTGGAGTCATATTTTTTTTTCCTTTGTCCTGAATATTTATTAATAGTCAGTTTAGAATGAACTACTAGTCGGTGAAAAGTATCTAAAATCAGTTGATCTTTAACCCTTTCCCAAACAAGACCTGGTTTTGATGTCCCTAATAGAAAAGGCTTGAGAAAATATTGAAACAAAAGAAGAAACTGCTGATAACCAGCAGTTTCTCCTTTTGTCTCAATATTTTCTATGCAATATTTTACACAAACCTTATCTTGAATAACTTCTATTGTGTCAATTGTGGCAGTTTTTGAAGTGGTTCCCCCTTAAATTTTGCAATTTGGGAAAGGGTTAAAAGACATCATTAGTTATTTCTAATTTGAGGCCTTAATTTTTGACAAGCCAGAGAGGGAAGTGAACTTTGATTCATTTAGCCCCTAATATAAATTTATGGTCAAAAGTTTTCACATGTGTCAGAAGGTGGTTGAATATTGGTATCATCTTCTCTTTCTATCTGTGTGTATATCTATATCTTGTTACCACAACTCCTACATTTATGCATGGTTGTGGATTAAATATTCACAGAATATTCCTAGTCACATGACTGCATCTATTAGATGCTTAAAAGGGCCATATATTGTGAATGTTGAAAGATACATGTAAATACAGTTAGGTTCACAAACTTATGATCTATAATTTGTTCAATTTGGCAAGGAACCCCATTCATTGAATCAATCAATCAATCAATCAATCAATCAATCAATCAATTAATCCCATCAAGAAGTTATTAGCTTATTTTGCATGCCTGTATGTTTGTAGTGTTTGCTTTGTAGCACTTGCACTTGTGAACTCTTTATAAACTTGTTTTAACCCTTTCCCAAACGACAAAATTTTAGGATGTTCCAGATCAAAAGCTGATGTAGACAACAATATTGATGTCAAAAAGGAAGGAATTTGTGAAGAATATAACACAGAAAACATTGAGACAAAAGGATAAACTGCTGGTTGTCAGCAGTTTCTTCTTTTGTTTCAATGTTTTCCAAAGCCTATTCTATAGGGGACGTCAAAACAAGGTCTTGTTTGGCAAAGGGTTAAACTTGATTTCAACTTTTGTACTCTTCATTATGATATAAATTTATGAAGAAACAAAAACTTTGACACAGTTATTCAATTCAAGCTGTCTCAACATAATGAGTATCAATTATATTGATGCACAGGAAGAGGTTATTTTGCACTTTTGTATGTTGTGAAATTGGGTACTGTTTTGTAGTGTAATAGCACTGTGTCAGTAAAATACTATATGTGATTTGGTATATTTTGTCTTAATTAATTCTTACATTTCTCAGATTCTATACTACAATATATCAATGTATATTTACATGAATAGTTTGGTCTGCCGAAGCTTCCAAATACAACTATGAAAGACTTAACCCATTACCAGACAGCAAATTTTAAGTGTGGTCCAAGAGATGATGCAGGCGGCAATTTCATATGAATTGAATTTTACAATCTTGGTCTTTTTAGGTAGAAAACATTATGGGAAATGGAGAAATTGCTGGACAGAAGCAATTTCTTCATTTTCCACAATGTTTCTAAAGCCTATATCTTGTGGGGCATCAAAAAGTGCCAATGCGAGGTAATGGGTTAAATAAATATTTCTAATTTATTCCCATATTTCTTTATAACCAACCTACCAGTCATATTCCCTCCATTTTCATTGCCCAGCATCTATAGATTAGATGCATTATTGTTTTACTGTTGTATATCTGTCTGTTCTACAATCTACACTGAGCTACAGTCTTGTAATAGGAAGTAATGGCTTTTCAAATTGCTACATTTCCTTTGTTTTTCATCAAACTCTATGTTGTGGGTACTCATGAGAATCATCATTGAGACCATTCAAATGAATACCCATAACATAGGGTTTGGAATTGAATTAGAAAAGTTTGAATGTCATCACCCCCACTTATCTGCAGGTCTGCACCACAGTTTCTTGAAAAATAAAGTGGAGGCATTCGTGTTTCACATACATCATCTTTTAGATTAGAAAAAATCTTATTTATCTTTGTTACATAATTATAATTATTATTCCAGTTGATTAGTTGCAATTATCGGTCTTGTAGTAGTTTTAAATTGTCAGTTTCTTTAACTATCCCTCTTTGCTTTCTTCTAGCTAAACATCTAACATTTAGAACGGTTAATGCAACTTTTTGCCCTCAAGAAGAGGGAAAAACATTGTGAAGTTTAAAATTTACTATTTTCCTACAAATTTTTAATTTGGTTAGTTTTGAAATAGAATTACATTATAATGTAATTATTCTAATAAATGCCCGGGCTTTTATTAGAAACATGTTCTATGGAAAAGTGTGTGTGGGGGGCGATGGTAATTTGAGGTATTCTGATTTTGGGAATGCACATCAATAAGTGTACCGTTTCAAGGTCTAACTGGAAAATTATTGCAAACAAGTTTAACCACGAATTCAGAACCAAAGAAATAAACAAACCATTAAAGCTAATATACATTCTTTACAAGGCTAAATTACATCCATTACAAAGCTTAATCACATATACTTTTGGTCTCATAAATGTTGCATTGACCCTCAGCTAGAATTTAAATATTAAGCCTAAAGTGGACACGTCTTTGTGCAGATGAACCAATCCAGGAGAGAAATTGACGAGACGGAAATTGAGCTTAAAGAGACAAAAAAGGACAACGAGCGTCTTCGTGAAGATAGCCAGGCGGAATTAGACAAGGCAAGGAACCGTAACTCTATCTGTTATATGTTGTTATTTGACCCTTTAAGACTGAGTAACAGATAAGTGTGGGTAAAAGCATGCTTAACCCTTTCCCAAACAAAACCTTAACCCTTTCCCAAACAAGACCTGGTTTTGACATCCCTAATAGAAAAGGCAGGGGAAAACATTGAAACAAAAGGATAAACTGCTGATAATCAGCAGTTTCTCCTTTTGTCTCAATATTTTCTGTGCCATGTTTTACACAAATCCTATCTTTAATAACATCCATTTTGTCTTACGTGGCAGTTTTTGAAGTGGATCACCCTAAAATTTTGCCGTTTGGGAAAGGGTTAAAATTCTTCATTTCAAATCTAAATCCTGTGGTGTAGGTACTCATTTGAATCATCTTGAGAAGAATTCCAGTGAATACCCACAATATAGGGTTTGGAGAAAAAATGTTGTGTTCATGATTTGGAAAAAAATCATTACACCCTCTTATCTGTAGCTCTGATTAAGATATTGTTTTTTATCGAGACCATGTTTCATTACACACTGTTCAAAACTTGTTTGAGACAGGATTTGGAAAAAATGATATGTGCAAAGGTCAGACTGCACAATTCTTAGAACAAGAAAATAAATTATGAACATTGGTCTTGATAACTACAGTTATGTTAAAATAATTGCATGTTATTATGTTTCATATTTACAATGCATGATAACTTCGATCCTTCTTTACATTTCTACATAGTATGCTTCATTAGTAACAACAGTAGTATTAAGCTAGTCAAACTTTTTTAAGAGGGTCGAATATAGACCAGTAACACTCAGAAAAAAAGAGGAAATTGGAAATATTATGAAAAAGGAGAAAACTTGGTAAAAAAAATGAGTTATATGTAGCTAGGATTTATTTTTCTTTTGCATGAGACTTTACATCAAGGTCTTGTCTCCATTTTTTTTAATTTGTCACAGGCCTTGTCATTGTGACCTAAAACTACATTCAATATATTAATTGATTCCATTTCATTCTCATTTTCATCATTTAACATTTCCAGTCTTTAATAATTCACTTCAGATATTTCATTTTCTCACAATATTTATACATGGTGTTTGTTATGCTCTTTGATGAAAAACTTGAATAGCTAAATGTTGACCAATTCCCACATAATGGTGCTTGATGCTGCCCCACAAGGGCTTTAGAAAACATTGTGGAAAATGAAGAAATTGCTTTTGACAAGCAAATTCTTCATGTACCATAATGTTTACTACCACAAAAAAAGCAATATTTATGTAAAATTTCTTTCATTGGAAATTGTAGTCTGTAATATATTTGAATTTTAACTACACTACAATGCTGCTGTTTATGAATGGCTCAACCCTTGAAATGTTGACTTGGGCAGAAAACAGATCAGTCCGCACTTGTAAATTGTCAGCTAAATTGCCCTGGCGGTGGATGCTGGTGGATGCTCGATGTTACTTTTACTTGTATTTGCTTTAATATTTTGGAGAAAAAAGTTTTTTTTCTTTTTTCAACACAAGTTTGGATCAGGTTGCACTGGGAGTTGATTGGACTAGGTTTGCACACAAACATACAGGCAAATGAAATTTTATTGTTTTCAGACTATTTTCTCCTTTTCCAAACAAGGCCTGATTTTGATTTCCTTGTTAGAATAAGTTTGGGAAAATATTGCAGCAAAGGAAGAAAATCCTGATGACCAGCACTTCCTCATTGGTCTCAATATTTTCATGTTATATTGTGCAAAAACATATCTTAATTCTCACACATTTTATCTTCAGCAGCAGGAATTTGGACAGTTTGAAATTGTATCTTTTCGGAAAAGATTAATTTGGATTGTGTAATGATGTTTCAACCCTTGTGAAAATGAATAAAGAAAAAAAATGGTTCCGACTTGAATTTAAAAGGAAACTTAAAACCCAATTTTTGACTTATAATTCAAAGTCCATCTTACAACAAAAGTGCATCATATTTAATTGAATGCCACAGGTGCAAGCTTCCCGGGTCACGAAAAAGTCAGCTTCATATTCTACTTATTCTCAGGTAGTATTGTGCACAGAGTGATTAAACAAGGTGCAAGGGATTCTAATATGTGGCTTTCTAAAAGAGTAAAACTCACATAGATTTGCACTGCTCCAATTTGAAAGTTGCAGCAGAATGAATAAAATGTTGATATAGATAGGATATGTGTTCAACTTAAAACAAAATGTTCAGGCAAAGGGAGAAAATGCTTGTTATCAGCATTATCTTCTTTTGTCTCAATGTTTTCCCAATCCTTTTCTATCAGATATTCGACCAAAAATGCCTGTGCAGTTTTCAGTCGAGTTTTTTATGATGTTTCCAACGCTTTTAGTCTTCTAATTAAAGATGCCATTCTCACTCATTAATTTTACATTCTTTGTTAAAAAAGCTGTGAATCATCTG
>OY804605.1:43543048-43615548 GCA_963680895.1 Fragum sueziense | reverse complement strand
AAGATTCATTTTCCGCCGACAATTCTTGTTTCTTATGTTTAAATACCAGTAACACATGGTTAGGTGTGCCAACCTAGTATGACTAGAAAATAGTTGAAGGAGGTTTTAAATCCTATTCAATCAATAGATTCTTATGTTTTCAATTTATTTTCTTTATCTTTCACAATGATTCGATCCTTACTACTATTTTACACTAAAAGACCCAACTTGACATGCACTTTTGGTTTTAGAATGGACTTGCACATCTTTGTTTGATTATGATTAACCAACTCCCAAACATTGCCTGTGTTGACGGAATGCTTTAAAAAAAAGTACAAAAAAAGAAGAGGGTTGTCTGAACCTTTTTTTGAATATGTGTACCACACTAAAATTTGAATGTTTGGGATGTGGTTAAACATTTTTCTTTCCTCATGAATTATTTGTTGGCAGTTATTAAAATAATAAATTCCTGAAGAAAAAATGATGTACATAATCATTTCCATGATATTGAAAACTCATGTTAAACCGGTTTGCATTGCAAAAAAACAACTTTAAATGACTGGCAAAAGAAGATGTAGAGTTAAATAAGAGTATATGAAAGTGCCATAGAAAATATGAGAAAATAACAACCTGTTTGTTTGTAAGGAATTAAATGATTCCAAGATAATAAAAACACTTTTTGTTGCAGCTCAATATAATGTATTATATCTAGAAATTTAAAAAAATTGTATTATTCCATTCACTTGAAATCTTCTTCTGCAACATTTTTGAGTTTGAACAAGTCTAAAATTTTGAAGTCTGGTAATAGGTTAAGTTTGCCCAAAATTTATGAGCGAAGTCATTGAGAGTTCATATTTCATGGCCACTTTATGAAAAGCATTGATTTTTTTCAACCATAGAGAATGTCCGTCTAGAAATCTGTTAAGGAATAGTTAACCTGCTATAGTGCAGCTGCTTGTTGATCTTGGAATATTACAGAGTTTTGACTGGCAAAATAGAGCAAGATCAGACTGCACATAGGTACATGTGCAGTCTGTCTTTGCTCTATAGTACCAGCTTGTACAAAAGTGTGAAAAAGGTTAAGAACAGCATGATTAGCCATTCCCACACAATGACACATTTTGAAGCACCTCAAGTAAAAACATGTGGGAAAACATTGTGGAAAATGAAGAAATTACTTGTGACAAGCAATTTCCTTATATTCCACAATGTTTTTTTAACCAAAAATAGAAAGATTTCTTAAATGTTATCAACCTGAGATTGTCGTCTGCTACACTTTTCAATTCCAAACATTCCAAAAAAAATTCCATCTGACAATGAGTTAATTTCTTTCTAGGTAAAGAATCAATTACACAACAGACTACAAGAGTTACAGCCCCTCCCTGAGTTATTGAAGAACACAGAATTACGTCTGCACGACACAGAAGATAAGCTTATGTCGTCCGAAAGAAGTAACTCCGAAAATAAAAAGGTCATCACAGAACTGTCAGCCAAGGTGAACAATGCTTAAACCATCTAACAAAAAATATATATGATGAGTTACCTCTTTAACTATACACAAAACCTTGGTTTTCTTCTCTCTGAAATGAAATACTAAGAAAAATAATGATACAAGCTAAATATTTTCTATGCTATTTTATACACAAAATCGCAAGTCTGTTTTGTAGCCTATAAAAAATTTCAAATTTTACCAGCCTAAAATTTTGTCGTTTCAGAAAGTGTTGATAAGAACAAGAATTATGAGATTTAAGGTAGAATACCTGTAATGTGGCCATTTTGAGATTATTAAAATATCAGATTTCTTGGAGTGGCGTTGAATCTATTAGGGCACAGTCCTAAACATTCGGCGGTGGAAAGTTCCACCGTCAAATGTTTTCAATGTTGCCCGAATAATTCTGACATCACGCGAATCTCATTAGGGGTGGACTACCTTAATCAATATAAGTGAATATCCTATTATTTTGAAAAAAAACCCCATAAGGCTTGTTTAAATTGGAAGCTGTTTTATTAGCACCAAAGAGCCAGACGCAAATTTGAAAAGTGCCAGTAATTCCTGAACTGTATTACATTTCCTTTCCAAATACAAACATTAACGTTTTGCAAGGTTTAGAATTTTGAATGAATGCATACTTATGAAAATATTTGACAAAAATATTCAAAATTACCTCCCTTGTATATGAATATAGAGTAAAGTATTATTTGTTAATTATTTTCTTCGCGGAGGTTGATCTTGAAATCGGGCACGGTGAATCAACTTACGTGAAGTGTATTTACAAGTATTCATTATTTGATGCATTTCGTATGGCTAGTAAATGGTGTTCTTAAAGAGGGTCTGTAAACCTAAGAAATTTCTTTGCTACCAGAGGTCGTCTAAGGGCATATATAATAATTATGTCTAGATAATTTGACTATTTTTTTCACTCGAACAAAGCACCGGCAAGGGATATCAGCCCACTGCATGACTGTTGCAGTTTATTTTGAAAATTGATAGAATCTGAAATAGTTTTGTGACTGGTTAGATAATCATGTTTTTGTTCAATTCTAGGTTGAAGTATTAACAGATCAATTAGAAGGAATGAAAGACAAAATGAGGGGCTCTCAGACCGAGAACCAGTCTATGAATGATAGAGTGGGAACCATGGAAAGGTTTGTTTTTCCTCTTACATACAAATTTTGAATTCAATTCAGTGCTAGTCATTAAGCTTGGAGATAGATGGGCATCGATATGCTATAGGATGGAAAGCAAATAGGGATAAAGGTACAACACAGTTCTTTGCCATTCCAAATGGAAAGCTGTGGCACACAATGAAACATATCTAAGTAAATTCAATTTGTGTGTATGATAGCACTAGAAACATTGTGGGGAAATGCTCTTTATTGGCATTTTGCTCTTTCGTACAAGTGTTGTTTTGGGGATGTCAAACCTAGGTATTGTTTGTTAACTCTTTCGCTGGCAAATTTCCTGGAATTGTCTTATTATATCAGTGCCAAGTTTTGAAACTTCATAAGAAGGCTTATCAGTTTATAGAATAGTAAAAAATTATTGTTTGATAATATTAAGCTGAAACTTTCAGAAATAAATGCACATAAATTGTTCTGCCTAATAGCATACTTTTTATCAGCCAGTTTGATCAGATGACCTTGCCCTTGACCTTGAATGACCTCATAAAGCTCTTGTTTGAAAGTCGCCGATGAGCGACATTGGCAGTCTTCCTATGGGTCGCTTTTCGGCGACATTGGCAGCGAAAGAGTTAACCCTTTCCCAAACAACAAAAATTTCAGGGTGATTGACTTCAAAACTGCCACAAATGACAAAACGGATGTTATTAAAGATAGGATTTGTGTAAAATATGGCACAGAAAATATTGAGACAAAAGGAGAAACTGCTGGTTATCAGCAGTTTCTTCTTTTGTCTCAATGTTTTCCCAAGCCATTTCTATTAGGGATGTCAAAACCAGGTCTTGTTTGGGAAAGGGTTAAATGGTTATGCCTATAAAATGTTGTACATTTCCAGGAGATTACAGGAGGCAGAAGAACAAAACAGAGAATTGTTAACTACTGTGGCAAGAAGAGAAGAGGCCCTACATCAGAACAATGTAAGAAATGCTTCTCAGTCTGTGGATTTATTTTAATCCATTCACACACAATGACTCTTAATGACTCCCTACAAGATAATGACTTCGGAAAACATTGTGGAAAATAAAGAAATTGCTTGTGACAATGTTTTCTAACCTTAAAGACCAAAAAATGTAAGCTTTCAATCACATAAATTTTTTTCTGCAACATCTTAAAATTCTTTGAATTTTGACAAGTCTAAAAATATTTCATCTGGTAGTGGATAAAAACCCCCAGAAAGATGAAGGTCATTATTCTAATATATTTTTTTGCACCAGAAAGTAGATACAGAAAAATTGCAATCTTTACAAATTAGTCTTGTAGGTCAAAAGTCAAGTTTATGCTTCAATTGTTTGATTAACCCATTACCAGACAACAAATTTTGAACTGATCCAAATACAAAGATGTTGCAGATGACAATTTCAAATGAATAAAATTTAATTTTTTGTCGTCTTTTGGGGTAGAAAACACTATGGGAAATGAAGAAATTGCTTGTCACAAGTCTCTAAGTTGAAGTCTCTATCTTGGAGTGCGTCAAAAAGTGTCAATGTTTGGAAAAGGGTTAATATTCTGGTTCAGAAAGCCACGGCCATGACGCAGTTGGTTGTGTATTGGACTCATTCATGACATCCCTTGGACGCTCTGAAAGGATGATGCGGTAGTGCTGGTGAAAGAAATGATAAGATGCCATGGTTAGGTGCTCCAACCAAGACAATTTAACTTAACCCTTTCCCAAACAACAAAATTTTTGAATGATCCAATTGGAAAACTGCTCTAGACGACAAAATTCATGTTAAAAAAGGAAAGGGTTTGCGTACAATATGGCTCAGAAAATATTGAGGCAAAAAAAGAAAATGCTGATAATCAGCATTTTCTTCTTTTGTCTCAATGTTTTCCGAAGCCTTTTCTAATAGGGACGTCAAAAGCAGGTCTTGTTTGGGAAAGGGTTAAAAATATTTGAAATAGTTTTAAACCCTATTCAATTCAATCAATTTGGATTAGAAAATCATGTGCTTATTTTGGTGCATTCTATGGGAATCAAGAGTCTTTTGAAGTGACATATCAGTTAATAGAAAAAAAGTTTCGTTTCTAAATAATTTCAACCCATTCCCACATATGATTGCTTTTTAACAAAAAGCATCATGGAAAATGAAGAAATTACTTGTCACAAGCTATTTCTTCATTTTCCACAATATTTTCTACCCAATGAGACAGAAATATATAAAATTCTATTGAATTGAAATTGTTGTCTGCAACGCTTTCATATTGGAACAGTCCAAAATTTTTGCTGTCTGATAATAGGTTAAATGAATATGTACATGAATTTCAGTTACGCCTGGAAGACAGAGAGAGAGAAAACGCCAGCCTGACACGTCAGTTAGAAAACGCCTTGACAGATCTGCGAAGACAACAAGATCAATATAGAGAAAAACAGGCTGGAAAGGTTAGTGGAAATCACCGTAGTAATGGTGCTTGTAAAAAAATCTAGCAGGTAGTGCAGACAAAGATTAGACTGCAGATACTTCATGACAATGTGGTAAGGTGGCCAGTTAGAAAATGCCTTAACAAGGGGTTTCAGTGTTCTCCCCAGCCCAATAAACTGTTTTGGCCCCACTACAGCTTCATGTAAATCAGTGAAATGCCCCTATAGCTTCAAAACTACCCCACAGTTTAATTTATCAAAATAGTCACCAAAAGAGATATTTTTTTGGTATTTCATGTTAAAAACTGATTATTAATGCACTTTTATAGTTATAAATGTAATAATTTTGTATAAAAACATTATGGGAAAAGGAGAAATTGCTCAATATGAGCAATTTCTTCTTTTCCCATTGTGTTTTTATTCACACTTATTCACAATTATTTTTCTAAATACTATGCATTCAATGTTTACTTATTCGCCAGTGCAGCTTCAAATTATTCTGCGGAGAACCCTGGGGTTTGATTGATCTTGCATACCATTAGTCATATTCCATAATGTCATTACTAAAGTTTAGATAAGCTTTAGTTGTAGCATTTTGGATTATAGTGAACCATATTATTATACCCTGGCGAACAAAGTTTGGGGGATATAGGAATCACCCTGTTTGTCTGTCCACAGATTTTTATGCCTCTCATCAAAAGATTGGGGCATATCGTTTTACTCGTGTCTGTCTGTCTGTCTTTCTGTTCAACCATCTGCCATCCGTCTGTCTGTCAGGAAACTTAACATTGGCCTTTTCAGGGGCATTTGTGTTTCACAAACACATCTTGTTTTTCAAATTTTCATGAACGATCAACATGTCATGGACATTGGCATGAAACAATGTCTTTGCTCCTCTGAGTTCAACCAAGGCAGATAATTTGACACTCATTGTGTCAAAGTCAGAGGGACAGCCAAAATACATCGACATATCCGGAGTTCGACTAATCTGATTTCGTTAAGTTTCGACTTAAATGACATTTTGCCATTTTTGTTGTTCATCAAGTGCGTTCCAAATTAAAATATAGTAGGAAAAGGAAAGAAATTGCTCGAAATGAGCAATTTCTATCCTTTTCCTACTAAATTTCAATGCCTTTGTTTATTTCGAAATTACATTGTTTCAATGACGGGACCATACTTTCACTTCAACTTAAGCGGAAATTTGACTCATCCGATGTCGAGATAACAAGTGTCAACAGTAATTTGACTTGGAAATTTTTGAGGCCATGCCGGGCACTAGTCCATTCTGTGACAGTGATTGTTTTCAAAAGTTGTACAATATTCAGATTAATTATGTATATTTACAGGAACGTACATTACAGACGCGTATTGTAGATTTGGAGTCACAATTAAGTCAGACTCGTGCTGAAGTGGCCAGAGTAAAAAGAGAAAAGGAGGAGGTGAGACAGGTTTTCTGATCTTTTTAATCAATGCCCCTGTATTGAAAGACTAAATTACAGTTTGACCTAAGATCATGTTTTTGGGTCACATAGACCAAAGGTCAAGGTCACAATAATTATAATTATTGAACTTTGTTTAAAATCTGTACATTAAGTCAAGAAGAGTTTGACCTATAGCACTTTTTGAGTGAAAATGTGCTAGTAGGGGTATTATCGACTTTGGTACACTTCTACTTTATCCTAAGAACAAAATCACAAAAGAATATTATTTTAAAAACAAACAAAGATTTGCAGGGCAACAGAAAAGACGATTCTAATGAGTACTCACAACTAAGGATTTTAACAATGAACAGTAAATGAAGTATTGCATTGTGGAATTTGTTACCCTGTCTACAAATGATATGTAAATATGTGCCATAATAAAATAAAGGAAACAACTTATTTTGTTTTCCATTTTTCCAGACGGAGAGAAAGTTTAATTCCCGGCTGTACGACCTTAAGGACAGATTGGAGCAGTCACACAGTACTAACAGAAGCATGCAGAATTACGTGCAGTTTTTAAAGAACTCTTATGCAAATGTGTTTGGTGATAGCTCCGTCAACATGATGCCCCCTTCGACCCCCATTAGGCAGGCTTTCCCTTAATGAGCCTCAATTTTAGTCACTGCCAAATCTATAAATAGAACAGACATGTATTTACACAATTTTTTATGTATTTTGAATTTTACTGTAATTCTTTGTTTTTAATTTATCTTACAGCAAGTTATTAGTGGTTTAATAGTCTAGAAATATGAAAAGAAAATATTTCAATCAGTAGATGATCATAATTTTTTTTACTGTATAGTTAACTTTAATCAAGGGCCACAACAAAAGTTGGACTCAGAATTTCAGAAAATCGTAATAAGTTGGACTCAGAATTTCAGAAAATCATAAATATTTTTGTTAGTACATGACCAATTAGGACTCGGTTTGAAGCAGAGAAATGTCAGGAATTAGCTGGACATGAAGGATCTTTGAAAAATCAGCTGATAGAAAAGTTATTGGAGATCAACCAAAATTTTGGTTGATCTTCAATAACTTTTTTATTAGCTGATTTTCAAAAATCCAATATGTCCATCTAATGTGTGACGTATGTCCACATTTTCTGCTTCAAACCAAATTCAAATAGATTCCGAATTAACAAAACTATTGAAGATTTTCTATAATTGTTGTGTCAAGTGATTATCCACAGTGTGACTCAGAAAGGATATTACCGTATGTTAGTTCTGGTAAGAGAAATACCAGGGACCCATGGTTAGGTCACTTAGGTGGGTAAGCCCAATCAAGATTATAGAAACTTTCACATAGTTTTCCAGGTAATAGTAAACAAATCATAGTGAAATATTCTTCAAATTTTCACATGTGAATTTCGTTAACTTTCGGTATTAATTCTTTCAACATCTTGGTTCTGGGCTAGCATACAAGAAGGCCAGGATCTGGGCTATGGTTTTGTACACCTCTTACGAACATTTTTTTGAATATTAGTTTACATTTTCTCATTGTTTTACATCAATGTATGATCAAATTTACAAAAAAAAAGAGTTTGTACGAATTAAGTAACATGGGTGGTTCTATGTCATGTTATAAAGCCCCCTTTTCAAGTAATGAGCTCAGATGTATGTTGAAATAATTAATACATCCATTTTAAGCATGTGGAAAGAAGCATATTTCTCTAGAAAACATACAGCATGAGCATTGGAAATGAAGGAATTGATTGCTGCAATCAATTTCTTCATTTTCCTAAAGATTTTTCAAAACTTCTAGCTTGTGGGGCCTCATAAAGCATCATTATGTGGGACTGGGTGAGAAGCTATAATGACCCTAGGCCTTTTTGCAGATACGAGCTCAAATATTGCTCTTAAAGAGCAAAAATTAGTTGTGTTAAATAAAAGATGACATTGTTGGTGTCAATATTTGTGTTTTAGGATTGTTCATATCATGGTACATTATATTTATATTGATGTGCTTTAAGGCTGTGATACTTTTTCAGAGCAACAGATAACAGGGGTAAAGACATTCCAAATTTGTTACTTAGCCCTTTTCCTAAACAGCAAAAATTTGGACTGGTCCCATATAAAAACTGCAAGAGACTTTGAAACAGGTGTAAATTGATATGAAGTTTGTTTATTTCATATCACAGAAAATATTGAGGAAAAAGAAGAAAATGCCGATTGTCAGCATTTTCTTCTTTTGCCTCAATGTTTTCCCAAGGCTTCTTTATCAAGGTCAAAATTAGGTCTTGTTCGGGAAAGGGTTAGAATCCAAACCCTGTGATGTAGTTATTCATTGTTATCATCTCCAGAAGATAGTTACAATGAATAACTAAAACATAGGTTTTGATTAATAGTGAAAGGTATTTTTATACGCCGCCGCAGGCAAACATATATTGGCGTCATCTTCTCCGTCTGTCCATCCATCTGTGCGTACGTCCACTTTTCTTGTGAGCGCAACTCCTCCTAAGTTTCTGGCTGGATCTCTTTGAAACTTGGTTGATGTTATCACCTTAATTGGTAGATGTGCACGAAGGAAGGATTTTATGATTCTTTGATTTTTAGCTCGACTTTTCGAAGAAAATGAGAGCTTATACTGTCACCCGGGCGTCGGCGTCGGCGTTGGCGTTGCAACAAAGGTTAAAGTTTTTTCAAACATCAATAACTTCCATACTATCAAAGGGATTCAACCCAAACTTGGAATACTTATTCACCATCACACCCTCTACCTTACTATCAGGGCCCATGACCGTGGGACCACTCTATTTGGAGTTATGCCCCCTCTATACTAAGCAACTTAGAAAGTCGAGCGTGCTGTCTTCGGACAGCTCTTGTTTCCTGAGTTATGCCCCCTTAAAACTCAGTCTCAGGGAATGATGGCGTATATTGTGACCATGGCACTCTAGTTGCATTTTGAAATGCCTTTATCCTGTATAGCTCTGTTATTATAGAAGAAATGAATCAAGTGATTTAGCAATAAGTTTAGACATTTCCTCTTTAGTCTTTGCTATATTTTTCTTAGCTGTTTCTAAATTTTGCATATTTCATGAATTTGAAAAACACACTCCACTAACAGATTTTGCTGACAAAAATAAAGTTGTTCCATGTTAATACTGGTAAACAATATCAACTGCAAACTTTAGGTAATCAAGTGATATTTTAACTGTTCTACCTGATTTTAATTCGAACCCTGGCTTTGCCAATATTCTTTCTGACAATTAGCTAAAGTTGTTAATTTTGTCTCTCATTGATGCATGAATATAACTGGAAAATTGTACAATCTTCCTGATTTTATGTTTGTCAGTTTAGTAATTTATCTACCCTTTCCCAATCAAGACCTAGTTTTGGCAACCCAAGCATACACCTGGCATTGGAAAATATTGAAAATACTGCACATCAGCATTTTCTCCTTTTACCTGAAAGTTTTCTGCCCTTTGACATCAATATTTACAGAGATGGTTAACAATTAATTTATCTCTAGCCAGAATTATGACTGGCCTACAATTTTTCATTTTGGAAAGGGTTGGATAATAAGTTGTAGCCAGTTTTGATATTATGTGTTTTTTCTGTATACATTTAGATCCGTCCATTCTGCTGTGTTTAATATAAGGTAAAAACTTCGGAAGACCTGGAGAGAAAAAAGACAGAATGCCATTTCCAAGAATTTTTTCCACGAAAATTATAAATTGCTGGTCAGCAGTAATTGTTTTCTTTCAATGTTTTACATTATGTTTCTTTGATTCGGGGCATCAAAACCATAATTTTATGTTGTTTGGGAAACGATTGAGACACTTTGCCTTTATTCACTAGCAGAATTATTTTATCTTTGTTTTAATTTCTATCTGTATGTGTTACTATATTATCTATGAGAAAAAATAATGAATAAAAATTATTTTCCTATCATGTTGTTACCTTTTTTAAGCGCTTTTCCAATCAAGCCCTGAATTTAATAACTACAGTTTTCTCCCGATGGTCTCCATGATACAATGGCTGACTTCGATTGGCACTATAGCTCGCGAGGACGGGAACCATCATTGGGAACCAGCGCTGTTCTGTCTATTGAATTCCTCCCCGTTCTGAGTCAGCCAATCAAAATCTTTGTTTACCTCGACATTGATTGGTTCGCTGTTATCCGAGGTGTTCCGAATGACGTAATTGCCCGGATGGCCGGACCACACTTTTTCCGGTGGTCGGACTATAGCTCGGACCATTGCCGTTCAATTGGAGCTATAGCTGCGGAAATGACGTCAATAGCTAGCAATATTGGTGTTCGCTTGGAGCTATCATCGAGCTATCGTCTCACTCGAAGTCGGCCAATATAACACATTTTACAAAGTGAGTTAACATTTTCGTAAGAGACAAAATTTTAAACAGTTGAGTTGAGAGCCCCAGACAACAAAATGGATGTTGCTAAAGATTGGATTTGTGTACTAAAACAAAATATTGAGATTGAAGGAAAAAAATGCAAATATCAGCATTTTCTTCTTTTGCTTCAATATTTTCCCAAATGTTTAACGCTAAAACCAGGTTTTGTTTAATTCATGCGGTGTTCTGTATCATTTGTCAAAATACAAAATGACAGAAAATCTTCAATAATTCTGTACATACGAGGGACGGTCGGAAAGTAGTTGGACTTTTGACTAGTTCTCTAAAACCATTCAATTTTTTAACAAAATTCTTTCTACACTGTTTGAACAAATTGTCCATCTATGTGTATGCTTTTCTGCAATATTCATAGGAGCTTTATTATTCCCACGATTAACAATGACGTAGACCCACTGTATTAGGTACAGTGTAACAGGCGGTATCAAAGGCGCCATGGTCTCAAAATTCTTCCCATCAAGCATTTCTTCAGTTCTAGACACAAATAGAAGTCACGCGGGGCAAGGTCTGGCCTATAAGAAGAGTAAAACAACTATTTTCATGTGTAATAGTTGATAATCTCCACTGTAGATGTGGTAATATGGTAGCATGCCTAATCATGGAGTAGAAAACATTTTTCTTTGCTATTCTGGGACGCGTTTACTTCAGCATTTATTCTTAGATTTTTCTGAATTACTTCAGAATTGTACTTGGCATTGACAGTTTTTACCATTTGACATGAAATGAGTAACTATCAATCCTCGTGAATCCCCAAAAGCAACAAACATGGCTACCAACCGAAGGTAACAGCTTAATCTTTTCAGGGTTGGGGAACCAGCTCGTTTCAATGACTGGTTTGACTGATTTTTTATCCAAAATTCGGAATTATGAACCCTTATTTAATCTTCAGTGATAATGTAGTTCAAAAACTTAACTCCATCGCGATTAAAATTACAAGAATGTTCTTTTGTTTTGATTACCCTCATTGTTTCTCTAACAAATGGCCTATGACACATGAAACACCTATCACATATAAGTGGACAGAAAATTGTATATATACAACTATCTTTGAAAATAAAGCGACCACTTTATTGGCAAATGGTTGCAGATTCCACCAATATATAATGTGTTTATACAGTTGCAAATTGAGAGACAGTGGCACGAGAAGTCCAACTACTTTCCGACCGTCCCTCGTATGTGAGTGATTTGAAAATGTTTTGAAGCAGAGGAGAAAATATGCTGGTGTGATGAATCTTTAAAAATCTGCTGATACAAAAATTATTGATGATCATCTGATATTGTAACTGGTCATCAATAACTTTTCTATAAGGTTCTATTAAAAGATCCTTCACATACAGCAAATCAAAAGCAACTCCCCCCCCCCCTTCTCTGCATGTTTTTAAATCTGTCACATATCACTATTATTCAGAGCAACGGGCAAGACATTCTAAATTTGTTATTTCCAATCCAAACCCTATGTTGTGGGTACTCAATTAAATTGTCTCAATGAGACATTCAGGAGTACGAACAACAATAACGACAAAATTTAGCGGCGGTCCAAAGTGAAAGATTCTGCAGACGATAATTTCAAGTGAAAGGAATTTTTAATTTTTAGGTCTTTTTGGATAGAAAACGTGGAAAATGAAGAAATTGCTTGTGACAAGCAATTTCTTCATTTTCCATGTTTTCCAAGGTCATTATTTAGTGGGGAGTCAAAAAGAGTCATTGTGTGGTAATGGGTTAAAAAGCCTTTACCCCTCTTATCTGTAGCTCTGAATATTTACGATTTTCTGCAATTGTTATGGCGCGTTCTTCCCCGCCGTATTGCTGTTCTTCCTTGTAATGCGGATCCTTGAATATTCTGGTGGCTTTACCAGAGGTGCATTCTATAGAGCGAGATTTCTTAAGATGTTTTAGATAAAGCGTCTATAAGAACTAGATTTTGACCGAGGAGTTCCAAATGTTCCATACTTCATACAAGAGGGCCATGTGGCCCTATATCGCTCCACTGGATCCAAAACAAGAGGACCATGATGGTCCTGTCTCTCACCTGAGTGTTACTTCCTTCTTTATTTCTTCATAAACCAGAATGTAAACAGAAAAATCATTAAGACCCCCTTTCTTAGTCTAGATCTGCCCAATTCAAGACAAGCTTCTCTTTTTAAGTGACAAACACTTTGACTCAATCAAATTCAGTGTAAGAAAATGTCATAAAGACCCCTTTTCCCATGTTTTAACACAAAACCTTTCCATGTTCAAAAAGGTTCATTCTGTATGCTGAAACAATTATTTTGACCAGTTGTTTTTTCAGATTGAGCTGAATTTGTGGCCTTCAGTATATAAACATTGGAAATGTCATTAAGATCTCTGTATGCTTAAACAATTATTTTGACCAGTTTAATTATGACCAAGTTTCAATAGGATTGAGCCAAATTTGTGGCCACTAGAGTGAAACAGTGAAAATGTAAATAAGGCCCCTTTTCCTGTGTTTTCAAAAGGAATAAAATTCCTTTTAAAACTTTGGTAGAGCTTAACCCAAAGAAGATCCCTGCAAAGTTTCAGGTCGTTTGGCCTTGTGATTTAGGAAAAGACTTTTAAAGCAATTGTTGGACGATAGACAACAGACAGACGGACAACGGACATTCACCGATTACAATAGCTCACCTTGAGTACTTTGTCTTCACGTGAGCTAAAAGTTGAACGCACGGACGGACGGACGCACGCACGCACGACGGACACAACGCCATGACAATAGCTCACTGGCCGAATAATGGAAAATAAGCCCCGCCCACAGTGGCCATGTTTTTCGAATTATCAAAATTTCTTCAAGGAATCTGAAAAAGGGTCACCAAAGGAACATGCCTGTCAAATTTCAAAGAAATCTGATAAGTTGTTTGGGAGAAGAAGATTTTTTAAGTTTTTTCTAAAAATTCGTATTTGTTACCATAGCAACCAGAGTTTTCAATGGAATTGAATTCTTTGAAGGAATTTGAAAGAGGGCTATGCAAGGAACATTTCTGTGAAATTTAATTAAAATTGGTCCAGTAGTTTTTGAGAAGAAGATTTTTTAAAATTACACTATGCGCCATATATGGAAAATAAGCCCCGCCCACAGCGGCCATGTTTTTCGAATTATCAAAATTTCTTCAAGGAATCTGAAAAAGGGTCACCAAAGGAACATGCCTGTCAAATTTCAAAGAAATCTGATAAGTTGTTTGGGAGAAGAAGATTTTTTAAGTTTTTTCTAAAAATTCGTATTTGTTACCATAGCAACCAGAGTTTTCAATGGAATTGAATTCTTTGAAGGAATTTGAAAGAGGGCTATGCAAGGAACATTTCTGTGAAATTTAATTAAAATTGGTCCAGTAGTTTCTGAGAAGAAGATTTTTAAAGAAAAAGTTAACGGACGGACGGACGGACGCACGGACGGACGGACGCACGCACGCACGACGGACACAACGCCATGACAATAGCTCGCTGGCCTTCGGCCAGTGGAGCTAAAAAATGATGTCATGATGACATCATTTGTATGAAGTATGGGGCATTACCATGGTACCATGGAGCATTCGGAACAACTCGGTCAATTCTCTCTTACATTGTTTCTACAGAGTTAATCAAGGGGTTCCGCACAAAGCATAAGGTAATTGCGCCTCCCATTAATCATCTTAAAAATCTTGCTCTAAAGAACGCTTTATCCTAAAACATCTTATGAAATCTTAAAAAATCTAGCTCTAATGAACGCGCCTCAGGTAGCATAGGTAGCCTGCACTGTGCGGTCCAATCTTCTACACTGCTCCCTGCCTGTCGAAAATATCCTTTCTGACAAAATTGTCACTCACCAATGGTTTGATAATCGTTAACCTATACATGTAGGAGAGCATCTGGAGGCTCAGTAAGGATGTTGTAGTATTGATGAGAAAAATGACAGGAATGCATGGTTAGGTGCTCTAGCTGTGTGACATGACCATAGCAGTTGAAAGAGGCATTAAACCTCATTTAATCAATCACTTTGACACTGCTTGTTTTACTTAAGCATGACCACACGCTGATTTTCAAACAATTTTATCCAGTAAAACATGGTACATAATTTTGGCCAAACAATAGTATTTCGTCATGTGTTTTTCTAAAGCCTCGCAATTGTAGCTTGATTGAAGCTGTAGTTACAAGATTTTATAACAACACTGACAATCCTTCAGGTAAAATAAGTAGAATCGGTGTATTTTAGCCTAATATTTATCCCTGTTTAAAGATGTGGCAGACATCTTTGTTAAAGTCAATTTCATTCTTTACTCCTGTCTTTGTAGACAATATTTTGGGAATTGAAGAAATAGTTTGTCACGAGCATTTGATTTTCATTTTCCATAATGTTTTCCAAAGCCCTTATCTCATCATGTGGAAACATTGAACCGCACATTTGGTATCGGTAGTCATTGGTGGTGAACTCGGCCAAAGCGAGGGACGTTTTTTCACGATCAATGTATTCTGTCAGTGTTGTTATAAAATATCGTAACTACGGTTTTATCGAAGCCGTAGTTACGAGATTTCATAACAACACCGACAGTTTGTCAATACAAAACAGTAAACCCGGTCTGTTTTTAGAACAAGTTCATTGTCATTAGAAAAAAAAAAATCTATAAACTCGCATTTAAACGCAAAATATCTATACCTTGTAGCGAAAATTGTTTTAGTTCACCACCAGTGGTAGTGGGTTTCAGCTTATCTCAGTGATCTGGAGAAAAGACAATCCTTATTTCATTTTCATCCATCCAGATCTGCTGCATTTACTTAATTAACCATATACCAAACAAGACTTGTTTTAGAATGTTTGATGTCCCTAATAAAATTGGAGTGAGAAAACATTAAGGAAAAAGAAGAAATGTTGATGATCAGCATTTTCTGCTTTTGTCTCAATATTTTCCTGGTTATATTTCACACAAATCCTATCTTTATTACCACTATTTTCGTCGTCTGCAGCAGCTTTCAAATTGGAACGCAATAAATTTCTGTCTTTTGGGAAAAGGTTTATCAGCATTATTTCCATTTCTTACAATTCTGGTTTTAGAATTTGTATAAAAGAAAGTTTTGAAAAACACTTAGGCAAAAGAAACAAGAGGGCCATGATGGCCCTAGGTCGCTCACCTGAGATTTGTTGCCTTGTTGAAATTAAACACTTAGACCTGAATAGCAGCAAAATAAAAAATGTTTCAATAAAGCCCTTTCTCCTGTGTTTTTCAAATGAATGTAACAAAAATTCAGCCTTTTTTAAAAGTATTTGCTCTTTTGCCCTTTTTCTGATACTGTTGCACTAATAGGCAATAGTTTAAACATTAACAAAATTCTTCTAACAACTTTGAAAGCCCTTCACCAAAGGATCAATCATGTGAAGTTTCAAGAATATTGGCCAACTGGTTAGGCAGAAAAAGATTTAATTTTTAGCTCCACTGGCCTTTCAGGCCAGCGGGCTATTGTCATGGCGATGTGTCCGTCGTGCGTCAGTGCGTCCGTGCGTGCGTCCGTAAACTTTTTCTTTAAAAATCTTCTCCTCAGAAACTACTGGATGGATTTCAACCAAACTTCACAAGAATGATCCTTGGGTGACCCTCTCTCAGATTCCTTCAAAGAATTTGGATTGAACCAGAATCACCTGAGTTATCTGCCCTTGAATGTCAAAAATAGCTGATTTTGACTTTATTTTTACTCTAAAATCTACAAATATTAACCAATCAAGACAAAACTTGGACAGAAGATATATCGGCATAATATCCTACCTGGGTGTAATTTTCAGCTTAATCGGAATTTTACATCTTGAGTTATGTGCCCTTGAATTTGGCAAAATTGCCATTTTCGACTTTGTTTTCTCTCTAACAACCATAATTGTTAACCAATCAAAATGATATTTGGACAGAATCTAGTTGACAACAAGATCTTCCTTATGTGTAATTTTCAGGATGATTGTATTGCTACAATCTGAGTTATGTGCCCTTGAAATTGACAAAATTTCAGTTTTAGACACTTTTTTCACTTTTGCGGCCACGATTATAGACTAACAATGACAAAATTTGGACAGAATGATGCTGACCATAAGATCTTGCACGAGTTTAAAATTCAGCTTGATTATAAACCCACATACTGAATATGTGCCCTTGAATTTGGCATAATTACAGTTTTCAACTTTGACATCACTCTTAAAATCCCCAAAATATTGGTCAATCATTTACCTTCTTTTCGCTTTGACCACATGATCGCTTCTTTTTACTTTGATTTCGCTCTAAGAACCACAAGTTTTGAGAAATCTACTTTTTCTTTGACCACATTGCTGTATTTTACTTTGTTTCTGCTCTAAGAACAACAAGAATTTAATAGTATATAAGTTTAACCATTTAGATAAATTTGTCATTTTTTTTTATAGTAAACCACAAGAAATTCAGGCCTGTGGAGCGACTCAAGACCTTCAGGTCTTTCTAGTTAAAAGATTTGACCATTTTCCCCTTTTCTCATGCCGCGGCAGCCAGAGTCTTTGATGGAATTAAATTCTTTTAACAACTTTGAAAGCCCTTCACCCAAGTATCTTTCATGTGAAGTTTCAAGAATATTGGCCAACTGGTTAGGCAGAAGAAAATTTTTAGAAGTTTTGGCTATTTTCCCCTTTTTTCATGCCGCGGCAGCAAAAGTCTTTGATGGAATTAAATTCTTTTAACAACTTTGAAAGCCCTTCACCCAAGGATCATTCATGGGAAGTTTCAAGAATATTGGCCAACTGGTTAGACAGAAGAAGATTTTTAGACGATTTGGCTATTTTCCCCTTTTCTCATGCCATGGCAGCCAGAGTTTTTGATGGAATCAAATTCTTTTAACAACTTTGAAAGCCCCTCACCAAAGGATCTTTCATGTGAAGTTTCAAGAATATTGGCCAACTGATTAGGCAGAAGAAATTTTTTAGAAGATTTGGCTATTTTCCCCTTTTCTCATGCCGCGGCAGCCAGAGTCTTTAATGGAATTAAATTCTTTTAACAACTTTGAAAGCCCTTCACCCAAGATCATTCATGTGAAGTTTCAAGAATATTGGCCTACTGGTTAGGCAGAAGATGATTTTTAAAAGATTTGGCTATTTTCCTCTTTTCTCATGCCGCGGCAGCCAGAGTCTTTGATGGAATCAAATTCTTTTAACAACTTTGAAAGCCCTTCACCCAAGGTTCATTCCTGCCAAGTTTCAAAAAGATTGGCCAACTGGTTTGGGAGGAGAAGATCTATAAAGAAACTGTGGACGGATGGACGACCGGACGGACGACAGACAACGACCGATCACAATACCTCACCTTGAGCACTTTGTGCTCAGGTGAGCTAAAAAGATATATGTGTGTACTAATAAATCATCTTTTTCTCCTTTTGCCTTTATATTTTGTGTGCAACAATGGGGCCAGATTTCTATTCAACCCATTACCAGACGGCAAAACTTTAAAATGATCCATATTCAAAGATATTGCAGACAACAGTTTCAAGTGAATGAAATTTATTTTTTTTTCTTTGGTCTTTCTCTTTAGAAAACATTGTGAGAAATGAAGATATTCAACAATGCTGATGACAATTTCCAGTGAATGAAAATTTACATTTTTGGTCTGTCTGGATAGAAAACATTGTGGGAAATGAAAACAAGAGGGCCAAGATGGCCCTGTATCGCTCCACTGGCTTTTAGACATTTAGACTACAAACTTCTTCAAGGAATACAATAGAGGGCTATCCAAAGAAGATTCATGCTACACCAGAATGAAATCCAATAAGTGATTAAGGAGCAGAAATGTTTTTTAAAATTTTCTTACATTACACTATGCTTCATATAGCGCACAGCGGCCAAGCTTTTCATCCGATCGTGAAAGAATTTGGAAGAGATTCATGCAAGGAAGATTCCTGTGAAGTTTGGTTGAAATTGGTCCTGTAGTTTTGGAGAAGAAGATTGTTTAACAATTTTTCGAAAATTCAATTTAATTGAATTTCTACACGGAAATTATTTCTTTTAAGGAATTTAGAGGAGATTCATACAAGGAAGATTCATGTGAAGTTTGGTTAAAATTGGTCCCGTAGTTTTGGAAAAGAAGACTTTTCGAAAAATTAATTTAATTTAATCGATCAAAATTTAAGTTCTAAACAGAATTTATTTTTTAGAAGGAATTAAGAAGAGATTCATGCAAGGAACATTTCTGTAAAGTTTGGTTGAAATTGGTCCAGTAGTTTTGGGGGAGAAGAATTTTTAAAGATTTTTCGTAAATTTAATTTAATTAAATTGATTAAAATTTAAGTTATAAACAGAATTTATCTTTTTGAAGGAATTAAGAAGAGATTCAAACAAGGAAGATTTCTGTGAAGTTTGGTTGAAATTGGTCCAGTAGTTTTTCGAGAAGAAGAATTTTTAAAGATTTTTCGAAAATTTAAATTAATTAAATTAATTTAAATTCAAGTTCTGCGCAGATTCTATTCTTTTGAAGGAATTTGGTAGAAATTTATGCAAGGAGCATTTCTGTGACGTTTGTTTAATATTGGTCCAGTGGTTTTGGAGAAGAAGAATTTTTAAAGATTTTTCGAAAATTTATTTCAATTAAATTTATTAAAATTTAAGTTATACACAGAATTTATCATTTTGAAGGAATTAACAAGAGATTCATACGAGGAAGATTTCTGTGAAGTATGGTTGAAATTGGTCCAGTAGTTTTGGAGAAGAAGAATATTTAAAGATTTTTCGAAAATTTAAATCAATTAAATTTATTAAAATTCAAGTTCTGCACAGATTTTATTCTTTTCAAGGAACTTGGTAGACATTCATGCAAGAAAGATTTCTGTGAAGTTTGGTTGAAATTGGTCCAGTAGTTTTGGAGAAGAAGAATTTTTAAAGATTTTTCGAAAATTTAAATCAATTAAATTAATCAAAATTCAAGTTCTGCACCGATTTTATTCTTTTGAAGGAACTTGGTAGAGATTCATGCAAGGAAGATTTCTATGAAGTTTGGTTGACATTGGTCCAGTAGTTTTGGAGAAGAAGAAATTTTAAAGATTTTTTCGAAAATTTAATTCAATTAAATTAATTAAAATTCAAGTTCTGCACAGATTTTATTCTTTTGAAGGAATTTGGTAGAGATTCATGCAAGGATGATTCATGTGAAGTTTGGTTGAAATTGGTCCAGTAGTTTTGGAGAAGAAGATGTTTGAAAATTGTTTACGCACGGACGGACGGACGCACGCACGCACGCACGACGGACACAGGGCCATGACATAAGCCCCGCTGGCCTTCGGCCAGTGGAGCTAAAAATATCTTGTCATATACAATTTCTTCATTTTGCAATATGCTTTTAAAAGCCTTTAATCTGTGGGGCATCAAAACATGTCATAATGTTGGAATGGGTTAAACACATTATTGTGAACGACTGGTAAACCAACAACATTGAAAAAATACAGAATATACATAATTTTTAATAAGTATAGCATGATTATACAAATTTAACAACCTTTGAGGGCAAGATGTTTGAACAAGAGAACATCAACTTATTATCATTATTACGAATATGAAGCATCAAGATTTGGAAGCAATTATTTTGGAACAATTGCTTAACACATAAATTGTCAATTAAGGCAAGATATGATTTTCTTCATTTATTAAATCATTTATTAGAATTATGTATCAATTAAATCTGTATGCGAATAAACTCTCAGATTTGACTAGATCTACTACTATATTATGTAAAAGTATTCCTTTACCATATTCCCTTTTTGACAGCTACAGATGACAAAACGGATATAAATTAACCTAGAACAGAAAATATTTAAAACAACAGAAGAAAATGTTAATCATAAATCAGCATCTTCTTCTTTAGCCTCATTGTTTCCTCAAGATTGTAATATATGATAGTCAAAACTAGGGCTTGTTAACCCTTTCACTGCCAAATATTTTTTCGGACGTGTTTCTCACCGCTGAATTAATTCGAAGAAATTTCGATACCCTGTTCACAAAAACATGCATAACTTTTGACTCATTTGATGGATTCCTTTCAAATTTTCAGCACATACAGACAAATGAAGCACCTATATGTGACCAAAATTTAAAGGTAATTTATGAAATAAAAAAAAATAAATTTTTTATGTTGTTGGTACTCGTCCCCATAAATTTGTCGACAAAAGTCGCCTATGGCAGGGAACCCCTCGTCGACAAAAGTCGCCTATGGCAGTGAAAGGGTTAATGTTTAGAAATAAAGTTGACTGTTCTTTCACTTTAATAATCACGGTGGATAATCATGTGATACAATTTTTAGCTCCACTGGCCTTTCAGGCCAGCGGGCTATTGTCATGGCGGTGTGTCCGTCGTGCGTGCGTCCGTGCGTGCGTGCGTCCGTCCGGTCGTCAACTTTTTCTTAAAAAATCTTCTTCTCAGAAACTACTGGATGGATTTCAATCAAACTTCACATGAATGATCCTTGGGTGACCCTCTCTCAGATTCCTTCAAATGATTTT
This sequence comes from Fragum sueziense, assembly GCA_963680895.1. Taxonomy (NCBI): domain Eukaryota; kingdom Metazoa; phylum Mollusca; class Bivalvia; order Cardiida; family Cardiidae; genus Fragum; species Fragum sueziense. Next base: position 43,594,207 of record OY804605.1, on the reverse strand, counting down.
GATTGGATCATTAAGTCTGGAGTTATCTGCCCTTGAATGTTAAAAATGGCCGTTTTGGCTTTGTTTTCACTCCAGCAGCTACAAATATTGACTAATCAAGACAAAACTTGGACAGAATGTTGGTGACTATAAGATCCTGCCAGAGTGCAATTTTCAGCTTGATCTGACATTTTCATCTAGAGTTATGTGCCCTTGAAATTTACAAAATTGCTGTGTTCAACCTTTTTTTTTTCTCTAAAAACCATATACATTACTCAATCAACACAAAACTTTTAAGTAATCTTTCTGATAGTAAGACCTTGCATATGTGTAATTATCAGCAGGATTGGACCAGAAAAGTCTGAGTTATCTGCCCCTAAATTTGACAAAATTACCATTTTCGATGTTTTCTCACTCCAACATCATATATTGACCCTGAAAGATCAAACTTGAACCCAATGTTGCTGACCATAAGATCTCAGATTTCTGATTGGACTAGAAAGTTAAGCATTATCTGCACTTGAATTTTACCAAATGACAGTGTTCGTTTGACTGAAGAAGATCTCTCTCATAATTTAATTTGAATCAAGGGAGGTAACTAATATGAATTAAAGATATTTGCTCATTGAGTTACCTCCCTTGTTTTAAGTCTAATGCTCAAAGAGTAAAGCTCATTTATGTCAGAAATTTAAGCCAACTTCATTACATTCTAACAGTCTAACAACCACAGATATTGACCATATTGAGATTTAAAAGTCTTGATTTTATTTTATCGAAGATAATATGTGAATCAATTAGAAAAGTGAAAACTTGTGTTGTATATTTCCAAGAAATTCTAGCCTGTGGAGCGATTCAAGACCTTCAGGTCTTCTAGTTTCAAACAAGAGCCGTCAGAGACGGACAATGCTCCCCGAATAAGGCTTTGTTACAATAAATGTATGCCATACAGAGCTAAGATTAAGCTAACAAACGATAAGCCCCCTTTTTCCATGACATACTTTTTATACGCAAATTTCAAGTAGTTAATTGTCAAGGGCATCTGATTTGCTACTCAAATATGAAATTTCATCAAATTCTGACCATTAGACTATGAGAAATTAAAGAAAAAGTGTATTTGACCTTAAGTCCCCTTTTCCCATGACGAGGCCTCAAATCCAAAAACTGGGAAAAGTACATCGGCATTATGTCATAGGGAGTTCACATGGTAAGTTTCATTTGATTTGGCCCAAGGGTTATAGAGAAATCACTTCGGACGGACGGACGGACGGACGGACGGAATGACGGACGGACGGACGGACGGATGGACGGACAGACGAAGCGGCGACTATATGCTCTCCCTTCGGGGAGCATAAAAATCTTCAATAATTTTGTAAATACTGGACCGATTCGAATTCGGTTTGAAGCAGAGAATGTGGACAAATGTCACGCATAAGATGTATGTGGTTGATTTTTGAAAAATTAACTGATAAAAAAGTTATTGAAGATAAACCAACATTTTGGTTTATCTTCAATAACTTTTTTATCAGTTAATTTTTCAAAAATCCAACATGTCCAGCTTATCCCTGGCATTTTTTCCCACCTCTGCTTCAAACAGAATTCAAATTGGTCAAGTATTAAGCTAGAAGACCTGAAGGTCTTGAGTCGCTCCACAGGCCTGAATTTCATGTAATATTTTAATCCAAGTTTTGATTAGATTGTTCCATGCTTGTGTTTCATAGAGCAAAAAGAAAGTTACAAAACCGGATTGTTCAAAATGTTTGGTTCTTGAAGCAAAGAAAGTAAAACTATATGTTTGCCATTTGAGAAAGGGTAAAATGAAATCGTAGAACATTCCAGCTTAGGATGATACTAGCAATTAAAATTTTCCATCTTCCAAACAGATCTAAATCAACAGACAATTGATTACTCCAAAATATTTCATATTTCTAAAAATAGATTTTGAGCTAAAAATAGATTTGGGGAAATGCCATATTCGAAAATTAATGCAAATGGCGATGAAACCTGAATTTCTTGTAATATCAAGTCCAAGTTTTGACTAAATGTTTCAATACTTGTTGCTCTTAAAGCAATTACAAAGTAACTAGAAAGCTGAAAATACATTCATTTAATAATAATTCATAATTGGTTACCAAGCTTTGTCTTTATTAGAGTGAGTTTGGCTGTTAGAGTGAAAAAAAAGTCACAATTATCAATTTTGTCAAATTGAAAGGCATATAACTGAGGATTTTATATTCCTATCTAGCTAAGAATCACACTAAAGCAAGATCTTAACTTCACCTACATCTTGTTTAAGTTTTGACCTGATTGTTCAATATTTGTGGATGTAAAAAGTGTAAAATCAAAGTCGAAAACAGCAATTTTTTCAAATTGGAGGGCAGAAAAATCATGATTTAAGCTTCCTATGAAGCTGAAAATTACACACATGCAAGATCTTGTGGCCTGTAATATTACATGAAAGTTTCGTGTTGATTGGTGGATATTTATGGTTGTTTGAGTAAAAGTAAAGTCAAAAATTTTAATTTTGCCAATTTCAAGGGCACATAACTCAAGACATAATATTCAGATCAAGCTGAAAATTGCACTCAGGCAAGATCTTATCAGCACCAACATTCTGACCAAGTTTTGTCCTGATTGATAAATATTTGTAGTGGCTAGAGTGAAAACAAAGTCAAAACAGCCATTTTTTAATTCAAGGGCAGATAACTCCAGACTTTCTGGTTCAATCAGAATGAAATTTAGGAATCTGATAGAGGACCACCTAGGGATCATTCCTGTGAAGTTTGATTGAAATCCATCAAGTAGTTTCTGAGGAGAAGATTTTTAAAGAAAAAGTTGACGACCGGACGGACGGACGCACGCACGACGGACACAGCGCCATGACAATAGCCCGCTGGCCTGAAGGCCAGAGGAGCTAAAAAGATATTGAATATTATCGGAAATTCTGAGTCACATGATTATACAATGTGATAATTCAAAGCAGAAGAGACAAAAAAAGAATTTGATACAGTTATGAACACAAATTTTATTCACCCTAGTGACCCTACAGGCCTGGTCACATACAAATCCGTGTCCATGTTTCATTGCATTAAGAAATAATTTCTTAATGCAATGTGGAATCGACGTCAAATAAACTGTAGAACTGGCAATTTTGGATATATGCTCCAGCAGGGATTTGGGCCCAGAATCGTGTATGTGTCCAGGCCTTGAAACAGTGTAAATAAATCATATTTAAAGTAAACAAGAGATGTTTGTAAAACATATATGCCCCCTCAAGGGCCTACATTTGATGTAGGTCAAAGTCCAAGGTCAAGTTAACAAGGTCCAAGGTCATGGTCAAATATAAAAGGTCTTGGTAGGAGGTGTCTATGTGTGAAATATCAAAGCTGTATATGTAAAAGTAAAATGAAACATAGGCCAGGTTAAAGTTTTTAAAAGTAGGCCAAATGCAAAGGTCAAGGTCATGGTCAAATGTGAAAGGTCTTGGTTGGAGGTGTCCATGTGTGAAATATCAAGGCTGTAGGTGTAAAAGGACATGATATATATGCCTGGTTTCAGTCTTTTTAAAAGTAGGTCAAACTCCAAGGTCAAGGTTGCAATATTCAAGGTCATGGTCAAATGTGAAAGGTCTTGGTAGGAGGTGTCCATGTGTGAAATATCAAGGCTGTAGGTGTAATAGGACATAAGATAAAGGCTAGGTTAAATATTTCTAAAAGAATGTAAAAATCAAAGGTCAAGGTCACACAGGCCAATGTCATGGTCAAATGTGAAAGGTCTTGGTAGGAGGTGTCCATGTGTAAAATATTGAGACTGTATAGGTAACAGGACATGAAATATATGCCTAGTTTAATGTATTAATAAAGTAGGTCAAACACCAAGGTCAAGGTCACAAGGTCCAAGGTCATGGTCAAATGTGAAAGGTCTTGGTCGTAGGTGTCCATGTGTCAAATATCAAGGCTGTATGTGTAAAAGGACATGATATATCGGCTAGGTTAAAGTTCTTTTTAAAGTAGGTCAAAGTCCAAGGTCAAGGTCACAGGTCCAAGGTCATGGTCAAATGTGAAAGGTCTTGGTAAGATGTGTCCATGTGTGATTATATCAAGGCTGTATGTGTAATAGCACATAAGATATAGGCCCAGTTTAATTTTTTTAAAAGTAGGTCAAACTCCAAGGTCGAGGCCACATGGTCCAAGGTCATAGTCGTATGTGATAGGTCTAGGTCGGAGGTTTCCATGTGTCAAATATCAAGGCTGTATGTGTAAATGGACATGATATATAGGCCAGGTTAAAGTTTTTTAAAAGTAGGTCAAACTCCAAGGTCAAGGTCACAAAGTCGAAGATAATGGTCAATTGTGAAAGGTTTTGGTAAGATGTGTCCATGTGTGAAATATCAAGGCTGTATTTGTAAAAGGTCATGAGATATATGCCGGGTTTAATTTTTTTAAAGTAGGTCATAGGTGTCCATGTGTCAAATATCAAGGCTGTATGTGTAAAAGGACATGATATATCGGCTAGGTTAAAATTTTTTAAAGTAGGTCAAACTCCAAGGTCAAGGTCACAAGGTCAAAGGTCATGGTTAAATGTGATCGATGTTGATAGGAGGTATCTATGTGTGAGATATCAAGGCTGTATGTGTAAAAGGACACGGGATATAGGCAAGGTTAAGAATTAAGCGTAAAAATCAACAAAGGGCAATAACTCACAAAATTTGAACGGCAGAGTTACGGTTCTTGTGCACTGCACCTCTCCATAATGAGATCTATCCACCTATAAAGTTTCAAGATTCTACCTTACATACTTTTTGAGTTATGCACCGGACAATAATCAAATTTGAAAATCAACAAAGGGCAATAACTCAAAAAATATGATCAGCAGAGTTACGGTTCTTGTACACTGCACCTCTCCATAATGAGATCTATCCATCTGTTAAGTTTCATGATTCTACCTAACATAGTTTTTGAGTTATGCTCCGGACAAAAATCAAGTTTGAAAATCAACAAAGGGCAATAACTCAAAAATTTTGATCAGCAGAGTTACGGTTCTTGTGCACTGCACCTCTCCATAATGAGATCTTTCTACCTGTAAAGTTTCATGATTGTACCTTACATACTTTTTGAGTTATGCTCCGGACAAGAATCAAGTTATAAAATCAACAAAGGGCAATAACTCCAAAAATATGATCGGCAGAGTTACGCCACCTATGAAGTTTCATGATTCTACCTTTAATACTTTTTGAGTTATGCTCCGGACAAGATTTGGTCTACGGACAGACCGACCGACCTACGGACCGACCGACCTTCCGACCGACCGACACTTGCAAAACAATATAACCCCATTTTCTTCGAAAGGGGGCATAAATATAGATATTATGCTTTTAGCACCAACTTATAACAGCTAACTGCCACTTTACTTTATGCAAAACAGGAACAAAGAATAAAATACATTTCAAATGTATACAAACACCTAAGGCTATAAGCCCAATTCACAACACCTTACACTCTTTCCCACACAGTGACTCCTTTTCAGTTTTGATTGCCCCATTAGAATCTATTGATTAGATATGGGTTTTGAAAAACATTGTAGGAAAAGGAGAAGAGGTACCAGCAGATTATCAGCATTTTTCTTTTACCCTCAGTTTCCTACGCTATGTAAGTTAACATATATCTAATTTTGTCAACACCTTTGAATTTGAGTGGTCTTCTATTTTGCCATTTTGGAATTAGTTAACCACAACATTTTACTAGACAAGTCCAATTTGAAAGCTGTGGAAGATGACAAGGTTTTTATATAATAAAAAGATAAAAAACAGAAAACATCGAGGCAAAAGAAGAAAATGTTGATTATCAGCATTTTCTTCTTTTGCTTCAATGTTTTCCCAAGCAAGGTGGACATCAAAACCAGGTCTTGTTTGGGACAGGACTCTTTTCCAGATGATAAGCCTTAGCCTTTCGCATTATGAACATCAAAACCGGGAATCCATCAGCAAAGCAGTCACAATTGTCCATTACCTTAACAACAACAAGAGCTGTCCGAAGACAGCGCGCTCGACTTTCTAAGTGCTTAGTATAAAGGGGGCATAACTCCAAATAGAGTGGTCCCAGGGTCATGGGCCCTGATAGTAAGGTAGAGGGTGTGATGGTGAATAAGTATTCCAAGTTTGGGTTGAATCCCTTTGATAGTATGGAAGTTATTGATGTTTGAAAAAACTTTAACCTTTGTTGCAACGCCAACGCCGACGCCGACGCCAACGCCGACGCCCGGGTGACAGTATAAGCTCTCATTTTCTTCGAAAAGTCGAGCTAAAAATTAAGTCTACTGTTGCAAACAGCATTTTCAAATAGACAGAATTTCAAAATTTTACAGCTTTCTAGATCTTAGGTAGTAAATATTTTGGGGAAATGAAGAAGTTGCTTGTCACAAGCAATTTCTTCATTTTTCAGTGTTTCTATTGTATAAACATTTTCTTGAGGGGGTGTCAAAAGGCATCATTGTGTCAATTTGTGTGGGAATAGAATGAGCATCTAGCAGCACAACTACAAATTTTAAGCACAAACATTATCTTTCTCTGTTCTCATCACAGCTATATTATTAGCTATACGACTCTGGAGCGCCGGCATTTCATCTTTACCAAGATCATCCTGCCACAAATCAACCAAAATGTCCTCCACAAAACTGTCTTGCTTAGACTCGACGTCCGGAAATGTTTTAGACGGATGCAGAACGAGAAATATCACTGCATCTTTGTAAGGAGCGTTATCACCATCACAATAAGCATGTAGAAGTAACGCCGCTTCACCTGGGAGCGTCTCAATGTGGTCCAGTATCACAATTTTAGAGCTTTCTAGAGCAGCAAGCATTCTTTGATCAAGGTCTAGTTTTGTTTTGTCAGGAGAGGTACCATCTAAATCACCAACATTGATGTAAAAATCACCAGAAACATTCATAGCCTTATTGACGAGTCTGACAATTTTCTTTGTGAAGCATGCGCCAATGGCTTGTTGTTTACTAGGAACACCAAGCAGGAGTATAGCAGGGTAGTTGGGCGATTCTTCAGTTAGGATTCTACGAACTTGTGATCCAATCACTTTCCAAAAACGCTGACTCTGGCTTGGAAATTCAGATTTCAGCTTGGTTAAGTCTTCTTTAAATTGTGTGAATTCATAATTGCGTACATTTTTTATATTGTTTGTAATTTCATCTCGAGATAACACAGTGTATGCTGCAAATCCAAAAATCAAAAGTACAATGAAAAAAATAAATGGAATAATTGTACTCTTCTCCTTTTCTTTTTTATTTGCTTTGTCATTGTCATATTCGAAAGAAGTTTGGAAACTTTCTCGGTTATTTTCATTTCCCTTTCTACCTCTCTTTGATGCATCATCCTTTTTTCTTTGTCTCGTCTCTCTAGATAGGTCAGGATAAAGTCCTTTATTTTTCAATGGTGGTGTAGATTTCAAGTCATCAAAATCATCTTCCGACTCACTTTCTAAATCAGTGTCCTGGTCTACATCACTTTCAAATTCTTCTGAAACATTGTGAGGAGATTTAGGAGATCTCCTTTTTGATGTTGGAGTTGATTTCTGTTGTTTGTTCCTTCGAGGTCTACCTGGGGAAGCTTTTGGAGACCCAGTTGGGATGTCTTTATCACCATCTTTGGGGTGCAGAGCTCTCCTAGACATATTCTGCAGGTCTGAAAGTCGAGAAAAAAGATTGTGATTTTTGCATTCAATGCAATAGATAAAAGTGGGTAAAGCTATTCTAAAATAGGTATTCAGATTCCTATTCCTATATTGTTGGTACTCATTTTAATTGTCTTGAATTCTGTTCTTGAAATGATTCAAATGAAGACCTAACAATACTGACTCTCATTAACTCTTGCAGATATTAAATAATTTGCAAGGTAATTATCCCCTCCTATCTGTAGCTCTGGCATTGTTATCAAATGAAAGATATTTGCAATAAATACAAAAATATGTCAACTTTGCAGTCTTCATCATTGCAGGGATTTTTTGTAAGATTTGTAAAGAGGCCTTAGCCTGTTTATTTTGAAACATAGCCTCTAGTTTCCCGTATTCTAGCAGGCTCCTTTATTCAATAACTTTTAGCCTTATATCCACATGTTGTGGTTTTCTGCAGTGGCCCAATGTTTGCAATTTTTTGGGATTGCTAGGTTTTAAGGTATATGACCCATCATTGAAAACACCACTTTCTAGCCATGGGACATGCATCAATTACACACACTTGTAAATACACTTCAAATAAGTTGATTCATTGTGCCAGATTTCAAGATAATGCTTCAAGAAGAAAAAAATTTCCAAGTATCTTTTTACTCTATATTCATAAGGGTGATTTCAAAAAAAAAAGAGGATTTTTTTTCAAAGTGAGCTACAGAAAGTATTTTAGAAGCTTTTGGTGAGCCTTTTGTCCTTAAATAAGTGTTGCCTTAGTGTTAAGATATCTACAAAATTTCATGAACATCTCTTGATATATAAAAATTTTATTACAAAAAATGATGCTAAAATTGTCCCTAGTGAAACGATTTTTGTGTGACATTTTCTGATATCATCATTATTAGGACTGTTATTACATAAAGTGTAGGTATTTGGTGATGGAAACTTAGTATTTAAATGAAACTTTGACTTATAATCTTTATCTTCTTAAAGGTTTCATATGCATATTACCTTATTTAGACTATACATTCTGGGTTTATAACATACAACATGCTGACGAAAATTTAGTCAAAATTTACTTGATTCTCAATGTATTTTGGTCTCATTTGATTTCTGTAGAATTGCAACCTGTTACCTAAGTTTATTTGATGATTTTGATATTATAAGATTAAAATAAGCATAAAACTATTGTTGCATGTCTTTACACTTTGATCTGCTAGAGCTATATCTGTAGGTACCCCAAATTGTCCCCAGTGAAACATTTTGTGTTTGGGTGCTTATAATTTATCCCCATCTTTTTCAAATGTGCAGTCTCATATATTTTCCAAGAGAGTTTGTGCCAAAAAGATCACCAGCAATGGAATAAATGAGAGGAGGATGTGCATTTAGTATCTGTCATCCGAAAACAAATGTCCCCAGTGAAACGCAATTTTGCTGCATGACACTATATCAGTCTTACTGTTAAAAGATCTTAAGTTTAGGATGTTGCCTGGTTACTTCTGATTACTTGTTGTAAAGATAGGTTATTTTTGAATATTTCACAAGAATTTTTTCTTGATATCCCTATGGTGTGGGTAAAATGTCAAAGACATCATTTTCTTAATTTCTGACAGCAAAATTGTACTTATATATTGATATTAAATCTAAAAAGTAATTGCCATGTTTGAAATAATAGAAAAAATGAACTATGAACAATAACAAACAAGTCTTATTTATCTGGAGCCTAACAATTTTATGTCCCCAGTGAAACGGTTTCAGCTGCATTTGTATATGGTGACTTTTTTTCAGAATCTTTTCCTATTTCAATTTATATACACCTGTAATTGAGTCTTTGGACAATATTCTTTACATTCAAACTAAACAAGAATCAAATTGAATTCTTCTATCATTTATTTTGGTATCTTAACTTTTAAAATGTAGGTGTAGCTTAGAAATATGTGCCAGTTGGTTGTTTCAGACCATGGAAATATACCAGAATTTATTAATCTACAAGGCCTTGTCAATGATACATACAAAATTCATGTACATTATATCAATTTCTAAAAAGAAGAAGGCTTAAGACAATTTTGTTCATATTTTTGTCCCCAGTGAAACAGACTTTCCAGTTTCTTTGATGTCATGTAAACTACTTGTGGCTACTTGTAGAAAAACGGCTTTTGGCTTATCTATAGCTATGTGTTCATTGTCACATCAGATAGAACTACAGCTCTTTTGCTAACATATAGCATCTTTTACAGAAACTTTTATTACTGAAAATGAAAAACCAGACCAAAATTCTACTTCAAATTGTCATAAAATTTGATACATCTCCCAGAAGTAGCAAATTTTTGTATCAGATTGTAGCTTTATGTATGCTTTAAACTTAAAAGACAAACAATCTTTCAATTTTATAACTTTTCCAAGCCTTAAGATGTCTAGAAAAAATCAGATATCCTTAAAAAATGAGTCAATGGATTCCAACAAATTAAAAAGTAAATAGTCTTTGTCCTTCACCTTCCCATGTATATTTTCTGAAATTTTGACATATTAGCAAAACATTTCTAGAGAAAACATCAGCAAACAATAATTTTAATTTTTGGCACCCAATGTCACACTTTATCCTCTTTTTTTTGAAATCACCCATAAGCAAGGGAGGTAATTTATAACATTTTTGTCAAATATATCCATAATTATGCATTAATTCAAAATACTAAACCGTTCAAAATGCTTATGTTTGTATTTGGAATGGAAATATAACACAGTTTAGGATTTACTGCAACTTTTCAAATTTCGCCTCTGGCCCTTTGGCGCTAATGATGGGTTGTATATGTTAAATAAAAACTAAAATGAAAAATAATAGATCTATCAGAAATAAATGTTGTGGAAACGAGTCATCCCTTCATCAGAATTGATTTCTGTTAGCCCGACAACACCAGAGTATGCCAAACAATCAATCATATTGACACATGCACATACTGTCATCTGTTGAATGATTTTCCTTACGGCAGGAATTATGTTACTCTGACGTAATCCCTGTTTGCCGGTTGAAAGCATTTGCGACCTTGACCATGGAACGAAAATAATAACGGCGCTCCATTAGAGGAGATTTTTTCCGGTGAAACTAATCACCTCCTGTGCAAAGAGGAGGAGATAACATTGAAAAGAAGTTATTTTGCAGAACTGGAATTTTACAATTAAATTTGTGTAACTTTCATTTTGGTTTGTGACAACAGATGTTGATTATTTTAGCGCGCATGCGCAAAAGTAATGCTTAACATATAGTAGTCCACTTCGGTACTGCGTCTTTTACTGTACCACAGTATTCAAAACAGCGTTCATTTGCGGACAAAGCATCACATACCAAATGCGTGCATAAGCAAAACTAAAAGCAAAATCATTTACTCAAATCTTCAGTGATTACTTTCATTAAAATTTCAGCGGCATTAGATTGCTATAGAAAAAGTAAACATGGAATGTTTTCATGTCCTCATTCATTATTTGTTTTTTTGGACACCATTAAGTAGCTTGTAGCATCCTGTATTCGAGCACCTTAAGCATTACTTTTGCGCCAAATAACTACTTTTCAACATAATTAGAAAGAAATAAGTCACCTGCTCTTTGTACATGAGGTGATTAGTTTCACCACAAAAAGTTTCCACTAATCGAGCAAGGGTATAATTTACTTTCTGAGGACCGAGTCAAGGTCACACACGCTTTCAACCTCCAAACAGTGATTACGTCAGAGGTAAGTAACTGTAATCCCTGCCACAACAAAAATCACGTGATGATAGTATGTGAATATGACACATGCCAATATGGTGGATTGTTTGACATACTCGGGTGTTGTCGGGCTCACGGAAATCAGCAGAGTTCTGAAAAAAAGGTACGCGTTTTCACAATATTTATTTTACGATATTTTTTTATTTTAGTTTCCATTTAACATCTAACGTTCTCAAAACATTACAAAAATTCAGCCATTGCAAGAAAGCAACAACATTTGGAACTAGAACTGTCGCAAAGCGGACGAATACCCCCCACTAGGGCCTTGTCACTGAAAAAGTGCTATCGGTCAAAATGTTCTTGACTTAGAGCATGGAAACAGATTTTAAACAAAGTCAAACTGTGACCTTGACCTTTGACCTTGGTGACCCCAAAACAGTAGGGCACCTCCATTGGTCATGGGCAACAACTGTGTAAAGTTTCATGAATCCTAGGTCAACCGGTTCTCAAGTTAGAACACGGAAACGAAATTGTAAATTTTGACTACTCTCCCCCCCCCCCCCATTATAAAAACTTCGAAGTGGCATAACTCTGAAACTAATGACTGGATCAAAATGAAAATTGCAGGTGCACAACTTCATATGATAGGAAACATCCTGATAAAATTTCAGAAAAATTGGTCAAAAACTGTGGGAGGAGAAGAGGACACAAGATTATGTCCACCCCCCCCCCCTTAAAAACTTCAAAGTGGCATAACTCTGAAAATAATGACTGGATCAGGATGAAAATTGCAGGTGCACAACTTCATATGATAGGGAACATCCTGATAAAATTTCAGAAAAATTGGTCAAAAACTGTGGGAGGAGAAGAGGACACAAGATTATGTCCACGGACGGACGGACGGACGGACAGACGGACAGACGGACGGACAACCTGATTCCAGTATACCCCCCCATAACTTCGTTGTGGGGGGTATAAATACAAATTATCGAATAAGGGAGCCTGCTCAAATACAGGAAACTAGAAGCTACGGTGGTACCCAAGAGGACCATCCTACTGGAATATGGTAGCAACCACCACTCTTTTTCAAAAAAAAGTTTAATCTGTAAAAACTATACATTTTCTGGAAGATCTCATCAATACAAATAAGAAAATATATAGTTTAATTAGGTTTAAAATGTTCTTTAAGTCAAAAAAACTATGACAAAATGCCCAAAATCGTGTTTCTGAAAACACAAATTTCATTTTTTCAGGAAAACTTGACCTCACCCTGTAATTAGAAGATGCTGCATAATATGCAGTTAATTTAGTGTTCATTTGGTGGTCATATCATCAAAGATGAATAATGATAGTCAAATTCATCTGTTTGCTGACTTGATTGTGACTTTTTCTTAAGATTAATGAGTCCGGTTGACCATAAATTTTGGGCTAAATTTGAAATATAAAAGAGAAAGTCAATATAAAAAAGTTTTTTTGAACTTGAGTTTCATTTAGATGACTTCCAATACATTGTGCATGATGAGAATGTCATTGTCTCCAATATTTAAAGGTTTGAGAGTCCAAAAGAGGATGTATATATGTTCAATCAACAAAATATAATTACCCCACCCACCCATTTTACTATGTGTAAAATGAAGGTTAATGCTAGTGCAAATAGGGACTCTTTTGAAAATGTATGAACTGTGTAGATATGAAAATCACCTTTTATTTATCTCCTAAAGTTCTCCCTCCTATTTCTTTCTATTTCAGGAAAGCAGTACCAGTCTTCAGAAGACGGAACTTAAAGGAGCGTGCCTGGGGGATTCTGTTGATTTGGGAGGAAACAAGCACCTTCAAATTTGAAAGAATGGAAAGTTAGAGAGAGAAAATATGTTGTTTTAATCATAAAGATGGAAACAAGTGTGAATGATCAATGTAGATATCATATTTTGGCAATTTGCAAATGCTTTCTGCTTTCTTGATCTGAGTATTAAAGATATCAAAAGAGTGTCTGCAGTTGGTCAAGCTTTCAACAAAAGGAATAGATCTAATTATGTAATATTCTACATTCTGATGCTGTGTCTGGAAGAAAACACTTTCAATTACTGTTTCTGTCAAGTGTTAAATATTCCAAGCTAAGTTAACTGTTTTTAGCTTGAAATAGCTTGTGTTTATATTGTACATGTATGCATATTTGTATGATATTATTGTCTTTACTATAATTTTAATATATGTTTGTTTCGTACATTGTAAATGGTCAAAGGCATCTTAACTACTAATTTCAAGTGGTATAAGCTTTTTATAAACCTTGTCAGACAATTAAGATTTCCACTGAAAATATTAAGACAGTACAATTTGGAGAGAACTTGTAGGTCTACATCATTTCATTACAGAGTGTTAATAAGTCAAATGTTTGCATAGTTTTGTCGATGACGCGACGCATCGATAAAACTGGGTAATTTGCAATGACAAGCAGGCCTCTGATTGGTTGGCTTAGTTGGTAGGTATATAACAGCTCCAGTTTGCCATGCTTCGTGCACAGTTTGTCTTTATGCAGTCGACGAGTTTATACTTGCTTTGAAATTTTTAAATTTTTTAAAAAATTTTAGGAGGATGAGAAGGGATAACGTTGGATAGGTGATTTTCATTCTATTGAACGTTTTGCTATTTCTCTTCTTCATTAGTTTTAGGAGCTTTGCTAGAAATGTTTGAAGTCCTTTTTGATTTGGCGGTTGGACAATTAACCATCATCGCATTGGGTTTCATTTGTATATATAGATAATTCATGGCATTTTGGTACTAATTTATGTTGTAACAATGCGTTGATGGCTCATTGTCCTTATGCAGCAGATCATTTGTGAATTTACTTGAAAGCTACAGTTTCATTTATATATTAATTAGCTTAAATAGATCTGATATTTAATCTTTACGTTAGATCTGATATTTAATGACATTTTAGTCGACTGAGGAATACCTAATTAGATTCATTCAAGTTATTCTGCCTTGTTGTCTTATTGCTAATTTTGTAATAAATCTGGAACAAAATATTGAGGCAAAAGGGAAAATGCTTGTGATAAACATTTTTTGTGTAAATTGCAGATTAAATTTAAGCACTCATAAGTGAATGGTGAATAGAGTAGTTTGGTCTACACATGCAACTGATATATAAAGTATTGTGGTAGAAAACACTGAGAGAAAATGATAATATTTTTGATTTTGATTGAAACATTCTAATTCTCCCTTTCTGTCAATGTTTTCATTGCTAAGTTGAAGGTTTGCAAAATTGGCGTGTTAAAATCAACATATTGTTGTATCACACAAAGCACAGGTAAATTAATCTATGTGCTTTCATATAATTTGCGACAGTTGCTGATTGTTTTCGCGTTTTGAATACAAAAATTGTGACGAGTACGAAAACTCCTGGGTACGAAACAATTTCTTCAAACTTTTCCTCTTTTTGAAGAGTTTAAATTAAATTGCATGAATGCAATCAGTTATTTATGCATTACTTACGGATATGATAACCATAAAATCTGCACATCGTCTACAGTTTTTGCAATTTTAACTTACAAACTTTGTTGACATGAAGAAAAAGTAGACTTCCGGTTCATGACAGGGGCCGTCCAAACATAATTAGCTCCCTTTAAAGTCGTCTAGTAGGCCAAAACAAGCCCCAAATTAAGGTATTTTACGTGCAAGGACAAAGGCAAATTTGAACTCTATTTGCTGGTAAATGCTTAAACTTCCATACTAAAACTCAATCATGGGCGTATTTGATCGTTCTCCGCAAAATTGTTGATTTCGAAATTTTCGTCGGCTGTTATTTCAAGCAAACCAGCTTGATACCAAAGCCAAACGGCCCTACACGCTAGGTTCGGAACAAGTCCCGTTCAATTATGCAAATTTCTCACTTGATTTTACTCTGATATCTTCGTACGAAGTATGAAGTTGGCTAATTTCCCGGGTCGGATTTTTCACGCGACACCGATTGCGCAATAATTACATCCGGGCATGCGTGGTGGTTGCTAAATATGGGAGGCTACAGGCTTCTATTTAATTCTTACTTTTTGTATTCAAGCAAAGCATAAACCAGGCCTCTTAGAATAGAGAAGGCTAAGCCACTCCCCCACAGTTGACAAAAAATATTAGAGTGACAGCTTGCAGATTCGTACAGCTTGCAGATTCGTACACTCGGCGGTTTTTGGCCTCTGGTGCATTTAATATGCAAAGCAGAGCTGAATGGTTGCTCAATTAACTACTTTTGTATGTCCTTTGATCAATTTTGGTGCCAAAAATTTTGTGTTTGACACCTCGTGCGCATTGCAGACGATTTTTGTCGTACTTACGAAGCTGAATTTTCACTGAGTTGCAGTTTAGTTCATTCAAAATAAGCTAGCCGAGTCGTTATAAAACCTAGTCACTGCAGTATAATGTGAGAAAATTATCTTATTTTATATTCTAACTGCTTACATTGATGTCATTTGCTCCAATGTTTGCATTTGAATCGATCTTCTGACCGCTGTCATTCCGGCGACGAAAGAGTAATTCCCCTTTATCTGGGACACTAGTTCGTTCATCCCCAAGTCTTTTCATACCCAACATGCGAATTTTATATAAACACAATATAGATATAATTTTTTGGTTAAATATGTAATTTTATGTCATATTTTGATATTTAAAATTAGCCAAATGTTCTATTCGGTTCTATTCTGTTCAGTCAATACCTGTCGTCTTCAAAACCTTGAAAGTAAATTACTTTTCCACAAATCATGCTGAAATTTTGCATGTCCTGATAGAATTGGTTACTTTTTAGATAGATAGTGATTTTACATCATTGCTCAGTGTAATTTTCACAAAAATGTGGTGTACGAATCTGCAAACTGTACCAAGTAAAATTTTATGACTTTTATGATGGTTCAATAACGATGGTTCCCTAACAAATCGTAAATGCTGAAATCGAAAGAAGGTCAGCAAAAGAATCAAGAAAAGTGTATTATTTTGTCTGCAGAAAATGAAAAGTATATTTGCAAGTGTAAGAGTTATATAATTTAAAACCCTTCAAAACTGTACGAATCTGCAAGCTGTCACTCTACATTTTCGTTATTTTAAAATTTAGGGAAAGCCAATTTAGGCCCCCCCCAAAATCCAAACACTTGGGCTTTAGCCCCTCCTACCGCACTGATAAAAGATGTGAGGTAGGATAGATAAATTTTGAATAGGAGAAGATCTGCAATATTGTTGCAGGACATAAAAAAGGAGAAGAAAAATATTTCTGGGAACCTTGAGAAAGTGAAACTAGAATTCTGAGCTCAGTTTGTAAATTTCTCTTCTCCACTGGCACGCCATGCAAATAATAAAATACGAAAGTGGACGAAATACACCATTTTACGTGCCAGTCACGTTGTGAATTGATGGCAATATATATGGGGGACAAAATTTAAGGAAAACGCACCAAAAATTAATATTTCAATGTTGTAAACCGTTTGGCAATACCTTCCCGTTTGGCAATTTCAAGGTATTGCGAATCCGCTCGATCCATTTGGAAATGGGAAGGGGGCGTGGCAAAGTAGTTCCTTCTACAATATCATCACATCGTATCCTATTACATTCTTCAAATGTAATGTTTTTAAAAGTGGAAACTATCAGATAAGCTTAAAATCGAGTTGTATGTGAATTAAGAGGTGGTGTGATATGATACGAAGTCTTATGTTGCCACGGCCGCTTTTGCGACTAAAGATGCATACCTTTCCCCCTGAAATAACTTATTTTAATTTCTATGGCAAAGAAAATCTGTTCAAAACAAAGAGAACAAATGAGAAACCAGTGGCGGATCCAGAGGTGGTTCGGGGAGGGGGGGGGGCAAACGAACCCCCATTATTTTATTTTCAAGCAGAAATTTAGACAAAAGTGTGTGATACTAGTAAAACGAACCCCCCTTTGTGTACAAATGAACCCCTTCACAGAAATCCTTGATCCGCCGCTGGAAACTGGTGATAAATAGCATTTTCTCCTTTTTCCACCAATATTTTCCATGCTAAAGGACTATTTCAATTCGAAATCTCGACAGTAGGTTGAAGTATGGATTCGTTTTGTTCCTTTCTACTTTCATATGTACATGTTTCACTTTTTAGCAATTTTAAATTACTATGGGCCAATTCCATTCAATTAAAAATGCCTAGATTAATACATATTTCTAAAGATTCTTCTTCTTTAGCATTTTCTTGCGACATCTAATTTTGGGGATACCTAATCTTCTGCTAAATTAAAGCCAGCAGCTGGAGCTCAGATTTAAAATAACTTAAGACAAAATTAAATGGGTAAGACATGTTTGCGATGTGTACAAAGTTGCGTTTGGCTATTAGACTTGTAGCAATATTCTGCCTGATCGCCGATGAGTAGTCACCAACTCTTTATTGACTTTATTGTATCCAAAAAATACCACTGTTTAATCTGTTCATTTTCGCTGATTGATTACTAGTTATGAATAATAACAAGTTTAGAGGTCTTTAATCGCCAAATAAAAACGATGTCTGACAGACTACATGTGTAGGTAAAAAGCAAGGTGCTCAGCGCCGAGGTATTTGCCTTAACATGTAGTTCAGAGCAGAGAGGTTTTTATTTGGCAAATAAAGACCTCTAAACTTAATATTGTATAGCACTTTATTTCTGCAGGGACTTCATTTCTGCTTTTTCTGAGGTCCTGGACGGCACCGCAGAAATAAAATCCGCAGAATATTAACCCTGGATGTAGAGGTTGATATTGTTCTACAATTGTTAGTCAGTACGTGAACAAGTTAAACACTTATCCCTTGATGCAAAGCACAATGTCATAACAATGGAGTTCTTTCCCATTCAAGAATAGTGTAACTACAGCTTTAATTTAGGTGCAGATAGGACATTTTTGTTCATTCATAAACAATGATTAAACAAGTTTGACGGATTGTTAACAGTTTGACACGTCTTTACTTTCACACCTATATGAATACGACATTGTTTCCCATAACGACTTTATAGATAAATGAATGGGATTATAATCCCTTAACCATCACAGAGTAATTCGAATGTTTTGTAAGCACCGTCTTAAAAATATGTTTGATACAGACTAAAACTGATTTCATGGCACAGAAATAAAATTTTGAATTTGGCAAAGTGAGAGACCGCAGAAATATGTTCCACAGAAATTGAACCTGACAGCTTTCAGGAAAAACCGCAGAATTTGGACCCCGCAGAAATAAAGTGCAATACAGTATTATCTCTATTATAACACAATTAATTAGAAAACACATATTCGAAATGAGTTATTTTGTGAAAATTCTGCCATGATCTAGTTTTCGGCGTAGGAAACACATTGGCGGTTTAGTGACATCATTGATGATGTCATTTGACATCACCTTGATGCCACATGATGCTGTGGCACATACACAAAGCATAATTACATAGAGTCTTTGTTGTTCAAATAAAAACCAATGCAGTTCCTCTCTTGCTATATATATGGATTTTACAATAGAGTGTTATAATGTCACAGAAGTACTCGGACATGCAGGTGATGTTTTTGTCGTTGGTTTTGTCATATTATTGAAATGAGAATTTACAGCAATTAGTCTGAGATGCCTTGTCAAGTGAGTTTGGACTCCATGTCCGGGAGTTTAAATGTCACAGCCCTTGTGTCTGCGCAGGCGTCGCTTCAAGTCTTCAGGGGGTTACAGATAAACGTTCTGACGCCCCGGCGATGTGGTACTGGCATATTTTTTGTAGAATCAGAGATATTATTTTAGATTAGTTGGCGGTAGGCCTATGTCGTTGATTGATAGAGGCATTGGTCAATAAAACAGAATATTTTCAAGATCAAAAGCGTGTCAGTCAATATAATTTCTGCTAGTTAAAACCATGTGGCAGTGGAACGTTCGCCCCACCAAATGTTTACGATGTTGCAGGCATAAGTTCGGATTAGGTAACAAATTTTAACGATGTCGCTCCAAAAATTCCAATGTCGCATGATTCCCAAAAGGGGTGGACTACCTCAATTCAATTATCAGCAATCTATTAATAAGTTGGCAAAGCTGACATGAATCATTCTACCATATGTCAGCAAAGCCATAAGCCATCAAAGCAGAATACCAGAATAGAGCCATTAATCTGACAAAGTACAGCCTATATTTGCAACATGTTCTTAAGGTAGTCCATCCCAAATGAGATTCATGCGACATCAGAATTAATCCAGCAATGTGGTTAAGATACAGCATTGCAGCAATTTCCACCACCGTATGTTAACGACGTCACACAAATAAGTTCGGATTAGGTAACAAATGTTTACGATGTTGCATGAATCTCATTAGGGATGGACTACCTTAATTCAGATATCAGCAATCTATTAATAAGTTGGCAAAGCCAACATAAATCATTCTACCATACATGAGCAAAGCCATAAGCCATCAAAGCAGAATACCAGAATACAGCCATTCATCTGACAAAGCACAGCAGACATTTCCAACATCTTCCTAAGGTAGTCCATCCCAATTGAGATTCATGTGACATCGAAATTATTCCTGCAATGTTGTTTAACATGCAGTTGTGGAACGTTTCACAGCGGAATAATATCAATGTCGCACATATCAATTCAGATAACGTTACAAAGTTTAACAATGTCGCTCGAAAATTCTGAAGGTGCATGAATCTTATAAGTGGTGGACTACCTTAATTCTATTATCAGCAATCTATTTATAAGTTGGCAAAAACGACATACACTTTTATCATTCTACCATATGTTCGCAAAGCCATAATCCATCAAAGCAGAATACCAGAATACAGCCATTCATTTGACAAAGTACAGCCGACATTTCCAACATGTTCTTAAGGTAGTCCATCCCTTATAAGATTCACGCAACATCAGATTAGTATTCCAGTAATGTTAACTTTCAGCCGTGGAATTCTTCACCACTGCTGTTAATGATGAAGCACGTATAAGTTTGGATCAGGTAACAATGTTAACAATGTCGCATGAATCTCTTTAGGGGTGGAGTACCTTAATTCAATCATCAGCAATCTATTGTTCAGTTGTAAAAGCCGACATGTATCATTCTACTGTACATTGGCAGAGCCATAAGCCATCAAAGAAGAATACCAGAATACAGCCATTCATCTGACAAAGTACAGCCGACATTTCAAACGTCTTCCCAAGGTAGTCCATCCCAAATGAGATTCATGTGACATCGAAATTATTCCTGCAATGTCGTTAACATGCAGTTGTGGAACGTTTCACAGCGGAATAATATCAATGTCGCACATATCAATTTGGATAACTTTACAAAGTTTAGCAATGTCGCTCGAAAATTCTGAAGGTGCATGAATCTCATAAGGGGTGGACTACCTTAATTCTATTTTCAGCAGTCTATTTTGAGTTGGCAAAAACGACATACACTTTTATCATTCTACCATAATTATGTCGGCAAAGCCATAATCCATTTAAGTAGAATACCAGAATACAGCCATTCATTTGACCAAGTACAGCCGACATTTCCAACATGTTCTTAAGGTAGCCCATCCCTTATAAGATTCATGCGACATCAGATTAGTATTCCGTTAATGTTGTTAACTTTCAGCCGTGGAATTCTCCACCACTGCATGTTAATGATGTCGCATGTATAAGTTTGGATTAGGTAACAATGTTAACAATGTCGCATGAATCTCTTTAGGGGTGGAGTACCTTAATTCAATCATCAGCAATCTATTGTTCAGTTGTAAAAGCCGACATGTATCATTCTACTGTACATCGGCAGAGCCATAAGCCATTAAAGAAGAATACCAGAATACAGCCATTCATCTGACAAAGTACAGCCGACATTTCAAACATCTTCCTAAGGTAGTCCATCCCAAATGAGATTCATGTGACATAGAAATTATTCCTGCAATATCATTAACATGCAGTTGTGGAACGTTTCACAGCGGAAAAATATCAATGTCGCACATATCAATATGGATAACGTTACAAAGTTTAGCAATGTCGCTCGAAAATTCTGAAGGTCTATGAATCTCATAAGGGGTGGACTACCTTAATTCTATTTTCAGCAATATATTTATAAGTTGGCAAAAATGACATACACTTTTATCATTCTACCATATGTCGGCAAAGCCATAATCCATTAAAGTAGTATACCAGAATACAGCCATTCATCTGACAAAGTACAGCCGACATTTCCAACATGTTCTTAAGGTAGTCCATCCCTTATAAGATTCATGCGACATTAGATTAGTATTCCGGTAATGTTGTTAACATTCAGCCGTGGAATTCTCCACCACTGCATGTTAATGATGTCGCACGTATAAGTTTGGATTAGGTAACAATGTTAACAATGTCGCATGAATCTCTTTAGGGGTGGAGTACCTTAATTCAATCATCAGCAATCTATTGTTCAGTTGTAAAAGCCGACATGTATCATTCTACTGTACATCGGCAGAGCCATAAGCCATCAAAGAAGAATACCAGAATGCAGCCATTCATCTGACAAAGTACAGCTGACATTCAAACATCTTCCTAAGGTAGTCCATCACAAATGAGATTCATGTGACATAGCAATTATTCCTGCAATATCGTTAACATGCAGCTGTTGTGGAATGTTTCACAGCGGAATAATATCAATGTCACACATATCAATTTGGATAACGTTACAAAGATTAGCAATGTCGCTTGAAAATTCTGAAGGTGCATGAATCTCATAAGGGGTGGACTACCTTAATTCTATTTTCAGCAATCTATTTATAAGTTGGCCAAAACAACATACACTTTTATCATTCTACCATATGTCGGCAAAGCCATGATCCATTAAAGTAGAATACCAGAATACAGCCATTCGTCTGACAAAGTACAGCCAACATTACCAACATGTTTTTAAGGTAGTCCATCCCTTATAAGATTCACGCAACATCAGATTAATATTCCGGTAATGTTGTTAACATTCAGCCGTGGAATTCTCCACCACTGCATGTTAATGATGTCGCATGTATAAGTTTGGATTAGGTAACAATGTTAACAATGTCGCATGAGTGGAGTACCTTAATTCAATCATCAGCAATCTATTGTTCAGTTGTAAAAGCCGACATGTATCATTCTACCGTACATCAGCAAAACCATAGGTCATCAAAGCAGAATACCAGAATACAGCCATTCATCTGACAAAGTACAGCGGAAATTACCAACATCTTCCTAAGGTAGTCCATCTCAAATGAGATTCACGGGACGTTGGAATTTTTTTGGTAATGTTGTTAACATGTGGCTGAAGAACTTTTCGCCGAGTAATGTTTACAACGTTGCACATATAAATTCTGATTACATAACAAATGTTAACAATGTTGCTCGAAAAATTTTGAAGTTGCCAGAATCTCAATAGGGTTGGACTACCTTAATTCAATTATCAGCAATTTCTTGATAAGTTGGCAAAGCCTACATGTATCATTCTACCATATGTCGGCAAATGTCGTTTGGTCTTACAGAGCCGATATACCCCAGATTTTGACAGAGAATATCAGGCCGATCATTATATCGGTCCAATCATGAAAGCGGATATCAAGTAACCAGCTTTTAGTGGTACAGGTCTAATATGGGACTGATCATGGAAGTCGATATTGGGAAGATCAAAGGAGCCGATATCGGTCTGATCATGAAAGCCGATATCAGGCAGATATCGTTTGGTGTTACAGAGCCGATATACGCCCAATTTTGACAGACGATATTGGTTCGATCATGAAAGCCAATATTGGGTAGGCAGCTGTTGGTGTTACAGAGCTGATATCGGACTGATCACAAGCGTAGATATTGGGAAGATCATAGGAGCCGATATCAAGCCGATTATCAAAACCGATATCGGACGGATAGCGTTTGCTGTTACAGAGACGACATTGGGCCGACATTTCTGTGAATATCAGGCCAATCTGAAATGTTTGCTTGGAATAAAGACTTAATTTTAAGAGGCAACACAGTTGGGATTAAACCTCTTCTAATCTCTTCCTAATCCCTTTGAGCTTCTGGCATCTTCCATGTGAATCTCATTAGGGGTGTACTAAAACATCAAAATTTATATGAAGGGACAAAGTTGGGACTTGACAAACACTTCAATTTTTTCAGGAATATTGACTCATCTTAAGTCGACACGTCAGTTTGGATTGAAAATGTTCTCTCACCAATAGTATCACAAAAACCAATTCAAGACTCCAGCTGCTCTCTCACTTAGATGATTCACATCCATTGGTGGGATACAAATGACTTAAATCAAATATCAAAAATCTGGCCAAGCTGGTGTATATACCGACAGTTTCTGAGTATATGGTTTGATAGCCCATAACTGGTCAAGAAGACTTTGCAAACTTTTTGACTGGTTGGTTTGTCTTAAACTTGAAGTCAAAACATGCTGATGCACCATCAATCCTGAAAATATATATAAGCCCTATTGCATATTATATATTTCTTTGCTGGGGCCATCCATCAATTGATGGCATGTTACCAACTCCCAAAGTTATCTTCGATTCCACAAAAAAAATGTTGGTGCCCCATTGCTGGTTTCACATTCCATATGTTTATGTGACACGAAAGCAGACTTTTCACTATAGTCTACAGCTATATATGATGTGAAGATATCCCGGATTATTTTTATTGTAAATATAATGTTTAATGATGCACACAGACTGTTTGTGCATGATGCACTGACTGTCCACCCCAAGCTTAAATTATACAGGCTATGCGTGATGCACACCTTATGCTTGTTACAAGCAAATTCTTAATTTCCCATAATGTTTTCTAACTAGAAAGTGGGCAGAAAGTTGCAAAATTTCATTGCAATTGTCATCTGCAACTTCCTTCAATAGGCACCCTACGTATTTAACAAAATTTTGCCGTTTGAGAGCGAGTTATAACTTAAATTATTTGTTTCCTTGTTATCAAGCATGGAAAACTTAATTTTAGTTTAAAATTCCTGAGTCCTTTTTTTTTTATCAAAGGCTTTCGTTTGTAAGGTGCTTAAAACCAATTAGTAAATACTGGGAACACATTGATAGGTGCATAGGCCTATGAAATACATTTGAAATTTGTTAGTTTTCATAAAATAAAATGTCTTATGTCGTTCGTAGCTGTGCTAGGTAACTTGAAACACCAAGTGAGTTCTGTCGAAATTTCCCAATAGATCGACAGGCTTAATGAGATAATTATGCTCTAATATTAGTTTTTCCTATTGTATTTATTGAATAAAAATCTTTTCTGACCTTCTTTTATTCTTCGTAAAAGAATTAAAGGGTTTAAGTAACAAAGTATAGCTAGTTCAGTGTCATACTTTCCGACCTTCCCATTTTAAAATGGGACGATCGGATTAACAATTTTAAAATGGGGATATGCCCATTTTAAAATGGTAAGTATTGCCAAACGGTTTACAACATCAAGGAGATTTCCAACTACCGGAAGTGAAACTTAGAGCTGTTTGTTTCAATAAATGATTGGAAGATTTTTCGGCTTTGTTCGAT
Organism: Fragum sueziense; assembly: GCA_963680895.1. Taxonomy (NCBI): domain Eukaryota; kingdom Metazoa; phylum Mollusca; class Bivalvia; order Cardiida; family Cardiidae; genus Fragum; species Fragum sueziense. The sequence goes on along the minus strand of OY804605.1, from coordinate 43,569,380 downwards.
TAATTTCGCTCAAGTGGCCACTTTCTTCACCTTTGACAAGCAAACATCATAAGTTATAGGCCTACTAATTCGTCCATTATCATTTAACCAATTACCAAACTGCAAAAATTTACACTGGTAGCATAAACATTCAAAACTGTTGCAGACGACAATTTCAAGTTCTATCTTTCACAGGCTACTAGATTTACTGCCAACCCCTCTCGCGAGTGTTAAAAAGGCAGGACAGTTTATTGTTCTTTTGGAATAGGAAACATTGTGAGAAAATGTAGAATTGGCTCGTCACAACCAATTTCTTCATTTCCCACATTGTTTTCCAAAACCTTTGTCCTTTTGGGAATAAAAAAGTCAATGAGTGGGTATGGGTTCAGTGGCCGATCCAGAGGGGTTCGGGGGGTTCGTTCGGGGGGTTCAAACGAACCCCCCTATGCAGCCAGATTATTTCATTTTCATGCGGAAATTTAGTCAAAAGGCAATAGGCCTAGGCCTACTTGTAAAACGACCCCCCCCCCCCCTCTTTGTAAAAACGAACCCCCTTACAGAAATCCTCGATCCGCCGCTGGGGTTAGGGAACATTTCTGACACGCTTGGTCCAACGGTGAAGGACGAGAATATATTAGCTATAGGTAGGCCTACCCAGCTAGGCCTACATTAAAGAAATGTCCCATGATTTATTGTGAGACAGAGTCTGATAATCAGCCATGGTCCGATCAAAGAGTTTTTCTCTTCAAACTTCTTGATCCGATTTTTGTGAATCATTTAAATTAACGAACATTTCTGTCAATTTTGGTCCAAATTGGCATAGAGTATGAATGTAGGACGTTTTGGCCACAATATATTTCCAGGTAGGACCTTTTGGCCAAACATAAATTAAATTGAAATATTAATAATTGGGATCATTTATTCTTATTTTTTTCATAACGAACTTATGTCAACTTCCAAAAGTGCAAAATTTTACAAGATGAAATTAGGGTAAGGTGGGGCAAAACGCCCCAAAATTGTTTTTGGTCATTTTCTTTAAAACGAATGGCGATATAGATGTAAATTTTGCAGTGTTACAAAGCTTAAAGTCAGCTGAACATTATGACATGTGATTTTGGCTTTGCGTATTGAAATGTGCTTTTTATAGGCAAAAATAATATTTTTTCAAAAGGGGCGTTTTGTCCCACACCTGGGGCAAAACGCCACTCGCGGTGGGGCAGAACGCCCCCGGGGGCGTTTTGCCCCATGCTTCAATTTAATTCATTTTATGCTGACTGAAAAATGTTCTTACACTTGAAATCAATATCTATCGGGTGTTTATCGTGGTCAATTTTAAATATTCCGGTAGAGTACGTGGGATAACAAAAATTTTGAATAAACAGAAATAATGAACACACATAGAAAGTAGAAGGCATGCAAATGTGTATCAAGGTTGAAAGACTTAAAAGAATACATATAATAGAAAAGTGCAAGACGTCGGCATTTTCCGGGCGTTGCCGTAATCATTCGACTGCAGATTTCCCCATTCGTAACGTTTCCGTATAGATCGGAAACCGCCGAACGTCTACGATCACACCCGGAAAATTCCGAACCAGGGGACGTTTTGCCCCAAAGGGACCATTTCTCCTTTATCAAAATATTCCAAAAAAAAAAAAACAACAAATATTTTACAAAATGTTTCCTTTTCAATAAAATCACAATGTAATTTGCGATAAATATATGTATTGCATGTCAGATAAAATATATACGTGCCAGATGCAACACAAAATCAATGGCAGCAGGAAATAATAAGGAATGGCCCGAAAATGATTTTTGCAAAATATTTTCTTATTAACTAATTTCAAAGCTGAAACTTTTCTGTCGCATAATCTACACATTTTTTACAATCATTTTAACATCATAAGTTTGTCAAATATATATTGGCATTTCCTAGAAATCGATGGGGGGCGTTTTACCCCGAGGGGCGTTTTGCCCCACCTTACCCTATTTTATGTAAATTTAGTTGGTTCAATTCCTTTTTTCCTTATTTTTGTTTACTTTTGGCCAAAAGGTCCTACCTTTAAAATAGTGTAGCCATTTTTGAAACGTCCGTGGCCAAAACGTCCGTGGCCAAAACGTCCTGGCCAAAACGTCCGTGGCCAAAACGTCCGTGGCCAAAACGTCCTGGCCAAAACGTCCGTGGCCAAAACGTCCGTGGCCAAAACGTCCTGGCCAAAACGTCCGTGGCCAAAACGTCCTGGCCAAAACGTCCTGGCCAAAACGTCCGTGGCCAAAACGTCCGTGGCCAAAACGTCCTGGCCAAAACGGCCTGGCCAAAACGTCCTGGCCAAAACGTCCTGGCCAAAACGTCCTGGCCAAAACGTCCGTGGCCAAAACGTCCGTGGCCAAAACGTCCGTGGCCAAAACGTCCGTGGCCAAAACGTCCGTGGCCAAAACGTCCTGGCCAAAACGTCCGTGGCCAAAACGTCCGTGGCCAAAACGTCCGTGGCCAAAACGCCCTGGCCAAAACGTCCTGGCCAAAACGTCCTGGCCAAAACGTCCTGGCCAAAACGTCCTGGCCAAAACGTCCGTGGCCAAAACGTCCTGGCCAAAACGTCCGTGGCCAAAACGTCCTGGCCAAAACGTCAGTGGCCAAAACGTCCGTGGCCAAAACGTCCGTGGCCAAAACGTCCGTGGCCAAAACGTCCGTGGCCAAAACGTCCGTCCACCATAGAGAATAGGCCTATGCAGTTCGCATTTTTCCACCCCAGACAAGATCCATCTACTCGTATCTTTCCATTTGACGAACCGTCAGTCAGGATCGTGAATCACAATTATGAGAATTTACAATGATTCTGTTTTTATTGGGCCTACGTGACCGATTTGAAATCTTAAAAAAGTTATTTGGTCGTCAATAGCTTTTTTATCAGGTGCTGTTTAAAGAAAAAAACGTTCACAATTAGCAATCCCTGTTTCAAACCTTTTTCAAATCGGTTATATACCGGATATATTAACATAATTTAGTGAAAGTCACCGAAAATGTTGTGTCACGTGGTTCTCTACCGTGGTCAGTTCTTGAAAGACAAACGGACCGAAACAATCGATAAGTAGGCTATCCTAACACAACTGTTTTATAATGAACTTACTCTTTAAATATTGCAGATATGTGTAATATTTATACTGTTTCCTAAATTAATTATATATTCGATTAAATGATTATAAAACAGTGAACAAATTAATTAACCATTTCCCAAACACTACATAGATTCGATTACCCTAAAAAGAGATACCGGTAGGCATACCCTTTAGGCCTAAATAGCACCGAGGAAGAAGAAAATAACTAGAACCAGTACTCTATCATTTTCTTTCAATACTGCCCATGCTGTAATCACGGTGGAGATTGTGCATGATGGTATGGATAAATCTACGGACAAATTTGCCTGGTTTTAGGTAAGACATTTTGCAATAACTTTCTTATTTCTGCGTCAATTTTTAAACAGTTTCTTCTTATGAAACTTTCATCTACCTTTTGCAAAAAATGATCAAAACCGACCAGAATAAAGATAAACAACTCAGAACGTTTTTCTGTTCGGTTGGGATAAATTTTTGGGACAAGTATTAGGCGTTTTCAATAAGTCATATATTTAAAGTGACATTTCACATTTTTTTCATTTTTTAAAAATATGTCTTGATGAAAAGATTGTTAATTCTAATGCGTAGAATTACTATCAGTTTTTTTTTAAGTTATTTTGTTATTCATAAGCGAAAAATATGCCTTTAAAGTTGATACAGAAATGACAAATTCTATGTAATTCTTAACTGTTGTCCACAACAATTTCTTTAATTTTAGCACAAAATATATATTTCACGTGAACGGCTCAATATTGTGGCTTGAAATTCATAAGAAAATATGCTCTTTCAGATAAACCCTAAAAGTAAAAAATTAAGTGAAAATTATTCTGAAATGTCACTTTAAGGAAATAGCTCAGTACGGCGGATACATGCAACAGACCGATTGAACATTTGACTCAGAAATAAGAGTTGTTGCACAAATTCTTACCTGGAGCGTGACCAATTTTTCGTTTTATAGTCGGTTGGGATCAAATTTTGAAAAAAAAGTAAAATGATAATAAAAATAATTCATATATCTGAGAAATTAGCTCAGTAAGGCGGGGTTTATTAACAAACCCTTTGAAAATTGACACAGAAATGAACAAAAGTTAAATGCAAAATATTTGACCAGAATCGAGGTTATTTTTGTCCGTAGTCGTTATCCATCCTTTGTTGCACAGTCTCCAACGTGGTAATGAACGCACTCAATATAAGAATAAACACTGTTTTTCTGTTGCGTAACCAATTTAATCACGGACTGATCAGTCCAATTCTTTGGCGTTTGGGAAATGGTTAGATGACACGATACGACAATGTCTGGTATGAAAAGACATATAGTCTGTCGAATAAGAAATATTTTGCGACGAATTAAGGTATTTCTATAGGCTAAGCAATAGAATTGTAATCGTTCAACACATTTCCACACATTGACGCTCTTGAATGCCCTAAAAGGTAAAGGCTTTGGAGAACATTGTGGAAAATGAAGCAATTTCTTCAATCTTTCCAACCACAAAATACCGAAAACTTGAGAATGTCATTCACTTAAAATTGTCTTCTGCAATATCATTTAATTCGGACCAGTCTAAAATTTAGCCATCTGGTAATGGGTTAAACTGATTTGGAGACTGGAAGTGGACAGGACACCAGCCCAAATTTAATTTAACCCCATTACCACACAGTGACTCTTTTTGACTCCCAACAAAATAATGGCTTTTGAAAATATTGTGGAAAATGAAGACATTGCTTGTGACAAGCAATTTCTTCATTTTCCACAATGTTTTCTACCCCAAAAGACCAAAATTTGCTATATTTCATTCGTTTGAAATTGTCGTCTGCAACATCTTTGAATTTGGATTAGTCTAGAATTTTGTCATTTAGTAATGGGTTAATGAACTATTGATATGGAGCATTTTGTCGCTTTTTCACAAAACCATAACTGCAGCTTGTTTAAAGCAGAACTTATTGTCAATTTAAATAATTCATCGATGAATTCTGATTTCATTCGGCAATAGGCCTGTTTCGCTCAGAAAATTTGAAGACAAATTGAAACATGGGAATTGAGTTGTAGAGTGGAAGATTTGGTGTGACAATATCTCGGTGTATAATCACGTGACTCAGAATTTCCGATAATCTTCAATATCTTTTTTTTTTATATTTGACCAATTTGAATTCGGTTTGAAGCAGACAAGGCGAGGAAATGCCAGGAATAAACTGGACGTGTTGGATTTTTGAAAAATAAACTGATAAAAAAGTTATTGAAGATATTGAAGATAAACCAAAACTGGTTTATCTTCAATAACTTTTTATCAGTTGATTTTTCAAAATTCCAACACGTCCATTTAGCGTGTGACGTCTGTCCACCTTCTATGCTTCAAACCGAATTCAAATCGGTCCAGTAATTACAAAATGATTGAAGATTTTCTGAAAATATTGTATCACGTGATTATCCATCGTGAATATAAACAAAAAATCTACGAATCCTATGATCCTATGTTATGATCACCTTATGAACGGCGGTTAATCCCGTGACTCAGAATTTCAGTAAACCATCAATATTTTTGTAAATACTTGACCAATTTGAATTCGGTTTGAAGCAGAGAAGGTGGGAAAATGTCAAGAATGAGCATAACGTGTTGGATTCTTGAAAAATCAACAGATAAAAATGTTATTTTAAAAGATCAACCAAAATGTTGGTTGATCTTCAAAAACTCTTTAGCAGCTGATTTAAAATAAAATCCAACACGTCCATTTAATGCGTGACGTATATCCACATTCTGTGCTTCAAACCGAGTTCAATTCGGTCTCTTATAAACAAACTTATTGAAGATTTACTGAAATTGTTGTATCACGTGATTATCCATGGTGTCATGGTTATCTTCCTACATGTCCAATGTAGCCATTACGAGATTACTATTCGGAGATAGTTGCCAGAAATACCCCATCTTCGCTAGCCGAGGTTGAACACACCTACGTTTGAATACAGAAACGACGTTACATCATGACTTACATCATAGATGTCACGGACACCATTAGTTTGCGAAGATGGAAATACCCGGGCGACATCGAAAACATTTTCGCAAGCCAATGGTGAAATCTACGACGTAACGTCGTTTCTGTGAATACAAACGTAGGTGGTTTCAACACTGGCTAGCAAATATTTATGGAAAATATAGCTGTTATACTTTTTGGTCCAAAGAGCCTTTTTATCTACCTAACATAAGCATATCCGGTTAAGGCTTTATTAGGCTTATGTTACTTTCAGTCGCTATAACGTTATTCAATATATTTACGACATTGGTAACGATTTAAGATCAAATGATGCCCGGCTTTTGCATGATACAAAGGTTAACCATCTTTTATATGTAGATGATTTACTATTACTGTCTACATCGCAAAAGGAGTTGCAAGAAAATTTGTCAGAAGTGTATGCATACTGTAATAAATGGGGTCTTAAAATAAATGCCGAGAAGTCAAAAATTATGGTTTTTACTAAGGGAGGTCGCCTGACTAACGACAAGTATACCTTTTTTGTTGGTGATGTTGAATTGGAACATGTGAAACAATATAAATATCTTGGTGTAATAATTAGTAACACTGCAAAGTTTTCCTCTGCTGAAAAATCTCTAGGATTAAAAGCGAGTAGAGCTATATTTTCAATTAAACAGGGAATATTTGATAAGGATATTAAGCCTTCTATCATTTTAAAGATATTTGATTCCCTCGTTAAACCCATAGCACTTTACGGTAGCGAAATTTGGACTGCTTACAAACCATGTTACAAGAATAAATCATTGGACGATTTGTTTGAAATGTCAATTAAAGGCAGTAACGAATTTGATAAGCTTTTGATAAAATTTTGTAAATACGTACTCGGAGTTCATTTCAAAACTTCTAATTTTGCTGTAATAAGTGAACTAGGTCAATTGCCAATGCTAATAACAATTATAACTAGTTCCATCAATTTCTGGCTGCATACAATTCAGTCAAGCGCAGATTCGTTAGTTGCAAAGGCTTACTTGGAACAATTAAATGCTTCTAGTAATAAGTCAATCTGGTTGCAATTTATTCAAAATATTCTGCAGGAACTTGGATTTTCACATGTTTGGCAAAACCAGTTTACCTTTAATTCAAACGCTTTTTAGCTGCAATTAAGCGCAAAGTGACTGATAGGTTTATGTCGTTTTGGTCAAGACCTCGTTCAGAAAGTGCGGGATGCATACATTATGGATATACAAGCAATTAAAACTAAACTTCAAATTTGAAACATATCTTGATCATATAAGGGATAAAAATATACGGAAATCCTTGAGTGTTTTTAGAATGAGTTCCCATCAACTCCGAATTGAGCGTGGTAGATATCGTGGTGAACCAGAGGAGCAAAGATTGTGCACATCATGTAATTGTGTTGAAAATGAAATTCACTTTCTTATAAGATGTGAAAAATATAACGAAGAACGATTGAAATTACGCACAAGTCTGGTTAAGACTAATTTTGTATGGGATGACCAGAATGATAATGTAGCTTTTTTCAAGTTAATGAGTTGCAAAGATTTGAATGTTATTCAATCGATCGCATGTTTTATAAATTCATGTAAAATAACATAGCTTTAAACTCCAAACAGTAGATATGTTTCTTGTAAAAGTGAAAAACTTTTACAATGTATGTTTTGTATATATGTGTTTATTTGTGTATTTGTTTTATTAAATTTTGCCTTTAACCCGTAAGGGTATAACTGAGCAATAAAATATATTCTATTCTATTCGTTACAAAAAATGGTTGGAATCTTGCAAGCTTCGCACCTACAAGATGCGAACCAACGCATGCAAAACTGTATTGAAAATTAAGGATGTTCTTTTCCTGTTTACATTGGTTAAAATCGTAAACATGTGCCATAATATCGTCATCGGACTGTCATTTAGATTGCCTCAATGGGACCTTTTTGTCGTGCCACAATATACAGGGTGTCACAAAGTAAGGGAACACTTTAAATCTAATATACCGGCTAATATATCACTTGTGTATTCCTAATATCGCTGATAGTACAGAAGGTTATGTGCAGAAATAAATAAAAGAAATTTCATCAAAATACCATAAAGTAAAATGAAAGTAAAAATTTGCTTCTCATGTCAATTTACCCCACCCACTTTGTTAGCCATTATCTCCAAAAATAAACTCTCATCAGATTTCTTACACATACAAATTAAAGATATTATGTAACCCTATCAATTCACAGAATTTGAAGAAAATCTAATTTTTGAACCCTTGTTGCAACCCATCCTTTAGACCTGGCGTCCACTAGGACGCGGAGGGCATGCGGAATCAAATATTTTATTTCGGCATATCTTCCGCGACGAAACTATATTTTTTAACCGTTATGAATTTATCAGCGCACTGTCCCTGAACTTAACGCATCCATACCTAGTATTGTCCGCGTAATCAATCCGTGATGATGCCGAATAAACGGCGACATATTCCAGACAACGCAGACTAGTTTAGGATTGCACCCGGAAAGATTTCGGTAATCAAGACCAAAGTTTTTAACACACACAAGTTGGTTGTTAAATGAAATGCTAATGTTACATTGTATTTTATTCGTTTTCATTAGATGGAGTTTCACCATGGTCATCGAATGTTTACAGATTGCTTTGCTATTGAATTATATCTTCCGATGAGGATGTTCATAGTTGACAATAATAGGCGTCGACGACACCATATAGATGGTGAATTTGGCCTTGGCTTACAATTGTAAGACGGCGTCATTTCGGGCAATATGAAACCCTCACGTAAGAACTACAGATTGAAGACTTTCAGAAAATAAAGCTGTAGAAAACATATAAAATCATATTTGTTACGACATTAATTTGTTTCTTTCCTTTCACTATTGTTTCTTAGCTGTATAAAACACATCGCAGATTTTCGTATTTTCTAATTTTTATTTTATACCAGAATAGTAGATCTATGTCAATTTTAAATAGCATTATTATTATCGTTATTTTTCTGAATGCCCCCTGTTCAAGCGACACAAACATTATTTTGTTGGGCTGCTACTTACAACGATGGAAACAAGAGCATGAACTAGGAAGAGTAAATCTACAGATACGAGTTTAAATTGAAACGTTCTTGACGTCGGCCGACGTCAAACAGTATGTGAGATTTCTGAATAACCGAGAAGCAGTAAGGCTGCATAATTATATATAGTGCTTAACATTCATTTGTCGAAAATCTACAAAGAAATAACATGTACTTATCCAGGTTGGGGACCCGTGGGCGTCATCTCCCCTGAAATTTAGCCTAAAAGATGGTTACAAAATTGTTTTGTTTCATTAGTTAATGTGCATACCTTTCAGTACTGCAAATTCAAAAATTAGATTCTTTGCTTACGCTTTAAAATATTTGACTTTGAATTAGGGTTCCGTTTTTGGACACTCTGTATAACATTTACATGTATGCGTCAAAAGACACTTTTCTGAAAATGATTTGGCTAGCTATCAAGCTATTATTGTTTTTGGTATTAGATTAAAATGTAAAACGGTAAAATGAAGAAAATACATTTTCTTTTCATCGATGTTGTTTTTACAAATGAAGATAATAATAATTAAAATTAAAAAATGAATTCATTTACTTTGTAGCCCAAAATGACCGTTAGATAGATTTTTAAAAGATCGTGGGGTGTTCCCCATGTCTTCAGTGAGTATACCGAAACCATTCTCATCGTCCTGAATTCGTGCCGAAACCCTTCCGTACTGTTAACCCGGATATTCCGTGCAATCAACTGAGTGTCTGCTAGCTATCCACATGACTGAAGTAGTCCGGGTCAATCGCGAAAGATTCGGGATATCATGACGATGTCCTTACGACAACGCAGACAAATTGCCGAAGATATACGGACAATCATTTCCGCGTCGAAATTTTGCTCTCGACCAAAATTTCGACGCGGACAAAATTGGTGGACCGGAAGGCTACGAATCATACGGAAGGTTTGGTGATAATATTACGAAGGCATTAGGAACGTGCGGAAGGTCTGCAGAACGTCATTTTGTCTGTCCGAATACATTCGGCGTATTGTCCGTGCCCTAGTGGACGCTAGGTCTTATCTACTATTGAATAGATATGTTTTTTCTTGGTAGACCTTCTGTTTTGAATTAAAATTGAAACTTTCTATGAAAACACATTTGAGATTTAGATTAATGATATGTTTTACATCATACATACAGGGTGATCCAAAAAACATGTCCCACAAACAGTGCTTTATAATTCTTTTACCATCATATGCATTTCATTCATATTTTACAGAACTACAGAATATATCTACAGGTATTTTTTTCTGATTACAATATCACATAATAATTCACTTCCTACATTTACAAGAGATGCTTTATGTTTTTCCAAAACTAGTCCTATGACGACGGCAAAAGTTCTCTATGACGTCACTACAGGCCTGACGATCAATCGAGTCCATTTCTCTACTAATGGCTTCTTTCAGATCAGCTATGCTAGTGGGTTTGGGTTCATAAACTCTTTCAGATCAAGTGAATGCTGGTCCATTCATTCACTGTCTTTAAAGAAATCAGAGACTCCCAAATTTGCGCTGTAAATAGGTCAGTACACGATTGGCAGTGTAACTTCTGATTGATACTTAGAGAAAGTGAATGATAAGTTCTACCCGAAATTTAGAAGAAGAACCCTAGAAGCTGGTTTCAACAGGACGGTGCCGCACCGTACACTGCAAATCTATAACTTGATGAACACTACCCCATATTAACTTTAAACACTGATTTTCCTTTTATGTGTGTCGTCTTTCACGGTTCATAATTTTATACTCATATAATTCTTATAACGTATGTATGATATTTCTTTTTAGATCTAGTATGATGTATATTTCAGTAGATTTTATGTTTGTAAAGCGCTTTTGAACGTACTTTAGTATGATAAAAGCGCTATATAAATGCGGTACTTAATAATATTCTCTTCCGTAGGCCCTGTGCGTGGTCTCCCGCTTTTTCCAGATCTCGTGTCATTGAGAGTCCCTTACATTTCACCTTAGATACAAGTCGTCTTATCTGCTTCCCGGAAGGCACTGTATCATTTGGGTACATATTTTGGATTTTTCTTATAACTAGAGCAGGGTATTTACCTAATTCATAGTACAGTTTGACAATTTCCACATTCTCAGCCATCTTGGAATGCTGAGAATATGATGACGTCATTGATGACATCATTGACGTAACCTTCACGCTGCATGACGTTCTTCTGCACAACCATTACAAATTCTATTTCCTGCCATTTCCATCAATACCAAAACTATGACAATGCTACCACATTACGCAGATATATTAAATATTGTTTGTGGGACATGTTTTTTGGATCATCCTGTACTCTGTGAGAAGGTAGGTTGTGACGTCATTTTGATAGTGGTACAGATGACGTCAAAAAATTAATTTGTGCATAACATTGAAGTGTATGCCAAACATAATTTCAATGAATTCCGCAGATAATGATAGTTTTCCGAAAGAAATCGGTTAAGAAATAACAGAGCTATTAGGCTACCCTTTATAAGTGTTACCTTGCTTTTGGGACACCCTGTATTAAACATATTAATTGGCATAAAATTGGCTACGTTTGAAAAGGTAGTAGGCCTAACTTCAAAGTGAATTACCCTTTCCCAAACGGCAAAATTTTAGGGCAATCCACATAAAAAAAACTGCCACAAATGACAAAATGGAAGTTGTTAAAGATACGAGAACTTGTGTAAAATTTGACTTGAAACTTGAAAATATTGAGACAAAATGAGAAACTGTTGGTTATCAGCAGTTTCTTCTTTTGTTTAAATGTTTTCCCAAACCTTTTCTATTAGAGACATCGAAACCCCCAGGAATCGTTGACATAATCGTTACATTTTCGAACGCAACCAACGGAATAGTGTATAATTTATCGGTGTTCTTAAAAGTGGATGAAAATTAGACTGGATTCAAACTTGGAGTTGAAACGGACATTGTTAAAAAAAAAAAAAAAAAAAAAAAAAAAAAAAAAAAAAAAAAAAATGAGATAAAATGTATGACGTTACTTCGAAGGATTATGAGAATATGATTTTTTTTCCATTTAATTGGATTTTCCATAATTTGCCATTATTAACATTTTTCTATTCGATAAATATTTAGACTGTTCCATTTTGAAAGGTGTTGCAGTTAACAAAACAAATCAATTTCAAAAGTAGAAAATATGGATGTTATAGAGTACAAAATATTGAGAGAAAAATGAGAAATTGCTGCTTTCCACCAATTTTACTTTTAACATTTTTCAAAATCATTTCTGCTATGAACGTCAATGAAACTGGGTCCTATGCAAGCCTATTGCAAGGACGAGTTAGAAGAAAAGCTGTATTGTGAGAGAATTGACCGTCAGCTGTGGGAAATGATTCATATGAACGATGCAACTATTATTATAACAAGTTCTGCTAGTGCAACGTAATAAAGGGGAAAAAGACATGGGAAATAAGTGATTTAATAGCATTTGAGACCAAAATGGATCAGCTTGCATATACATACAGTCTGGTCTAGATCCATGTTGTAATTTAATCGCTTTTTCATTACATAAGAAAAGTATACTGACTGACTTTAAAAACGCATTACTGATGTTCATCCGTCAATACTATTTATAGATCGCGATAAATGACCTGACAGAGCATCCCTAGCTAATAGCTAGGGATGCTCTGCCATGTAATTTATCGTGAGCTATATTGTTTTCTTACTATTCCAAGATCATCGAGAAGCCACTGGCTTGTGAAGGTCCTTCTCTTCTATGCATAATGTATAGTCAACTATGTAGTTTTGTACATTGAACGAAAACTTGACGCCTTCTCAATGTGTCCTGAAAATTTCAAACAAAATGTTCATTTAATGGCAATGCTTGAGGTATGACCATCTAAAGCGATTCGCTGTGAGGATTTTGACTCTGTTCTTTGTTTACTTTAATATCAAACTTGTAAGGCCACCCAGAGTATCAATAACATTCCACAGACGTGTCCTCGTTGTCTCTTTAATTTAGGCCAGGCCCCGGTTTCTCCGAAAAAAAAACTTAAGTACGTTCTCAGAGTCAAATCTGAGAACCGTGCTTAAATCGCATGAAATCCATGTGAACTTCAATCGAATACCTTAGCGCATCTGCCTCTCATTCGAGAGGTCTCGGGTTCGATACCCGGCCGCGGCAAATACCCTTACTGACAAAAATGTCACCAATCAATGCTTTGATATCGTGATCATATGTGGGGGAGCAGCTAGAGGCTCGGTAAGGGTGTTGTGGTAGTACTGGTTTGAGAAACGACAGGAATCCATGGTTAGGTGCTCCAGCCGCCGTTATATGACCTAAGTAGTTGAAAACGGCGTAAAACCTCAATAATCCGTTCAATCGAATACCCTTTAACGTTGGAGAGTATTCCACTGAAGTTGAGCATGTTCTCACCAGTGCCAGATCTCTAATCGTTTTGGCTGGAAGTATTTATAACATAATCATATTTATGGAGAGCGTCCGTTATTCGCCCTGTCTATAGGCCGAACACACCCTGACGTTCAGTACCGTGCATAGTTGCCAGTCGTGAAATCCGTAATCTTTTAATCCTTAACTCACTCACAAACAACAAAAGTTTAGGGTGGTCCACTTCAAAAACTGCCACAAATGACAAAATGGATGTTACGAAAGATAGGATTTGTGTAAAATATTGCACAGAAAATATTGAGACAAAAGGAGAAACTGCTGGTTATCAGCAGTTTCTTCTTTTGTCTCAATGTTTTTTCCAATTTAATTCTGTAAGGGACGTCAAAACCAGGTCTTGTTTTGGGAAAGGGTTAACTCACTCTTCTGGCACTGGCATATCGAAAGAGCTCAATGTCTTGGAATTACAATAATTACAGTGGAAACGGTTTTTGTTAACCGTTTACTTTAAGCAAAATGACGTTAACGTATGTAATTATCCTGGCGTTTGGGTATTTTGATGAAAGAGAGAAATAGTTTATTTATATATTTACATTTAATAGCTCGTTCATCTTCACCTAAGTGGGCGAGCAGCTGGAGGCTCGGTAAGGGTGTTGTGGTAGTACTGGTTTGAGAAACAACAGGAATCCATGGGTAGGTGCTCCAGCCGCCGCGATATGACCCTGGTAGTTGAAAACGGCGTAAAACCCCAATAAACTCAAACTCGTTCATCTTCGTCGACAAAGCCCCGCTTAGAATAATCCAACAATTTTATTACCCACATCGAACTTTGGTCTTGTACTTTAGTTTTTTTAGCTGAATTAAGTTCATTGAGAAATAGAAAATAAATTCTGTTCAATGGGATACCTCTGACAAAAATCAAGCCGGTGACCTAATGTGTTGTTACGTAGACGTAATCCATACTTTGCACGTCAACGTCGTGCGAGATAACGTGGTTAACTGACTGCAAGAATTTTTGTATTGGATATCGTAACTGATATATTCGTTTAAATGCATATCAGAAGTGCAATGCCCCTTTTTATTAACTATAAGTACGAAAGAGATTAACACCCCACAAATAACAAAAAAAAAAAAAAAAAAAAAAAAAAAAAAAAAAAAAAAAAAAAAAACCCAGCAACAACAACCCTCTCCCAAAACAAAAAACAAGTGATGCGTTTTCAAAGTCAGTCAGTATATCAGTGAGTTAGATGCGCTCTGATCAAATTGTATTTGCGCACAGATCGATCTAAAACCTCTGTGCAGATTGATCAATCTATAATGTTATCTTTAAGCTTCTTCAAAACATGTATCGTCCGGTCAAGATAGTATTGCGTGTGTTTACAAAATATACATAATGTAATTAACACAATATCAAACTCCAAAATACTGCAATTTTGAATGCGATGTTTCGAATCTTGCAAGTGTCTTACACTTGCAAGATTCGAACCAACGCATGCAAAATTGTGTCGAAAATTACGAACACCGTTTGCCTTGTTATTGGGTAAAGTTTGTTTACATTTATGACACAGTAGCTGAACTATACATGAAGAATCTCTCAAAGAGCAAGATAGCTTTTGATCAGACTGCGCTTGATCCATGATAGTACCAAATGCTATTCGGACTTTTTTCCAGATCCTTGTTAACATTATGCACAATGCTCATTCTGGACTGTTTTGAAGTGACATTGTGAGTTTAACAATGTTTTCCGCGAAGTTTGTAATATTCCTAATTCTTTTTGCATTAATATCAGAGACAACAGCTGCGAAGCAAAGCAGAAGGATTCCATCAAGAAAATTCAAAACAACGGCGGCCCCAAGCTTTGAAGCCATGCAGATACCTGATAGAGGTTTCAAAACAACGGGGGCCCCTCGAATGGCAACAATGAAGGTACCTGATAAAGGTTTCAAAACAACAACTATAGCAAATAGTGTCCCAAATCCTGACTTCATTACGACACCTGGATCTGGTTTCAGAGGAGCGCCGCCCCAAACTACAGAGCCGCCAGTAACAGAGTCACCAATAGTGACAACAGAGCCGCAACCAGCTACAACAGAGCCACACATTACTACAACCATATCGCCAATAATTGTAGCGACTACATTTGTCCCTGACAACAATTTCAACAATTTTATGTTAACACCTGGATCTGGCGCTGGACAAACAACATTACCACAAACAAATCCCGAGTCGCATACAACTGTTCAACTATTTCACACAACTTTTGTACCGGAGAATAACTTTGTAACGACCCCTGCTCCTGATTTGAATGTACCAGAAACAACATTACCGCAAACAAACGCCGGGTCGCACACGACTGTTCAACCATTTCAAACAGCTTTTGTACCAGAGAATAACTTTGTAACGACCCCTGCTCCTGGTTTGAATGTACCGGAAACAACATTACTGCAAACAAATCCCGGGTCGCACACAACTGTTCAACCATTTCAAACAGCTTTTGTACCAGAGAACAATTTTGTAACGACCCCTGCTCCTGGTTTGAATGCGCCTCAAACAACATTACCGCAAGTAAACGCCGGGTCGCATACAACTGTTCAACCATTTCAAACAGCTTTTGTACCAGAGAATAACTTTGAGACGACTCCTGCTTCTGGTTTAAATGCGCCTCAAACAACATTACCTCAAACAAATTATGGGTCACATACAATTGTTCAACCATTTCAAACAGCTTTTGTACCGGAGAACAATTTTGTGACGACCCCTGCTTCTGGACTGAATGTACCCCAAACAACAGGGCCACCATCAGCTACAGCTTTTGTTCCCAATAACAATTTCATGACAACGCGGGTATTACACGACCAGCAAACGACGTTACAGAATGATCCTTCAGAAGAGGTTACAGTGGAGGTGAACCAAGTTGATGACATTATTGCTGATGACGGTTTTCATATCACTACACCTCCAGAAGAGGTTGCTGGGGCGGTGAACCATGTTGATGATATTATTGCGAATGACGGTTTTCATATTACTACACCCCCAGAAGAGGTTGCTGGGGCGGTGAACCATATTGATGACATTATTGCTGATGACGGTTTTCATATTACTACACCCCCAGAAGAGGTTGCTGGGGCGGTGAACCATGTTGATGATATTATTGCAAATGACGGTTTTCACACTACAGCAGCGAATGAAGAGCTGATTCACATCGCCACACCGCCGCCAGATATTGATATTGCACACATATCAATGGACAATGTTCAAGGTGCTATTGCAGTTAACGGTTTTCACACTACGGCAGCGAATGAAGAGCTGATGACAGAACAGTTCGAAATTGCGGAAGTAATACCAAACACTCCAGCTATAGCCATCTTTACACCTCTACCAGAATTTGAAGAGAACAACGATCAAGCAATGATTGCGGATAACGCTTTTCACATCTTTACAGCACCGCCAGATATTGCAGTACCAGTATTAGTGACACAACAGTTCGAAATTGCGGATATTATACCAAATAATCCAGCACTGAACATCTTTACACCTCCATCGAATATTGAATTAGCAACACAGACTATACCAAATGTAGGAGTCGTTGCAGATAGTGTGTTTCACACAACATCAGTAGGTGTACAACCGATAAATCAAGCGCCAACTTCGAC
The DNA here is from genome assembly GCA_963680895.1 of Fragum sueziense. Taxonomy (NCBI): domain Eukaryota; kingdom Metazoa; phylum Mollusca; class Bivalvia; order Cardiida; family Cardiidae; genus Fragum; species Fragum sueziense. The sequence continues at coordinate 43,552,229 of OY804605.1, read as the reverse complement.
AACCGAAACTGTAAATCCCATTGGCGCTCGGTCTCCTGCTCCAAATGTTCCGATAGTAAACTTTGTGACAACGACCTTATCGCCACCAGTGGAAGCGTTATCTGGTATGGACGAATCCTCCTCAGACATATCATTTATGCGGTCTAATTCAGCAATACAACCATCCGACAACTCGTCCACATCCGATAACCATCTAGTTACATCTACCCAGCACGCACCATCCACCACACCGATTTCCGGTTTACAACACCACCAACTCGGATCTCTACTGGGCACGATTTTAGCTGATTACTACCCCCAATTTCGACCTAGAAACAATCAGAACCGTTTTGTGGCCATATTTACAGATTTTGTACCGACGAGTATCATTGAATTCAACACACAAGAGCAGAAGTTTTCTGTTTTGGGTTATTTCAAGATGGACTGGCGAGATGACTTTTTAACATGGGATCCTGCATCCTATGAAGGAACAGAGATGTTGCGTATACCAATACATTCCATATGGACGCCTAAACTGGTAATTGACAAGGTAAACTAACACACTGTTGCTCTTTTATCATCTTGGTTTTATCACGGTGGATAATCACGTGATACAATATTTTCAAAAAAATATTCAATAATTTTGTTAATACTGGACGTGTTGGATTTTTGATAAATCAGCTGATAAAAAAAAATATTGAAGATAAACCAAAATTTTGATTATCTTCAATCACTTTTTTATCAGTTGATTTTTCAATAATCCACTACGCCCAGGATATTCCTGACATTTTTCCACCTTCTCTGCTTCAAACCGAATTCAAATTGATAAAGTATTGACAAAGTTATTGAAGTTTATCGGATATTATAAATCACGTGATTATACACCGTGTTTATATCACATTCGAAACATTAAAGGGACATTTCATTCCAATTTCATTTTTTTTAAAGTATGTCTTGATGCCAAGATTGGTTATTCTAATGAGTATAAATACTATTAGTTTTTTGAAGTTGTTGCCAATAAGCGAAAAACACGCAATTAAAGATGAGACATAATCGATAAATTGGGTATTAGTCGGGCAGAAAAATGGCATTTTTTGACCGAACCTGGATTTGAATACCATAGAAAATGTTTTTGTTGTTTCTGAAAGCTAACATGTTGTAGTTTTGAAAAATGGCGGGTATTAACCGGGTACCCTTGAGCAATTCTCAAAAATCAAGATGGCGTCCAAGATGGCGGATTATGAAGTTTTAGGTTTAAAAAAAAACACCAAAAGTGTTCTAAAATCGTCTTTGAAATGGCAATAACTTATTTCATTTCATTCATGTGAAGTGCTAAGAGCGTCTTAGATCTTTAGTTTATATAATTTAGTGAAATTTGTACCAGAATATAGCGTTTTTGCTCTATCTTACCCCACCCACTACATTTAGCATAGGAACAAATCTTCAAAAATGTACAACAATTGACTATTCATTCAATTTTGTAAAAAAACACTCAAGAAAATAAAACTGCACAATAAACTAAAATTTTAAATGATATAGTGTTTTTGAGAACTTGAAATGACTTCCAGAATGGCCGCCTTTTCAAAATACTTTGTAAGACTTGTACATCTTTTTTACACATTTTCTAAGGGTTTGTAAACAATTTATACAGGGCTACAGATTACAGGTTGTATTAGCTTTTTACAATGCAAGATATTCCTTAATGTTCATAAAACCCTATTGTGTGGGTACTCATTGTTTTCTACAGACAAATGAAATGAGTATCCACAACATAGGCTTTGGATTTGAAATTAAAAAAAAATAATGTCTTTGCGCTCTCTTATCTGTTTACAATATCCATGAAAAAGTAATTTCGTCCTTAATAAAAGAATGATTTTTTTACAAAACGAGTCAATTCCAAACGACCAGGTCAGTAAGAAAATGGGGGGGGGGTGGGGGGAGTTGGCCAAAATGCCGAAATTTCCTTATTGTAAACTGACAAGTTAAGGAAAATGCATTCAAGCCTCTCCAGTATTCAGACACTGGCCTGCATGGACAGGGGCTTAGCCCCCCCCCCCCCCATATGAATTTGCTTCTTATGGGCTTGAAGCTGCAAGGTCATATCAACTTACCATTATTTATATTTTGTATGTTGAAATTACATGTTATTACCAATTGAAAAATAAAATAAAAATGGATGGTCAGCGATCTTGTTTGAATTTTATAGGCATTCGTATCACATACCCCTACATCGAAAAAATGCACAATTTCTTGCACCTGTCTAAGGTCAATAAAATGCTAATACAATGCTGTATATTCATCGTTTAGTCCTGAAAATGGATTTAAAGTAACGTCTTACATTTAATAAGAACAGAAAACCCAAAATATGTGCTATTATAAACGTGTAAATATATAAAACAGCATGCTAACGTGTTCGGGTAGATCTACGAAGCTGGAGTGTTTTATGTCAAATTTCGCATATTTTTGGAAATATTTCAAGTTCTACATAATAGAATTTGATTAAACTCCCTCATTGTATTAAGCAACATGTCCTGGTAATAATTCAAACAGAAAATGTATAGGTCAGCGCACTTATTTGTGAATTACAGCAAATTTTATCTGCCACACATGAATAAAACGACACAAAACAGTGGTAACTGCATGCACACTTACGATTGTCTTGCTCTAAATAATCGATTTCCATCTCGAGGAAATCAGTTTCGCATAATAAATACACTTTTACCGTCGAAAATGGTAAATTGTAATGATGTGTTATATAATTGAAAATATGGTAGCGAAACATATTTGTACGAAACATTTAATTTACTACAGTAATGACCGAGTGTTCCGAAAAACTGGAGCATTCCCCCTTAAGTGCACAAATAAATTTAACGTCTTAGTGATCACAATTTAGTTATTTTAAGTACTTGTTTGGCTTTCATTCTTAAGTCATTGTAAATTGATTGAATGTTTAAGTAGGCATATCAATTGCGTTGATTTTCAGGAGGTAAGGTAAAGGTGCCTGAAACACTACTTAAGGTTACACAGAACTGGTTCTCTTTGAAATCGAATTAATTTAATCTTATACCTAAAATCCTAGATACATAACGTGTTCATGCATCTTTATACGTCAATTTTATCTCATAATTGTAACAGCTATGACAACATTGTCTATTTTGTGAATCATTTAAAGTTGCTTGTTGCAGTCTATTACCAGCAACGACTGATATGTTGGACCAATACAAGCACAGTTTGATAGATGCCGGTATAATACTCATGATCAACCGTCACCTTAAATGAACCAGCTAGAGCAGACTGAAATCAAGTCAATCTAGGCAACGATTCAAGGTCTACTCTGCAGAAAACAAATTATTGGAAACATCATGTGTTGTGTGCGCAATAAGGAAAGTGGTTAAGGATGCTTCTTGGCGGGAAAACGATCCCTGACTTCTTATCATACCGAGAAAATACGCAGTAAATGTCTTGTGTGATGACTTTATCCTAAACTTGTGTTTGTTTCAAAGTGAACGAATGCCTAGGTATGCAACCATTTAGTTACAATTGACATAATTCTATAGAAAATGTTTGGGTGCACTAAAATTTGCTTTGTGGTCTTTGAAAGAACCAGCATTTGAATTTACAGTAATTTAACCCGAATGATGAAGGTCGTCTTATAATGTGTTCAAAAGTAGCCTTTCAGAGTTGACAAAGAGTTTATTTTCAGTCGTGGATATTTATCAAGCGATCATAAACCTTTATTGTCAGGATTGTTATTGTCATAAAATTCGAAATATACATGCTTCTTATCAGAGGTGGTTTAAAAAAGAGTTATTTACAATGAATGACAGACGGCGCATCTAGTGTGCAGCAAATCCATGGGTTGTTTTGCAAAGAGATTAGAGAGGGAAAGACGCGTTCTTCTGTCTGATATTATGGTAAAACATATCAAATTTGTATTAATATGATTTGCTTAAGTCTGTTAGTTGCGGTTCTATTAAGATTGAGATGAGTTTCATATACTGAAAATTGGAGTGGGTGGGGTAAAATATAGGATCTCTTCTTTTTTTTCTGTATGTAAATAAGGAATGCATTAAGCTGCTGGTACTAGTACATTAACATGTATTCACATATATGTACGTTGTATATGTTTTTATATATTATTCTAAAAAAATAATAGACAACCAAAAGACAATACACTGTACTTGTTATTTTTGTAAGAAATCACATTTTTCGCCATTTTTGGGTGCCAATTTGAATTCTTAGAGACGCAATTTTGCCTGACTTATCATTGCGAATATTTAATTTCATAATTTTGATAAAAATCAGAGTATTTATTTCAATAGATTAAAGCAAATGTTAACAGTATTATGCGAAACTTTATTTTTCAATGTTAAATGAGGTGGGTGGGGTAAGATTTTACAAATTTACCAGATTTTTGTAGAAATACCTCTTAATATTGAAACTTTCACTGTTTATTTGCATTACAGGTACTTTCTTAACATTTCTGGACATGTCCTAACAATTTTATGTCATAAATGTATCCATTTGATCAGATATATGATCGTGTTCCATGGCATTCGGCCATCTTGGACGCTATCTTGATTTCTAAGAATTGCTCAAGGGTACCCGGTTAATACCCGCCATTTTTCATAACTACACCATGTCAGCTTTCAGAAACAACAAAAACATTTTCTATGGTATTTAAATCCAGGTCAAGTGCTCTTTCTGCCGGACTATATAAATCCGAACTGTTGTCCACAACAATTTGTTCAATTTTAACACAAAAAATTAAATTTCTCGTAAACAGCGCAATATTTTGGCTTGAAATTTTCAGAATTTTCATAAGGAAATATGCTCTTTCAGATAAAAATAAAAGTAAAATTTATGACAAAAAATTCTGAAATGTCACTTTAAGAAAAGGCTGTAGGTAGGCCTACGACATTTGCAACGTGAACGACGATAACACGATTTACGGATGTGTCAATATCGATCATGAGCAATCTCAAATTTTTGCACTTTCTCAAAATTGTAGAGTATTCTATATAATAACAAGAGGACAATGATGGTCCTTAATCGCTTACCTGAACCTAGATAACATGAAATCACAATGTTGTCATGTTCAAGGGCAAAAAGAAATACACTTTGGATAAAGCTGAAAATTGTATTCATGATCTAGGGGCTCTTGAATAGTGAATATACATATATTTGTGACTGTAACAGTAAAAACAAAGTCGAAGAAGACAGCAACTTTGTCAAAGGAAACATATTAACTCATAACATGAAGTTCTGATCAAGCTAAAAATTACTCTCATGGGCGTTATTGTGGCCATCAACATTATGTCCAAGTTTTCTTTTGATTGGTCAATATTTAGGACTATTATTGTGAAAACAAAGTAAAAATCTGCAATGTTGTCAATGTCAAGGGTACTATCCATAACTCTGGGTTTTCTACTCCGATCAGACTGAAAATTAAAGTTTTATCTTGATTTGTCATAGTTTGTGGTTGTTGCTGTAAAATAAAGTTGAAAACAATAATTTTGTCAAATTCAAGGGCACACAACTCTAGTTTTTCTAATACCATCAACCTGAAAATGTATCCTACCCAAGATCTTTTGAGCACTAAGATTGTGGCTAAGTTTTGTCTTGATTGGTCAATATATGCGGTTGTAAGACAGAAAACAAAGTCGAAAACATTTTTTTTTGTAAAATTCAAGGGCACATAACTCCCGACATCCTGGTTCGATCAGATGGAAAATCACACTCATGCAAGATCATTATGGTCACCAACTTTTTGGCCATGTTTTGTCTTAATTGGTCAATATTGGCAGATGTTAGAGTCAAAACGAAGTCGAAAACGGCAATTTTATAATCACCAACTTTGTGGCCAAGTTTTGTCTTGATTGGTCAATATTTGCGGTTGTTAGAGTGAAAAGAAAGTCAAAAACGGCAATTTTGGCAAATTCAAGGGCACATAACTCATGACTTCCTGCTCCGATCAGACAGAAAATCGATCTCATCTAAGATCTTATGATTATCAACATTGTGGTCATGTTTTTGGCATGATTGGTAAATATTTATAGATGCTAGAGTGTTAATACAGTCAAAACTAGCTATTTTAGACGTTCAAGGGCCATAACTCCGGACGTCCTGGTCCAATCTAACCCAAAATCAAACTTGTCCGAGAACTTATAGTCATACATGTTTTGACCAAGTTTGGTCAAGATTGGTAAATATTTGTGGGTGCTAGAGTGTTGACATCAAATTATGAACAGACGGACGGACGACGAACGGTGACCACAATAGCTCACCTTGAGCACTTCGTGCTCAGGTGAGCTAAAAAGACGAAGAAACGATATACAGTAGGATATATACAACACAATTTGTGTTGCATTAATCATATATGACGCCGTTCATAGCAAAACAAATGAAAAACAAGATGTGTTTACATGAAACACAAATGCCTTCGAAATGGCTATTTTTCGTATATAGTAAGTTTTCGTGTAAAGGGTAATTAAGGGTAAACTTATGACCTCATTACGGAACGGAAGGATAGATTAAATTGAAAGAAAGTTACATACGAAATTTGAGCTTTGTATGACCCATACTTTTGGAGAAAACACCAATGTTAATTTTTCACGTTATGTTTTCGGACAGACAAACGGAATGGCAGACAGACGGACGGACACGAGTAAAACAATATGCCCCCGATCTTTCGATACGGGGGCATAAAATATGACAACAATAATTCATTAGGCATGGCTTTACAGATAAAAACAAGTACACTTTGGTGACCATAGTCGAGAGGTAAAGCGTCGGCCTTGCGACTAAGAGGTTCCGAGTTCGACCCGTAGCGGAGATTATTCTTGGCTTCTCATTGGCCCACATTTTCGACGTGAGTACTGGGGGATTTCCAGGAAGCTCAACCGAGAAGGATTAAGATAAGTTGAAGAAACTTGCTTCCCAACCGATGTAAAATAAATGCGTTCAAAAGGAACGTCTGAAGAAAATGTTTACGCATGTGTGTTTCATGACTTGCAGGCATATAACGGAGAGAGACTGGTCGGGGACAATGACACAGATATAGCACTTATAAACTATCGTGGATACGTCCGCTGGTTTCCGGAGGGAATTTACAGGTACGTCATACGTTTACCAAATGCCACCCGTCACACTAAAAGGGAACTTATCAGAAATCACAAATCCAAATTTTGACCAACCGATCAACTTCAGCACAGTTAAATCAGATCCCGCATGTTTAAAACGAACACATAGTAAGATAGGGAAAACATTCCGAATTCAAAATCATATAAAAGTGAAAAGTATCGGCCCTAGTCTGGCTGCGAGAACTGCGCAGACTGACTAGGATCGATATTTTTCACACATCCTATAAGGTCCCTTTTAGCGTGACGGGTCACTATATCTATAGATAGTTCGGGAGTAGATCTTTTAGTAATTGTGGACAGACAGACGGACAGACGAACGGACGGACGACGGACAGTGAGCGATCACAATAGCTCACCCTCAGCACTTCGTGCAAAGGTGAGCTAACAACAAGAGGACCATTGGCTCTGAAGCGCTCACATGAGATAATAGATTTCTGTATATGATGCAGCTACCCTCTTAATGCAATAGTTATACTAAGATTTGAATTAGATACCTATTTCAAGACTTCGTGTGACCCATATTCACACTCTTCAGAGATAAAAAGGAAACAAAAAATCTGAGCATGTTCAGGATAGCCTTTCTGAATCAAATTCAGGTTGATTGAGCAAAAATTGTGGCCTCTAGAGTGCACACAATGTTTTTCTAAGATTTGACCCCGTGACCTAGTTTTTGACCCCAGATGACCCAATTTCAAACTTGTCCGAGATTTCATCCAGGCAACTATTCTGACCAATTTTCAGGATGATTGGGCAATAAATGTTACCTCAAGAGTGCACACAAGAAATTTCTAAGATTTGGCTTCGTGACCTAGTTTTTGACCCAAGATGCCCCAATTTCAAAATTCTCCGAGATTTTATCAAAACAATCTTTCTGTCCAATTTTCAGGTTGATTGGGCAAAAAAAGTATGGCCTCTAGAGTGCACACAAGGTTAGGGTTTTCTAAGATTTGACCCAATGACCTAGTTTTTGACCCCAGATGACCCAATTGCAAACTTCTCCGAGATTTCATCAAACCAATCATTCTGACCAATTTTCAGGTAGATTGGGAAAAAAAGTGGCATCAAGAAAGCACACAAGGTTTTTCTAAGATTTGACCCCGTGACCTAGTTTTTAACCAAGATGACCCAATTTCAAAATTTCCCCAGATTTTAACAAAACAATAATTCTGACCAATTTTCAGATTAATTGGGCAAAAAACTTGGCCTCTAGAGTGCACACAAGGTTTTTCTAAGATTTGACCTGGTTACCTAGTTTTTGACTTCAGATGACCCAATTTTAACTTATCCGAGATTTCATGAAGACAATCATTCTGACCAATTTTCAGGTTGATTAGGCAAAATAATGTGGCCTCTAGAGAGCACACAATTTTTTTCTAAGATTTGACCCGGTAACCTAGTTTTTGACCCCAGATGACCCAATTTCGAACTTGTCCGAAATTTCATCAACACAATCATTTTGACCAAATTTCAGGTTGATTGGACAAAAACTGTGGCATCTAGAGTGAACACACGGCAAAATTTGACGGACGACACACGACGGACACAGCGGTGTAGCAACCATTTATGTAATAAAAACGAGAAATGTAATAATTATTACAAAAATCGTTGCGATGACAATATTCGTATTACATTTCATGTACCAACCATTTATGTAATAAAATCGAGAAATGTAATAAACTTGATTTCAAGTATTTTTCTCTTTCACAGAGTGCCTTCTACTGATTCTCAGTGCAAAATGTCGCAGTCTGGGTATTGTGTTACATTTCTCTGGTTTATTACATTTCTAGTTGAATGATAGCAAGTAGTTTTGTAACAAGACGAAAAATGTAATGCATTATAAGTTGAATATTTATTCATTATCCCATCATTTTTGGCTTCTTAAAGATGTTTTATTTCTATAAATGGGGTCACAATTATCATGTGGTCAAAATTTGAAAAAAACATTACAGGACTTGACTAATCGACCTAAAGACAAAGAGATTACACCGTTAGAACAAAATACGCCAAAATGATTCGATATAATAATCTGAAATGTTGCTGTTGGTAGTTTTAATTACGTT
>OY804605.1:43483048-43538048 GCA_963680895.1 Fragum sueziense | reverse complement strand
TTACAACTAACATCCATGTTTTCTGCCCAGTCCACCGTTTCATGACGTTACTTTCTTGGACCATTATCCAAACAACATATGCCAGTCTTGACGTCTACCTAAAAGAAAAAGTTCGAGAAAAAATGAGATATAAGGAGAAAAAGATATTCGATTAAGAATTTGTTCAGCACCCAAAGGGCGTAATACACTAATCGAGTAGTGCCAAGTTTCATCTAAAATCACACAAAAAAATAACTATTGAACTGGAAAATTGACTAAATTTATTATTTTTCCTCGCTGTATTTTTCAAATAGATAAGTATCTTTTTCAAAAGGAGTATCATTTCTAAACAATTCGAAATGTAGACCAATCAGCGCTCATTTCATCTATATATCCGGACTTTTTTGACAAAATCGCCTTCCGCCACACTTGATTAAAACTACCAATTACACCGCTTTCCATTCGGTAGTTATCAACGAATCAGACACGTTGAAAACTGTTTTAAAACAATCTCGATAAACGAAGGATATGTACGTATCATAGCACAGAAAACATTGAGACAAAAAGGAGAAAATGCTGGTAACCAGCATTTTCTCCTTTTGTCTCAATGTTTTCTGTGCGAAATCCCAATGTGGTCAGTATAACGATGGCGTTACTCCGAGTGGGCAGTGACACAGAACAGTTCGAAATTGCTATAGCCATCTTTACACCTCTACCAGAATTTGAAGAGAACAACGATCAAGCAATGATTGCAGATAACGCTTTTCACATCTTTACAGCACCGCCAGATATTGCAGTACCAGTATTAGTGACACAACAGTTCGAAATTGCGGATATTATACCAAATAATCCAGCACTGAACATCTTTACACCTCCATCGAATATTGAATTAGCAACACAGACTATACCAAATGTAGGAGTCGTTGCAGATAGTGTGTTTCACACAACATCAGCAGGTGTACAACCGATAAATCAAGCGCCAACTTCGACAACCGAAACTGTAAATCCCATTGGCGCTCGTACTCCTGCTCCAAATATTCCTATTGTCAACTTCGTGACAACGACCTTATCTCCACCAGTGGAAACTTTATCTGGTATGGGCGGTTCCTCCTCAGACATATCATTTATGCAGTCTAATTCAGCAGTACAACCGTCCGACAACTCGTCCACATCCGATAACCATCTAGTTACATCTACCCAGCATGCACCATCCACCACACCGATTTCCGGTTTACAACACCACCAACTCGGGTCTCTGTTGGACACGATTTTAGCTGATTACTACCCCCAATTTCGACCTAGAAACAATCAGAAACGTTTTGTGGCCATATTTACAGATTTTGTACCGACGAGTATCATTGAATTCAACACACAAGAGCAGAAGTTTTCTGTTTTGGGCTATTTCAAGATGGACTGGCGAGATGACTTTTTAACATGGGATCCTGCATCCTATGAAGGAACAGAGATGTTACGTATACCAATACATTCCATATGGACGCCTAAACTGGTCATTGACAAGGTAAACTGTTGCTCTTTAACAATTTTTATCACATTCGTTACGTTGAAAAATGCCGTAACTACAGCTTGAATAAGTTACGGTATTTTGCAACGTGAACGACGATAATACAGTTAAGGAAATGTCGATCATGAGCAATCTCATATTTTTGCACTTTCTCAAAATTGTGTAGAGTATTCTAAATAATAAAGACACGAAGAAACGCATAAACAGAAGAGCATACTTCTATAACACGATGATGATGATGATGATGTCTCATTGTGTTTCATACCTTTCAGGCGTATAACGGAGAGAGGCTGGTCGGGGACAATGACACAGATATAGCGCTTATAAACTATCGTGGATACGTCCGCTGGTTTCCGGAGGGAATTTACAGGTACGTCAAACGTTTACCAAACAAGGGCTTACCCAACAAAAAAAATTAGAAAAACATTGAGTAGAGAAGAAATTGCCTATTCTAGCCTTTTCTCTTTTTGTCTCAATAATGTTTGAGCTAGACATACATCCTTTCTTTCATTAACCCTTTTCCAAACAAGACATGGTTTTGACATCCATATTAAGAAAGGCTTGGGAAAATATTGAGACAAAAGAAGAAAATGCTGGTGATCAGCATTTTCTCCTTTTGTCTCAATATTTTCCGTGTCACATTGTACACAAATCCTCGCTTTATTCCTTTATTCTTTTATTCCTGTCAATCTATATATTTTTCAGCGTGGTCTGCAAGGTGTCAAGTCAGTTTTACCCATTCGACAAACAGACGTGCGCGTTTACATACTACATCGCAGACGAGGACAATTCTACTATCAACCTGAAACATGATGGAGAAATCGACCTCACCGAGTATATAGAAAACGCCGAATGGAAGCTGGCCAATTTATCCGCCGAGAGAAAACAAACGGACAATGTTTACGTGGTTAAGTTAATTATCGATTTGACGTTGAACGTCGGGGAGGTTTTGCAATGTTTACTCTTATTGTTCCCGTTCTAATGTTATCGGTCCTTAGCGGGACCACGTTTCTAATTCCCATCGAGTCTGGAGAAAAATGCAGCTTTTCCGTAACCGTTTTTCTGGCGTATGGTATATTTGAGACCATTGTCATTGATACGTTACCGCATAACTCTCTCGACGTATCTTACTTCATCATGTACTTAACGTCACTGTTGATCGTAAGCGTCTTTCTGACGTTTTATACGATTGTACAAGCAAAGATCTTTGACTCCGTTGGTAGCAAAAGGTTTGGCTCGCTCTGTGGTTCAAGTTTGAATCCCAGCACGCCTAATTTAACGTGGGGCGGGTTCTTGCAGAAGCTGGATAATTACGTTTTTATTGCGTTTCTGGTAATTGTTGTTGGTCTCACTTCCACATTTTTAACCGTGATGGAGGAGAAATTTGACTTTCTTTAACCCTTTCACAAACAATTACGCTTTTTGACGCCCAACAAGATAGAGAACTTGGAAAACATTTTGAAAAATGAAGAAATCGCATGTGACAAGCAATTTCTTCATTTTCCACAATGTTTTCTACCCATATACAACAACAACAACAACAACAACAACAACACATTATAAATTGACTAGAAATTGTTGCCTGCATATATGCCGGACAATGAATACATTAAATTATGGATAAAATATCTATTTCAATACTCCGTATGTATGTGCAGACTTTTTAGCAAAAAAAAAAAAAAAAAAAAAAAAAAAGACATGATGCCGATTTTCGAGTTTCTCTAAAACTAGTCCAACGATTTTCCTGAAACTTGGAGAAACGCTAGTCGAAACCTCCATCTACATCTCAACATACTCGTTGAAACTTGGAAAAATCGTGCTCTCGTCATAATTTAGTCAGAAAGTACATATACCAAACAGGCACATATATCGGATGCTAAATCAAAAACCGTAATATAATGGTGTTATAGGTTTTAGCATATATAAGTAAAATGCAGCAGCAGCAGCAGCAACAACAGCAACAACAGCAACAAAACAACAACAACAACAACAACAACAACAACAACAACAACAACAACAACAACAACAACGCGCGTATATGCATAAAGGTAGCTACTTCCCTTGCAAGAGTTTTACACTGGGCGAGTCTTTATCGTCATTCATAAAGGTACTGGCAACAATAGGATTTTCACGGTGGGGAATCACGTGACACAATGATAAACAAACAAACAACAACAACAACAACAAACAAACAAACAAACAACAAACAACAACAAACAAACAAACAAGCTTTGCTACATTGTAAACACAACCTATCTTTATCAACACCCATTTCACGTCTTATACAGGGCCAGCATTAATTTAAAAAAAAAAAAAACAAAAACAAAAACAAAACAACAACAACAAAAAAAAAACATTAAACATTTTCTGAAATTATTGTGCCACGTGATTCCCCGCCACGAATATGGACTTTTGTTCAAGGCTCTGCAGTTGTGGGGCTCAGTACATTGGCATTATTTCTACATTTAGCTGGGCGTTAAGTTTGAACAAATCCATTGGCGAGTTTCTGAAATTACTGTGCCACGTGATTCCCCGCCGCGAATGTGGACTTTTGTTTGAACAAAGCTCTGTACTTGCTGTGCTATTTTCTGATGTATGAATGGAACTCAGTACATTAGCAATTCATTTTCTCTATTTTTGGGTGGGTGTAAAGTTTAAACAAATCCATTGACGAGTTTCGGAAATCATTGTGCCACGTGATTCCCTGCCGCGAATATGGACTTTTGTTCAAGGCTCTGCAGTTGTGGGGCTCAGTACATTGGCATTTTTTCTACATTTAGCTGGGCGTTAAGTTTGAACAAATCCATTGGCGAGTTTCTGAAATTATTGTGCCACATGATTCCCCGCCGAGAATATGGACTTTTGTTCAAAGCTCTGTACTTGCTGTGCTATTTTCTCGTGTATGAATGGAGCTCAGTACATTAGCAATTTATTTTCTCTATATTTGGGTAAGTGTTTAGTTTAAACAAATCCATTGACGAGTTTCTGAAATTATTGTGCCACGTGATTCCCTGCCGCGAATATGGACTTTTGTTCAAAGCTCTTTACTTGCTGTGCTATTTTCTCGTGTATGAATAGAGCTCAGTACATTAGCAATTTATTTTGTCTTTATTTGGGTGGGTGTTAAGTTTAAACAAATCCATTGACGAGTTTCTGAAATTAATGTGGCACGTGATTCCCCGCCGCGAATAAGGACTTTTGTTCAAAGCTCTATACTTGCTGTGCTATTTTCTCGTGTATGAATGGAACTCAGTACATTAGCAATTTATTTTGTATTTATTTGGGTGGGTGTTAAGTTTAAACAAATTCATTGACGAGTTTCTGGAATTATTGTGCCACGTGATTCCCCGCCGAGAATATGGACTTTTGTTCAAAGCTCTTTACTTGCTGTGCTATTTTCTCGTGTATGAATAGAGCTCAGTACATTAGCAATTTATTCTCTCTATATTTGGGTGGGTGTTAAGTTTAAACAAATCCATTGACGAGTGTCTGAAATTATTGTGCCACGTGATTCCCCGCCGAGAATATGGACTTTTGTTCAAAGCTCTTTACTTGCTGTGCTATTTTCTCGTGTATGAATAGAGCTCAGTACATTAGCAATTTATTCTCTCTATATTTTTGTGGGTGTAAAGTTTAAACAAATCCACTGACGAGTTTCTGAAATTATTGTGCCACGTGATTCCCCGTCGCCAATAACGACTTTTTTTCAAATATCTATACTTGCTGTACTTTTTTATCATGTATGATGGGCCTCAATACAGTGGCAATTTTCTCTACGTTTTGCTGGGTGTTAAGTTTTAAACAAAATGTATTGACGATTTTCTGAAATTATTTTGCCATGTGATTCCCCGCCGCGAATACGGACTTTTGTTCAAATCTCTACTTGTTGTGCTATTTTCTCACGTATGTATGGGGGTCAGTACAGTAGCAATTTTCTCTACATTTGCATTGGTGTTTAGTTTGAATAAAATCGTTGACGAGTTTCTGACATGTTTGTGTCACGTGATTCCCCGCTGCGAATATGGACTTTATGGACAATTGTTCAAAGCTGTACAGGCAATTTTCTCTACATTTCGCTTTGTAGATCTATTAATTTTAAACAAAATCAATGACGTTTTTTCTGAAATTATTAAACCACGCGATTCCCCACCGCAAATATGAACTTTTGTTCAAAACTGTGCAGTTGTTAAATGGTTAACATAACATGCATGCTGATCTTAATCTATCATGTCTGCTAATAAAAAATGGGAAATGAATCATTATAACGAAGCTTTACAGCAGCGCTGGTTTGACTTTAAAAAAAGAGCTGCACTTTCGCGTAGAGAAGGGATGGAAAGGATAGTTACAACGCTGAAAATGACGTCATATGATGCATGATGACGTCATAGAGAAAGGGAGAAAATTCAGTTCTTACGCGATTCTTTCCCTTAGACCATGAAGAGCCAAATCGTTAGTAATAATGTGCATTTCGTCGATTTTCTGAAAAAAAAACTCGTCACTGCAGCTTGTTTACAACTAACATCCATGTTTTATGCCCAGTCCACCGTTTCATAACGTTAATTTCTTGGACCATTTCCCAAACAACACACGCCAGTCCTGGTGTCTACCTAAAAGAAAAAGTTCGACAAAAAATGAGGAAAAAGGAGAAAAAAATATTCGATTAAGAATTTGTTCAGCGCCCAAATGACGTTAAACACTAATCGAGTAGTGCCAACATTCATCTAAAATCACACAAGAAAATAACTATTGAACTGGAAAATTGACTAAATTTATTATTTTTCCTCGCTGTAATTTTCAAACAGATAAGTATCTTTTTTAAAAGGAGTTTCACTTCTAAACACTTCGCAATATAGGCCAATCAGCGCTCATTTCATAGATATATCCGGACTTTCCATTGACAAAATCAAACTTCCGCCACACTTGATTAAAACTACCAATTACACCGCTTTCCATTCGGTAGTTATCAACGAATCAGACACGTTGAAAACTGTTTTAAAACAATCTCGATAAACGAAGGATATGTACGTATCATAGCACAGAAAACATTGAGACAAAAAGGAGAAAATGCTGGTAACCAGCATTTTCTCCTTTTGTCTCAATGTTTTCTGTGCGAAATCCCAATGTGGTCAGTATAACGATGGCGTTACTCCGAGTGGGCAGTGACACAGAACAGTTCGAAATTGCTATAGCCATCTTTACACCTCTACCAGAATTTGAAGAGAACAACGATCAAGCAATGATTGCAGATAACGCTTTTCACATCTTTACAGCACCGCCAGATATTGCAGTACCAGTATTAGTGACACAACAGTTCGAAATTGCGGATATTATACCAAATAATCCAGCACTGAACATCTTTACACCTCCATCGAATATTGAATTAGCAACACAGACTATACCAAATGTAGGAGTCGTTGCAGATAGTGTGTTTCACACAACATCAGCAGGTGTACAACCGATAAATCAAGCGCCAACTTCGACAACCGAAACTGTAAATCCCATTGGCGCTCGTACTCCTGCTCCAAATATTCCTATTGTCAACTTCGTGACAACGACCTTATCTCCACCAGTGGAAACTTTATCTGGTATGGGCGGTTCCTCCTCAGACATATCATTTATGCAGTCTAATTCAGCAGTACAACCGTCCGACAACTCGTCCACATCCGATAACCATCTAGTTACATCTACCCAGCATGCACCATCCACCACACCGATTTCCGGTTTACAACACCACCAACTCGGGTCTCTGTTGGACACGATTTTAGCTGATTACTACCCCCAATTTCGACCTAGAAACAATCAGAAACGTTTTGTGGCCATATTTACAGATTTTGTACCGACGAGTATCATTGAATTCAACACACAAGAGCAGAAGTTTTCTGTTTTGGGCTATTTCAAGATGGACTGGCGAGATGACTTTTTAACATGGGATCCTGCATCCTATGAAGGAACAGAGATGTTACGTATACCAATACATTCCATATGGACGCCTAAACTGGTCATTGACAAGGTAAACTGTTGCTCTTTAACAATTTTTATCACATTCGTTACGTTGAAAAATGCCGTAACTACAGCTTGAATAAGTTACGGTATTTTGCAACGTGAACGACGATAATACAGTTAAGGAAATGTCGATCATGAGCAATCTCATATTTTTGCACTTTCTCAAAATTGTGTAGAGTATTCTAAATAATAAAGACACGAAGAAACGCATAAACAGAAGAGCATACTTCTATAACACGATGATGATGATGATGATGTCTCATTGTGTTTCATACCTTTCAGGCGTATAACGGAGAGAGGCTGGTCGGGGACAATGACACAGATATAGCGCTTATAAACTATCGTGGATACGTCCGCTGGTTTCCGGAGGGAATTTACAGGTACGTCAAACGTTTACCAAACAAGGGCTTACCCAACAAAAAAAATTAGAAAAACATTGAGTAGAGAAGAAATTGCCTATTCTAGCCTTTTCTCTTTTTGTCTCAATAATGTTTGAGCTAGACATACATCCTTTCTTTCATTAACCCTTTTCCAAACAAGACATGGTTTTGACATCCATATTAAGAAAGGCTTGGGAAAATATTGAGACAAAAGAAGAAAATGCTGGTGATCAGCATTTTCTCCTTTTGTCTCAATATTTTCCGTGTCACATTGTACACAAATCCTCGCTTTATTCCTTTATTCTTTTATTCCTGTCAATCTATATATTTTTCAGCGTGGTCTGCAAGGTGTCAAGTCAGTTTTACCCATTCGACAAACAGACGTGCGCGTTTACATACTACATCGCAGACGAGGACAATTCTACTATCAACCTGAAACATGATGGAGAAATCGACCTCACCGAGTATATAGAAAACGCCGAATGGAAGCTGGCCAATTTATCCGCCGAGAGAAAACAAACGGACAATGTTTACGTGGTTAATTATCGATTTGACGTTGAACGTCGGGGAGGTTTTGCAATGTTTACTCTTATTGTTCCCGTTCTAATGTTATCGGTCCTTAGCGGGACCACGTTTCTAATTCCCATCGAGTCTGGAGAAAAATGCAGCTTTTCCGTAACCGTTTTTCTGGCGTATGGTATATTTGAGACCATTGTCATTGATACGTTACCGCATAACTCTCTCGACGTATCTTACTTCATCATGTACTTAACGTCACTGTTGATCGTAAGCGTCTTTCTGACGTTTTATACGATTGTACAAGCAAAGATCTTTGACTCCGTTGGTAGCAAAAGGTTTGGCTCGCTCTGTGGTTCAAGTTTGAATCCCAGCACGCCTAATTTAACGTGGGGCGGGTTCTTGCAGAAGCTGGATAATTACGTTTTTATTGCGTTTCTGGTAATTGTTGTTGGTCTCACTTCCACATTTTTAACCGTGATGGAGGAGAAATTTGACTTTCTTTAACCCTTTCACAAACAATTACGCTTTTTGACGCCCAACAAGATAGAGAACTTGGAAAACATTTTGAAAAATGAAGAAATCGCATGTGACAAGCAATTTCTTCATTTTCCACAATGTTTTCTACCCATATACAACAACAACAACAACAACAACAACAACACATTATAAATTGACTAGAAATTGTTGCCTGCATATATGCCGTGCCTGCATATATGCCGGACAATGAATACATTAAATTATGGATAAAATATCTATTTCAATACTCCGTATGTATGTGCAGACTTTTTAGCAAAAAAAAAAAAAAAAAAAAAAAAAAGACATGATGCCGATTTTCGAGTTTCTCTAAAACTAGTCCAACGATTTTCCTGAAACTTGGAGAAACGCTAGTCGAAACCTCCATCTACATCTCAACATACTCGTTGAAACTTGGAAAAATCGTGCTCTCGTCATAATTTAGTCAGAAAGTACATATACCAAACAGGCACATATATCGGATGCTAAATCAAAAACCGTAATATAATGGTGTTATAGGTTTTAGCATATATAAGTAAAATGCAGCAGCAGCAGCAGCAACAACAGCAACAACAGCAACAAAACAACAACAACAACAACAACAACAACAACAACAACAACAACGCGCGTATATGCATAAAGGTAGCTACTTCCCTTGCAAGAGTTTTACACTGGGCGAGTCTTTATCGTCATTCATAAAGGTACTGGCAACAATAGGATTTTCACGGTGGGGAATCACGTGACACAATGATAAACAAACAAACAACAACAACAACAACAAACAAACAAACAAACAACAAACAACAACAAACAAACAAACAAGCTTTGCTACATTGTAAACACAACCTATCTTTATCAACACCCATTTCACGTCTTATACAGGGCCAGCATTAATTAAAAAAAAAAAAAAACAAAAACAAAAACAAAACAACAACAAAAAAAAAAACATTAAACATTTTCTGAAATTATTGTGCCACGTGATTCCCCGCCACGAATATGGACTTTTGTTCAAGGCTCTGCAGTTGTGGGGCTCAGTACATTGGCATTATTTCTACATTTAGCTGGGCGTTAAGTTTGAACAAATCCATTGGCGAGTTTCTGAAATTACTGTGCCACGTGATTCCCCGCCGCGAATGTGGACTTTTGTTTGAACAAAGCTCTGTACTTGCTGTGCTATTTTCTGATGTATGAATGGAACTCAGTACATTAGCAATTCATTTTCTCTATTTTTGGGTGGGTGTAAAGTTTAAACAAATCCATTGACGAGTTTCGGAAATCATTGTGCCACGTGATTCCCTGCCGCGAATATGGACTTTTGTTCAAGGCTCTGCAGTTGTGGGGCTCAGTACATTGGCATTTTTTCTACATTTAGCTGGGCGTTAAGTTTGAACAAATCCATTGGCGAGTTTCTGAAATTATTGTGCCACATGATTCCCCGCCGAGAATATGGACTTTTGTTCAAAGCTCTGTACTTGCTGTGCTATTTTCTCGTGTATGAATGGAGCTCAGTACATTAGCAATTTATTTTCTCTATATTTGGGTAAGTGTTTAGTTTAAACAAATCCATTGACGAGTTTCTGAAATTATTGTGCCACGTGATTCCCTGCCGCGAATATGGACTTTTGTTCAAAGCTCTTTACTTGCTGTGCTATTTTCTCGTGTATGAATAGAGCTCAGTACATTAGCAATTTATTTTGTCTTTATTTGGGTGGGTGTTAAGTTTAAACAAATCCATTGACGAGTTTCTGAAATTAATGTGGCACGTGATTCCCCGCCGCGAATAAGGACTTTTGTTCAAAGCTCTATACTTGCTGTGCTATTTTCTCGTGTATGAATGGAACTCAGTACATTAGCAATTTATTTTGTATTTATTTGGGTGGGTGTTAAGTTTAAACAAATTCATTGACGAGTTTCTGGAATTATTGTGCCACGTGATTCCCCGCCGAGAATATGGACTTTTGTTCAAAGCTCTTTACTTGCTGTGCTATTTTCTCGTGTATGAATAGAGCTCAGTACATTAGCAATTTATTCTCTCTATATTTGGGTGGGTGTTAAGTTTAAACAAATCCATTGACGAGTGTCTGAAATTATTGTGCCACGTGATTCCCCGCCGAGAATATGGACTTTTGTTCAAAGCTCTTTACTTGCTGTGCTATTTTCTCTGTATGAATAGAGCTCAGTACATTAGCAATTTATTCTCTCTATATTTTTGTGGGTGTAAAGTTTAAACAAATCCACTGACGAGTTTCTGAAATTATTGTGCCACGTGATTCCCCGTCGCCAATAACGACTTTTTTTCAAATATCTATACTTGCTGTACTTTTTTATCATGTATGATGGGCCTCAATACAGTGGCAATTTTCTCTACGTTTTGCTGGGTGTTAAGTTTTAAACAAAATGTATTGACGATTTTCTGAAATTATTTTGCCATGTGATTCCCCGCCGCGAATACGGACTTTTGTTCAAATCTCTACTTGTTGTGCTATTTTCTCACGTATGTATGGGGGTCAGTACAGTAGCAATTTTCTCTACATTTGCATTGGTGTTTAGTTTGAATAAAATCGTTGACGAGTTTCTGACATGTTTGTGTCACGTGATTCCCCGCTGCGAATATGGACTTTATGGACAATTGTTCAAAGCTGTACAGGCAATTTTCTCTACATTTCGCTTTGTAGATCTATTAATTTTAAACAAAATCAATGACGTTTTTTCTGAAATTATTAAACCACGCGATTCCCCACCGCAAATATGAACTTTTGTTCAAAACTGTGCAGTTGTTAAATGGTTAACATAACATGCATGCTGATCTTAATCTATCATGTCTGCTAATAAAAAATGGGAAATGAATCATTATAACGAAGCTTTACAGCAGCGCTGGTTTGACTTTAAAAAAAGAGCTGCACTTTCGCGTAGAGAAGGGATGGAAAGGATAGTTACAACGCTGAAAATGACGTCATATGATGCATGATGACGTCATAGAGAAAGGGAGAAAATTCAGTTCTTACGCGATTCTTTCCCTTAGACCATGAAGAGCCAAATCGTTAGTAATAATGTGCATTTCGTCGATTTTCTGAAAAAAAAACTCGTCACTGCAGCTTGTTTACAACTAACATCCATGTTTTATGCCCAGTCCACCGTTTCATAACGTTAATTTCTTGGACCATTTCCCAAACAACACACGCCAGTCCTGGTGTCTACCTAAAAGAAAAAGTTCGACAAAAAATGAGGAAAAAGGAGAAAAAAATATTCGATTAAGAATTTGTTCAGCGCCCAAATGACGTTAAACACTAATCGAGTAGTGCCAACATTCATCTAAAATCACACAAGAAAATAACTATTGAACTGGAAAATTGACTAAATTTATTATTTTTCCTCGCTGTAATTTTCAAACAGATAAGTATCTTTTTTAAAAGGAGTTTCACTTCTAAACACTTCGCAATATAGGCCAATCAGCGCTCATTTCATAGATATATCCGGACTTTCCATTGACAAAATCAAACTTCCGCCACACTTGATTAAAACTACCAATTACACCGCTTTCCATTCGGTAGTTATCAACGAATCAGACACGTTGAAAACTGTTTTAAAACAATCTCGATAAACGAAGGATATGTACGTATCATAGCACAGAAAACATTGAGACAAAAGGAGAAAATGCTGGTTACCAGCATTTTCTCCTTTTGTCTCAATGTTTTCTGTGCGAAATCCCAATGTGGTCAGAATAACGATGGCGTTACTCCGAGTGGGCAGTGACAGAACAGTTCGAAATTGCGGAAGTAATACCAAACACTCCAGCTATAGCCATCTTTACACCTCTACCAGAATTTGAAGAGAACAACGATCAAGCAATGATTGCAGATAACGCTTTTCACATCTTTACAGCACCGCCAGATATTGCAGTACCAGTATTAGTGACGCAACAGTTCGAAATTGCGGATATTATACCAAATAATCCAGCACTGAACATCTTTACACCTCCATCGAATATTGAATTAGCAACACAGACTATACCAAATGTAGGAGTCGTTGCAGATAGTGTGTTTCACACAACATCAGCAGGTGTACAACCGATAAATCAAGCGCCAACTTCGACATTCGAAACTGTAAATCCCATTGGCGCTCGTACTCCTGCTCCAAATATTCCTATTGTCAACTTCGTGACAACGACCTTATCTCCACCAGTGGAAACTTTATCTGGTATGGGCGGTTCCTCCTCAGACATATCATTTATGCAGTCTAATTCAGCAGTACAACCGTCCGACAACTCGTCCACATCCGATAACCATCTAGTTACATCTACCCAGCATGCACCATCCACCACACCGATTTCCGGTTTACAACACCACCAACTCGGGTCTCTGTTGGACACGATTTTAGCTGATTACTACCCCCAATTTCGACCTAGAAACAATCAGAAACGTTTTGTGGCCATATTTACAGATTTTGTACCGACGAGTATCATTGAATTCAACACACAAGAGCAGAAGTTTTCTGTTTTGGGCTATTTCAAGATGGACTGGCGAGATGACTTTTTAACATGGGATCCTGCATCCTATGAAGGAACAGAGATGTTACGTATACCAATACATTCCATATGGACGCCTAAACTGGTCATTGACAAGGTAAACTGTTGCTCTTTAACAATTTTTATCACATTCGTTACGTTGAAAAATGCCGTAACTACAGCTTGAATAAGTTACGGTATTTTGCAACGTGAACGACGATAATACAGTTAAGGAAATGTCGATCATGAGCAATCTCATATTTTTGCACTTTCTCAAAATTGTGTAGAGTATTCTAAATAATAAAGACACGAAGAAACGCATAAACAGAAGAGCATACTTCTATAACACGATGATGATGATGATGATGTCTCATTGTGTTTCATACCTTTCAGGCGTATAACGGAGAGAGGCTGGTCGGGGACAATGACACAGATATAGCGCTTATAAACTATCGTGGATACGTCCGCTGGTTTCCGGAGGGAATTTACAGGTACGTCAAACGTTTACCAAACAAGGGCTTACCCAACAAAAAAAATTAGAAAAACATTGAGTAGAGAAGAAATTGCCTATTCTAGCCTTTTCTCTTTTTGTCTCAATAATGTTTGAGCTAGACATACATCCTTTCTTTCATTAACCCTTTTCCAAACAAGACATGGTTTTGACATCCATATTAAGAAAGGCTTGGGAAAATATTGAGACAAAAGAAGAAAATGCTGGTGATCAGCATTTTCTCCTTTTGTCTCAATATTTTCCGTGTCACATTGTACACAAATCCTCGCTTTATTCCTTTATTCTTTTATTCCTGTCAATCTATATATTTTTCAGCGTGGTCTGCAAGGTGTCAAGTCAGTTTTACCCATTCGACAAACAGACGTGCGTGTTTACATACTACATCGCAGACGAGGACAATTCTACTATCAACCTGAAACATGATGGAGAAATCGACCTCACCGAGTATATAGAAAACGCCGAATGGAAGCTGGCCAATTTATCCGCCGAGAGAAAACAAAGGGACAATGTTTACGTGGTTAATTATCGATTTGACGTTGAACGTCGGGGAGGTTTTGCAATGTTTACTCTTATTGTTCCCGTTCTAATGTTATCGGTCCTTAGCGGGACCACGTTTCTAATTCCCATCGAGTCTGGAGAAAAATGCAGCTTTTCCGTAACCGTTTTTCTGGCGTATGGTATATTTGAGACCATTGTCATTGATACGTTACCGCATAACTCTCTCGACGTATCTTACTTCATCATGTACTTAACGTCACTGTTGATCGTAAGCGTCTTTCTGACGTTTTATACGATTGTACAAGCAAAGATCTTTGACTCCGTTGGTAGCAAAAGGTTTGGCTCGCTCTGTGGTTCAAGTTTGAATCCCAGCACGCCTAATTTAACGTGGGGCGGGTTCTTGCAGAAGCTGGATAATTACGTTTTTATTGCGTTTCTGGTAATTGTTGTTGGTCTCACTTCCACATTTTTAACCGTGATGGAGGAGAAATTTGACTTTCTTTAACCCTTTCACAAACAATTACGCTTTTTGACGCCCAACAAGATAGAGAACTTGGAAAACATTTTGAAAAATGAAGAAATCGCATGTGACAAGCAATTTCTTCATTTTCCACAATGTTTTCTACCCATATACAACAACAACAACAACAACAACAACAACAACACATTATAAATTGACTAGAAATTGTTGCCTGCATATATGCCGGACAATGAATACATTAAATTATGGATAAAATATCTATTTCAATACTCCGTATGTATGTGCAGACTTTTTAGCAAAAAAAAAAAAAAAAAAAAAAAAAAAGACATGATGCCGATTTTCGAGTTTCTCTAAAACTAGTCCAACGATTTTCCTGAAACTTGGAGAAACGCTAGTCGAAACCTCCATCTACATCTCAACATACTCGTTGAAACTTGGAAAAATCGTGCTCTCGTCATAATTTAGTCAGAAAGTACATATACCAAACAGGCACATATATCGGATGCTAAATCAAAAACCGTAATATAATGGTGTTATAGGTTTTAGCATATATAAGTAAAATGCAGCAGCAGCAGCAGCAACAACAGCAACAACAGCAACAACAACAACAACAACAACAACAACAACAACAACAACAACAACAACAACAACAACAACGCGCGTATATGCATAAAGGTAGCTACTTCCCTTGCAAGAGTTTTACACTGGGCGAGTCTTTATCGTCATTCATAAAGGTACTGGCAACAATAGGATTTTCACGGTGGGGAATCACGTGACACAATGATAAACAAACAAACAACAACAACAACAACAAACAAACAAACAAACAACAAACAACAACAAACAAACAAACAAGCTTTGCTACATTGTAAACACAACCTATCTTTATCAACACCCATTTCACGTCTTATACAGGGCCAGCATTAATTTAAAAAAAAAAAAAACAAAAACAAAAACAAAACAACAACAACAAAAAAAAAACATTAAACATTTTCTGAAATTATTGTGCCACGTGATTCCCCGCCACGAATATGGACTTTTGTTCAAGGCTCTGCAGTTGTGGGGCTCAGTACATTGGCATTATTTCTACATTTAGCTGGGCGTTAAGTTTGAACAAATCCATTGGCGAGTTTCTGAAATTACTGTGCCACGTGATTCCCCGCCGCGAATGTGGACTTTTGTTTGAACAAAGCTCTGTACTTGCTGTGCTATTTTCTGATGTATGAATGGAACTCAGTACATTAGCAATTCATTTTCTCTATTTTTGGGTGGGTGTAAAGTTTAAACAAATCCATTGACGAGTTTCGGAAATCATTGTGCCACGTGATTCCCTGCCGCGAATATGGACTTTTGTTCAAGGCTCTGCAGTTGTGGGGCTCAGTACATTGGCATTTTTTCTACATTTAGCTGGGCGTTAAGTTTGAACAAATCCATTGGCGAGTTTCTGAAATTATTGTGCCACATGATTCCCCGCCGAGAATATGGACTTTTGTTCAAAGCTCTGTACTTGCTGTGCTATTTTCTCGTGTATGAATGGAGCTCAGTACATTAGCAATTTATTTTCTCTATATTTGGGTAAGTGTTTAGTTTAAACAAATCCATTGACGAGTTTCTGAAATTATTGTGCCACGTGATTCCCTGCCGCGAATATGGACTTTTGTTCAAAGCTCTTTACTTGCTGTGCTATTTTCTCGTGTATGAATAGAGCTCAGTACATTAGCAATTTATTTTGTCTTTATTTGGGTGGGTGTTAAGTTTAAACAAATCCATTGACGAGTTTCTGAAATTAATGTGGCACGTGATTCCCCGCCGCGAATAAGGACTTTTGTTCAAAGCTCTATACTTGCTGTGCTATTTTCTCGTGTATGAATGGAACTCAGTACATTAGCAATTTATTTTGTATTTATTTGGGTGGGTGTTAAGTTTAAACAAATTCATTGACGAGTTTCTGGAATTATTGTGCCACGTGATTCCCCGCCGAGAATATGGACTTTTGTTCAAAGCTCTTTACTTGCTGTGCTATTTTCTCGTGTATGAATAGAGCTCAGTACATTAGCAATTTATTCTCTCTATATTTGGGTGGGTGTTAAGTTTAAACAAATCCATTGACGAGTGTCTGAAATTATTGTGCCACGTGATTCCCCGCCGAGAATATGGACTTTTGTTCAAAGCTCTTTACTTGCTGTGCTATTTTCTCGTGTATGAATAGAGCTCAGTACATTAGCAATTTATTCTCTCTATATTTTTGTGGGTGTAAAGTTTAAACAAATCCACTGACGAGTTTCTGAAATTATTGTGCCACGTGATTCCCCGTCGCCAATAACGACTTTTTTTCAAATATCTATACTTGCTGTACTTTTTTATCATGTATGATGGGCCTCAATACAGTGGCAATTTTCTCTACGTTTTGCTGGGTGTTAAGTTTTAAACAAAATGTATTGACGATTTTCTGAAATTATTTTGCCATGTGATTCCCCGCCGCGAATACGGACTTTTGTTCAAATCTCTACTTGTTGTGCTATTTTCTCACGTATGTATGGGGGTCAGTACAGTAGCAATTTTCTCTACATTTGCATTGGTGTTTAGTTTGAATAAAATCGTTGACGAGTTTCTGACATGTTTGTGTCACGTGATTCCCCGCTGCGAATATGGACTTTATGGACAATTGTTCAAAGCTGTACAGGCAATTTTCTCTACATTTCGCTTTGTAGATCTATTAATTTTAAACAAAATCAATGACGTTTTTTCTGAAATTATTAAACCACGCGATTCCCCACCGCAAATATGAACTTTTGTTCAAAACTGTGCAGTTGTTAAATGGTTAACATAACATGCATGCTGATCTTAATCTATCATGTCTGCTAATAAAAAATGGGAAATGAATCATTATAACGAAGCTTTACAGCAGCGCTGGTTTGACTTTAAAAAAAGAGCTGCACTTTCGCGTAGAGAAGGGATGGAAAGGATAGTTACAACGCTGAAAATGACGTCATATGATGCATGATGACGTCATAGAGAAAGGGAGAAAATTCAGTTCTTACGCGATTCTTTCCCTTAGACCATGAAGAGCCAAATCGTTAGTAATAATGTGCATTTCGTCGATTTTCTGAAAAAAAAACTCGTCACTGCAGCTTGTTTACAACTAACATCCATGTTTTATGCCCAGTCCACCGTTTCATAACGTTAATTTCTTGGACCATTTCCCAAACAACACACGCCAGTCCTGGTGTCTACCTAAAAGAAAAAGTTCGACAAAAAATGAGGAAAAAGGAGAAAAAAATATTCGATTAAGAATTTGTTCAGCGCCCAAATGACGTTAAACACTAATCGAGTAGTGCCAACATTCATCTAAAATCACACAAGAAAATAACTATTGAACTGGAAAATTGACTAAATTTATTATTTTTCCTCGCTGTAATTTTCAAACAGATAAGTATCTTTTTTAAAAGGAGTTTCACTTCTAAACACTTCGCAATATAGGCCAATCAGCGCTCATTTCATAGATATATCCGGACTTTCCATTGACAAAATCAAACTTCCGCCACACTTGATTAAAACTACCAATTACACCGCTTTCCATTCGGTAGTTATCAACGAATCAGACACGTTGAAAACTGTTTTAAAACAATCTCGATAAACGAAGGATATGTACGTATCATAGCACAGAAAACATTGAGACAAAAGGAGAAAATGCTGGTTACCAGCATTTTCTCCTTTTGTCTCAATGTTTTCTGTGCGAAATCCCAATGTGGTCAGAATAACGATGGCGTTACTCCGAGTGGGCAGTGACAGAACAGTTCGAAATTGCGGAAGTAATACCAAACACTCCAGCTATAGCCATCTTTACACCTCTACCAGAATTTGAAGAGAACAACGATCAAGCAATGATTGCAGATAACGCTTTTCACATCTTTACAGCACCGCCAGATATTGCAGTACCAGTATTAGTGACGCAACAGTTCGAAATTGCGGATATTATACCAAATAATCCAGCACTGAACATCTTTACACCTCCATCGAATATTGAATTAGCAACACAGACTATACCAAATGTAGGAGTCGTTGCAGATAGTGTGTTTCACACAACATCAGCAGGTGTACAACCGATAAATCAAGCGCCAACTTCGACATTCGAAACTGTAAATCCCATTGGCGCTCGTACTCCTGCTCCAAATATTCCTATTGTCAACTTCGTGACAACGACCTTATCTCCACCAGTGGAAACTTTATCTGGTATGGGCGGTTCCTCCTCAGACATATCATTTATGCAGTCTAATTCAGCAGTACAACCGTCCGACAACTCGTCCACATCCGATAACCATCTAGTTACATCTACCCAGCATGCACCATCCACCACACCGATTTCCGGTTTACAACACCACCAACTCGGGTCTCTGTTGGACACGATTTTAGCTGATTACTACCCCCAATTTCGACCTAGAAACAATCAGAAACGTTTGTGGCCATATTTACAGATTTTGTACCGACGAGTATCATTGAATTCAACACACAAGAGCAGAAGTTTTCTGTTTTGGGCTATTTCAAGATGGACTGGCGAGATGACTTTTTAACATGGGATCCTGCATCCTATGAAGGAACAGAGATGTTACGTATACCAATACATTCCATATGGACGCCTAAACTGGTCATTGACAAGGTAAACTGTTGCTCTTTAACAATTTTTATCACATTCGTTACGTTGAAAAATGCCGTAACTACAGCTTGAATAAGTTACGGTATTTTGCAACGTGAACGACGATAATACAGTTAAGGAAATGTCGATCATGAGCAATCTCATATTTTTGCACTTTCTCAAAATTGTGTAGAGTATTCTAAATAATAAAGACACGAAGAAACGCATAAACAGAAGAGCATACTTCTATAACACGATGATGATGATGATGATGTCTCATTGTGTTTCATACCTTTCAGGCGTATAACGGAGAGAGGCTGGTCGGGGACAATGACACAGATATAGCGCTTATAAACTATCGTGGATACGTCCGCTGGTTTCCGGAGGGAATTTACAGGTACGTCAAACGTTTACCAAACAAGGGCTTACCCAACAAAAAAAATTAGAAAAACATTGAGTAGAGAAGAAATTGCCTATTCTAGCCTTTTCTCTTTTTGTCTCAATAATGTTTGAGCTAGACATACATCCTTTCTTTCATTAACCCTTTTCCAAACAAGACATGGTTTTGACATCCATATTAAGAAAGGCTTGGGAAAATATTGAGACAAAAGAAGAAAATGCTGGTGATCAGCATTTTCTCCTTTTGTCTCAATATTTTCCGTGTCACATTGTACACAAATCCTCGCTTTATTCCTTTATTCTTTTATTCCTGTCAATCTATATATTTTTCAGCGTGGTCTGCAAGGTGTCAAGTCAGTTTTACCCATTCGACAAACAGACGTGCGTGTTTACATACTACATCGCAGACGAGGACAATTCTACTATCAACCTGAAACATGATGGAGAAATCGACCTCACCGAGTATATAGAAAACGCCGAATGGAAGCTGGCCAATTTATCCGCCGAGAGAAAACAAAGGGACAATGTTTACGTGGTTAATTATCGATTTGACGTTGAACGTCGGGGAGGTTTTGCAATGTTTACTCTTATTGTTCCCGTTCTAATGTTATCGGTCCTTAGCGGGACCACGTTTCTAATTCCCATCGAGTCTGGAGAAAAATGCAGCTTTTCCGTAACCGTTTTTCTGGCGTATGGTATATTTGAGACCATTGTCATTGATACGTTACCGCATAACTCTCTCGACGTATCTTACTTCATCATGTACTTAACGTCACTGTTGATCGTAAGCGTCTTTCTGACGTTTTATACGATTGTACAAGCAAAGATCTTTGACTCCGTTGGTAGCAAAAGGTTTGGCTCGCTCTGTGGTTCAAGTTTGAATCCCAGCACGCCTAATTTAACGTGGGGCGGGTTCTTGCAGAAGCTGGATAATTACGTTTTTATTGCGTTTCTGGTAATTGTTGTTGGTCTCACTTCCACATTTTTAACCGTGATGGAGGAGAAATTTGACTTTCTTTAACCCTTTCACAAACAATTACGCTTTTTGACGCCCAACAAGATAGAGAACTTGGAAAACATTTTGAAAAATGAAGAAATCGCATGTGACAAGCAATTTCTTCATTTTCCACAATGTTTTCTACCCATATACAACAACAACAACAACAACAACAACAACAACACATTATAAATTGACTAGAAATTGTTGCCTGCATATATGCCGGACAATGAATACATTAAATTATGGATAAAATATCTATTTCAATACTCCGTATGTATGTGCAGACTTTTTAGCAAAAAAAAAAAAAAAAAAAAAAAAAAAGACATGATGCCGATTTTCGAGTTTCTCTAAAACTAGTCCAACGATTTTCCTGAAACTTGGAGAAACGCTAGTCGAAACCTCCATCTACATCTCAACATACTCGTTGAAACTTGGAAAAATCGTGCTCTCGTCATAATTTAGTCAGAAAGTACATATACCAAACAGGCACATATATCGGATGCTAAATCAAAAACCGTAATATAATGGTGTTATAGGTTTTAGCATATATAAGTAAAATGCAGCAGCAGCAGCAGCAACAACAGCAACAACAGCAACAACAACAACAACAACAACAACAACAACAACAACAACAACAACAACAACAACAACAACGCGCGTATATGCATAAAGGTAGCTACTTCCCTTGCAAGAGTTTTACACTGGGCGAGTCTTTATCGTCATTCATAAAGGTACTGGCAACAATAGGATTTTCACGGTGGGGAATCACGTGACACAATGATAAACAAACAAACAACAACAACAACAACAAACAAACAAACAAACAACAAACAACAACAAACAAACAAACAAGCTTTGCTACATTGTAAACACAACCTATCTTTATCAACACCCATTTCACGTCTTATACAGGGCCAGCATTAATTTAAAAAAAAAAAAAACAAAAACAAAAACAAAACAACAACAACAAAAAAAAACATTAAACATTTTCTGAAATTATTGTGCCACGTGATTCCCCGCCACGAATATGGACTTTTGTTCAAGGCTCTGCAGTTGTGGGGCTCAGTACATTGGCATTATTTCTACATTTAGCTGGGCGTTAAGTTTGAACAAATCCATTGGCGAGTTTCTGAAATTACTGTGCCACGTGATTCCCCGCCGCGAATGTGGACTTTTGTTTGAACAAAGCTCTGTACTTGCTGTGCTATTTTCTGATGTATGAATGGAACTCAGTACATTAGCAATTCATTTTCTCTATTTTTGGGTGGGTGTAAAGTTTAAACAAATCCATTGACGAGTTTCGGAAATCATTGTGCCACGTGATTCCCTGCCGCGAATATGGACTTTTGTTCAAGGCTCTGCAGTTGTGGGGCTCAGTACATTGGCATTTTTTCTACATTTAGCTGGGCGTTAAGTTTGAACAAATCCATTGGCGAGTTTCTGAAATTATTGTGCCACATGATTCCCCGCCGAGAATATGGACTTTTGTTCAAAGCTCTGTACTTGCTGTGCTATTTTCTCGTGTATGAATGGAGCTCAGTACATTAGCAATTTATTTTCTCTATATTTGGGTAAGTGTTTAGTTTAAACAAATCCATTGACGAGTTTCTGAAATTATTGTGCCACGTGATTCCCTGCCGCGAATATGGACTTTTGTTCAAAGCTCTTTACTTGCTGTGCTATTTTCTCGTGTATGAATAGAGCTCAGTACATTAGCAATTTATTTTGTCTTTATTTGGGTGGGTGTTAAGTTTAAACAAATCCATTGACGAGTTTCTGAAATTAATGTGGCACGTGATTCCCCGCCGCGAATAAGGACTTTTGTTCAAAGCTCTATACTTGCTGTGCTATTTTCTCGTGTATGAATGGAACTCAGTACATTAGCAATTTATTTTGTATTTATTTGGGTGGGTGTTAAGTTTAAACAAATTCATTGACGAGTTTCTGGAATTATTGTGCCACGTGATTCCCCGCCGAGAATATGGACTTTTGTTCAAAGCTCTTTACTTGCTGTGCTATTTTCTCGTGTATGAATAGAGCTCAGTACATTAGCAATTTATTCTCTCTATATTTGGGTGGGTGTTAAGTTTAAACAAATCCATTGACGAGTGTCTGAAATTATTGTGCCACGTGATTCCCCGCCGAGAATATGGACTTTTGTTCAAAGCTCTTTACTTGCTGTGCTATTTTCTCGTGTATGAATAGAGCTCAGTACATTAGCAATTTATTCTCTCTATATTTTTGTGGGTGTAAAGTTTAAACAAATCCACTGACGAGTTTCTGAAATTATTGTGCCACGTGATTCCCCGTCGCCAATAACGACTTTTTTTCAAATATCTATACTTGCTGTACTTTTTTATCATGTATGATGGGCCTCAATACAGTGGCAATTTTCTCTACGTTTTGCTGGGTGTTAAGTTTTAAACAAAATGTATTGACGATTTTCTGAAATTATTTTGCCATGTGATTCCCCGCCGCGAATACGGACTTTTGTTCAAATCTCTACTTGTTGTGCTATTTTCTCACGTATGTATGGGGGTCAGTACAGTAGCAATTTTCTCTACATTTGCATTGGTGTTTAGTTTGAATAAAATCGTTGACGAGTTTCTGACATGTTTGTGTCACGTGATTCCCCGCTGCGAATATGGACTTTATGGACAATTGTTCAAAGCTGTACAGGCAATTTTCTCTACATTTCGCTTTGTAGATCTATTAATTTTAAACAAAATCAATGACGTTTTTTCTGAAATTATTAAACCACGCGATTCCCCACCGCAAATATGAACTTTTGTTCAAAACTGTGCAGTTGTTAAATGGTTAACATAACATGCATGCTGATCTTAATCTATCATGTCTGCTAATAAAAAATGGGAAATGAATCATTATAACGAAGCTTTACAGCAGCGCTGGTTTGACTTTAAAAAAAGAGCTGCACTTTCGCGTAGAGAAGGGATGGAAAGGATAGTTACAACGCTGAAAATGACGTCATATGATGCATGATGACGTCATAGAGAAAGGGAGAAAATTCAGTTCTTACGCGATTCTTTCCCTTAGACCATGAAGAGCCAAATCGTTAGTAATAATGTGCATTTCGTCGATTTTCTGAAAAAAAAACTCGTCACTGCAGCTTGTTTACAACTAACATCCATGTTTTATGCCCAGTCCACCGTTTCATAACGTTAATTTCTTGGACCATTTCCCAAACAACACACGCCAGTCCTGGTGTCTACCTAAAAGAAAAAGTTCGACAAAAAATGAGGAAAAAGGAGAAAAAAATATTCGATTAAGAATTTGTTCAGCGCCCAAATGACGTTAAACACTAATCGAGTAGTGCCAACATTCATCTAAAATCACACAAGAAAATAACTATTGAACTGGAAAATTGACTAAATTTATTATTTTTCCTCGCTGTAATTTTCAAACAGATAAGTATCTTTTTTAAAAGGAGTTTCACTTCTAAACACTTCGCAATATAGGCCAATCAGCGCTCATTTCATAGATATATCCGGACTTTCCATTGACAAAATCAAACTTCCGCCACACTTGATTAAAACTACCAATTACACCGCTTTCCATTCGGTAGTTATCAACGAATCAGACACGTTGAAAACTGTTTTAAAACAATCTCGATAAACGAAGGATATGTACGTATCATAGCACAGAAAACATTGAGACAAAAGGAGAAAATGCTGGTTACCAGCATTTTCTCCTTTTGTCTCAATGTTTTCTGTGCGAAATCCCAATGTGGTCAGAATAACGATGGCGTTACTCCGAGTGGGCAGTGACAGAACAGTTCGAAATTGCGGAAGTAATACCAAACACTCCAGCTATAGCCATCTTTACACCTCTACCAGAATTTGAAGAGAACAACGATCAAGCAATGATTGCAGATAACGCTTTTCACATCTTTACAGCACCGCCAGATATTGCAGTACCAGTATTAGTGACGCAACAGTTCGAAATTGCGGATATTATACCAAATAATCCAGCACTGAACATCTTTACACCTCCATCGAATATTGAATTAGCAACACAGACTATACCAAATGTAGGAGTCGTTGCAGATAGTGTGTTTCACACAACATCAGCAGGTGTACAACCGATAAATCAAGCGCCAACTTCGACATTCGAAACTGTAAATCCCATTGGCGCTCGTACTCCTGCTCCAAATATTCCTATTGTCAACTTCGTGACAACGACCTTATCTCCACCAGTGGAAACTTTATCTGGTATGGGCGGTTCCTCCTCAGACATATCATTTATGCAGTCTAATTCAGCAGTACAACCGTCCGACAACTCGTCCACATCCGATAACCATCTAGTTACATCTACCCAGCATGCACCATCCACCACACCGATTTCCGGTTTACAACACCACCAACTCGGGTCTCTGTTGGACACGATTTTAGCTGATTACTACCCCCAATTTCGACCTAGAAACAATCAGAAACGTTTTGTGGCCATATTTACAGATTTTGTACCGACGAGTATCATTGAATTCAACACACAAGAGCAGAAGTTTTCTGTTTTGGGCTATTTCAAGATGGACTGGCGAGATGACTTTTTAACATGGGATCCTGCATCCTATGAAGGAACAGAGATGTTACGTATACCAATACATTCCATATGGACGCCTAAACTGGTCATTGACAAGGTAAACTGTTGCTCTTTAACAATTTTTATCACATTCGTTACGTTGAAAAATGCCGTAACTACAGCTTGAATAAGTTACGGTATTTTGCAACGTGAACGACGATAATACAGTTAAGGAAATGTCGATCATGAGCAATCTCATATTTTTGCACTTTCTCAAAATTGTGTAGAGTATTCTAAATAATAAAGACACGAAGAAACGCATAAACAGAAGAGCATACTTCTATAACACGATGATGATGATGATGATGTCTCATTGTGTTTCATACCTTTCAGGCGTATAACGGAGAGAGGCTGGTCGGGGACAATGACACAGATATAGCGCTTATAAACTATCGTGGATACGTCCGCTGGTTTCCGGAGGGAATTTACAGGTACGTCAAACGTTTACCAAACAAGGGCTTACCCAACAAAAAAAATTAGAAAAACATTGAGTAGAGAAGAAATTGCCTATTCTAGCCTTTTCTCTTTTTGTCTCAATAATGTTTGAGCTAGACATACATCCTTTCTTTCATTAACCCTTTTCCAAACAAGACATGGTTTTGACATCCATATTAAGAAAGGCTTGGGAAAATATTGAGACAAAAGAAGAAAATGCTGGTGATCAGCATTTTCTCCTTTTGTCTCAATATTTTCCGTGTCACATTGTACACAAATCCTCGCTTTATTCCTTTATTCTTTTATTCCTGTCAATCTATATATTTTTCAGCGTGGTCTGCAAGGTGTCAAGTCAGTTTTACCCATTCGACAAACAGACGTGCGTGTTTACATACTACATCGCAGACGAGGACAATTCTACTATCAACCTGAAACATGATGGAGAAATCGACCTCACCGAGTATATAGAAAACGCCGAATGGAAGCTGGCCAATTTATCCGCCGAGAGAAAACAAAGGGACAATGTTTACGTGGTTAATTATCGATTTGACGTTGAACGTCGGGGAGGTTTTGCAATGTTTACTCTTATTGTTCCCGTTCTAATGTTATCGGTCCTTAGCGGGACCACGTTTCTAATTCCCATCGAGTCTGGAGAAAAATGCAGCTTTTCCGTAACCGTTTTTCTGGCGTATGGTATATTTGAGACCATTGTCATTGATACGTTACCGCATAACTCTCTCGACGTATCTTACTTCATCATGTACTTAACGTCACTGTTGATCGTAAGCGTCTTTCTGACGTTTTATACGATTGTACAAGCAAAGATCTTTGACTCCGTTGGTAGCAAAAGGTTTGGCTCGCTCTGTGGTTCAAGTTCGAATTCCAGCACGCCTAATTTAACGTGGGGCGGGTTCTTGCAGAAGCTGGATAATTACGTTTTTATTGCGTTTCTGGTAATTGTTGTTGGTCTCACTTCCACATTTTTAACCGTGATGGAGGAGAAATTTGACTTTCTTTAACCCTTTCACAAACAATTACGCTTTTTGACGCCCAACAAGATAGAGAACTTGGAAAACATTTTGAAAAATGAAGAAATCGCATGTGACAAGCAATTTCTTCATTTTCCACAATGTTTTCTACCCATATACAACAACAACAACAACAACAACAACAACACATTATAAATTGACTAGAAATTGTTGCCTGCATATATGCCGGACAATGAATACATTAAATTATGGATAAAATATCTATTTCAATACTCCGTATGTATGTGCAGACTTTTTAGCAAAAAAAAAAAAAAAAAAAAAAAAAAAAAGACATGATGCCGATTTTCGAGTTTCTCTAAAACTAGTCCAACGATTTTCCTGAAACTTGGAGAAACGCTAGTCGAAACCTCCATCTACATCTCAACATACTCGTTGAAACTTGGAAAAATCGTGCTCTCGTCATAATTTAGTCAGAAAGTACATATACCAAACAGGCACATATATCGGATGCTAAATCAAAAACCGTAATATAATGGTGTTATAGGTTTTAGCATATATAAGTAAAATGCAGCAGCAGCAGCAGCAACAACAGCAACAACAGCAACAAAACAACAACAACAACAACAACAACAACAACAACAACAACAACAACGCGCGTATATGCATAAAGGTAGCTACTTCCCTTGCAAGAGTTTTACACTGGGCGAGTCTTTATCGTCATTCATAAAGGTACTGGCAACAATAGGATTTTCACGGTGGGGAATCACGTGACACAATGATAAACAAACAAACAACAACAACAACAACAAACAAACAAACAAACAACAAACAACAACAAACAAACAAACAAGCTTTGCTACATTGTAAACACAACCTATCTTTATCAACACCCATTTCACGTCTTATACAGGGCCAGCATTAATTTAAAAAAAAAAAAAAAACAAAAACAAAAACAAAACAACAACAAAAAAAAAAACATTAAACATTTTCTGAAATTATTGTGCCACGTGATTCCCCGCCACGAATATGGACTTTTGTTCAAGGCTCTGCAGTTGTGGGGCTCAGTACATTGGCATTATTTCTACATTTAGCTGGGCGTTAAGTTTGAACAAATCCATTGGCGAGTTTCTGAAATTACTGTGCCACGTGATTCCCCGCCGCGAATGTGGACTTTTGTTTGAACAAAGCTCTGTACTTGCTGTGCTATTTTCTGATGTATGAATGGAACTCAGTACATTAGCAATTCATTTTCTCTATTTTTGGGTGGGTGTAAAGTTTAAACAAATCCATTGACGAGTTTCGGAAATCATTGTGCCACGTGATTCCCTGCCGCGAATATGGACTTTTGTTCAAGGCTCTGCAGTTGTGGGGCTCAGTACATTGGCATTTTTTCTACATTTAGCTGGGCGTTAAGTTTGAACAAATCCATTGGCGAGTTTCTGAAATTATTGTGCCACATGATTCCCCGCCGAGAATATGGACTTTTGTTCAAAGCTCTGTACTTGCTGTGCTATTTTCTCGTGTATGAATGGAGCTCAGTACATTAGCAATTTATTTTCTCTATATTTGGGTAAGTGTTTAGTTTAAACAAATCCATTGACGAGTTTCTGAAATTATTGTGCCACGTGATTCCCTGCCGCGAATATGGACTTTTGTTCAAAGCTCTTTACTTGCTGTGCTATTTTCTCGTGTATGAATAGAGCTCAGTACATTAGCAATTTATTTTGTCTTTATTTGGGTGGGTGTTAAGTTTAAACAAATCCATTGACGAGTTTCTGAAATTAATGTGGCACGTGATTCCCCGCCGCGAATAAGGACTTTTGTTCAAAGCTCTATACTTGCTGTGCTATTTTCTCGTGTATGAATGGAACTCAGTACATTAGCAATTTATTTTGTATTTATTTGGGTGGGTGTTAAGTTTAAACAAATTCATTGACGAGTTTCTGGAATTATTGTGCCACGTGATTCCCCGCCGAGAATATGGACTTTTGTTCAAAGCTCTTTACTTGCTGTGCTATTTTCTCGTGTATGAATAGAGCTCAGTACATTAGCAATTTATTCTCTCTATATTTGGGTGGGTGTTAAGTTTAAACAAATCCATTGACGAGTGTCTGAAATTATTGTGCCACGTGATTCCCCGCCGAGAATATGGACTTTTGTTCAAAGCTCTTTACTTGCTGTGCTATTTTCTCGTGTATGAATAGAGCTCAGTACATTAGCAATTTATTCTCTCTATATTTTTGTGGGTGTAAAGTTTAAACAAATCCACTGACGAGTTTCTGAAATTATTGTGCCACGTGATTCCCCGTCGCCAATAACGACTTTTTTTCAAATATCTATACTTGCTGTACTTTTTTATCATGTATGATGGGCCTCAATACAGTGGCAATTTTCTCTACGTTTTGCTGGGTGTTAAGTTTTAAACAAAATGTATTGACGATTTTCTGAAATTATTTTGCCATGTGATTCCCCGCCGCGAATACGGACTTTTGTTCAAATCTCTACTTGTTGTGCTATTTTCTCACGTATGTATGGGGGTCAGTACAGTAGCAATTTTCTCTACATTTGCATTGGTGTTTAGTTTGAATAAAATCGTTGACGAGTTTCTGACATGTTTGTGTCACGTGATTCCCCGCTGCGAATATGGACTTTATGGACAATTGTTCAAAGCTGTACAGGCAATTTTCTCTACATTTCGCTTTGTAGATCTATTAATTTTAAACAAAATCAATGACGTTTTTTCTGAAATTATTAAACCACGCGATTCCCCACCGCAAATATGAACTTTTGTTCAAAACTGTGCAGTTGTTAAATGGTTAACATAACATGCATGCTGATCTTAATCTATCATGTCTGCTAATAAAAAATGGGAAATGAATCATTATAACGAAGCTTTACAGCAGCGCTGGTTTGACTTTAAAAAAAGAGCTGCACTTTCGCGTAGAGAAGGGATGGAAAGGATAGTTACAACGCTGAAAATGACGTCATATGATGCATGATGACGTCATAGAGAAAGGGAGAAAATTCAGTTCTTACGCGATTCTTTCCCTTAGACCATGAAGAGCCAAATCGTTAGTAATAATGTGCATTTCGTCGATTTTCTGAAAAAAAAAACTCGTCACTGCAGCTTGTTTACAACTAACATCCATGTTTTATGCCCAGTCCACCGTTTCATAACGTTAATTTCTTGGACCATTTCCCAAACAACACACGCCAGTCCTGGTGTCTACCTAAAAGAAAAAGTTCGACAAAAAATGAGGAAAAAGGAGAAAAAAATATTCGATTAAGAATTTGTTCAGCGCCCAAATGACGTTAAACACTAATCGAGTAGTGCCAACATTCATCTAAAATCACACAAGAAAATAACTATTGAACTGGAAAATTGACTAAATTTATTATTTTTCCTCGCTGTAATTTTCAAACAGATAAGTATCTTTTTTAAAAGGAGTTTCACTTCTAAACACTTCGCAATATAGGCCAATCAGCGCTCATTTCATAGATATATCCGGACTTTCCATTGACAAAATCAAACTTCCGCCACACTTGATTAAAACTACCAATTACACCGCTTTCCATTCGGTAGTTATCAACGAATCAGACACGTTGAAAACTGTTTTAAAACAATCTCGATAAACGAAGGATATGTACGTATCATAGCACAGAAAACATTGAGACAAAAGGAGAAAATGCTGGTTACCAGCATTTTCTCCTTTTGTCTCAATGTTTTCTGTGCGAAATCCCAATGTGGTCAGAATAACGATGGCGTTACTCCGAGTGGGCAGTGACAGAACAGTTCGAAATTGCGGAAGTAATACCAAACACTCCAGCTATAGCCATCTTTACACCTCTACCAGAATTTGAAGAGAACAACGATCAAGCAATGATTGCAGATAACGCTTTTCACATCTTTACAGCACCGCCAGATATTGCAGTACCAGTATTAGTGACACAACAGTTCGAAATTGCGGATATTATACCAAATAATCCAGCACTGAACATCTTTACACCTCCACCGAATATTGAATTAGCAACACAGACTATACCAAATGTAGGAGTCGTTGCAGATAGTGTGTTTCACACAACATCAGCAGGTGTACAACCGATAAATCAAGCGCCAACTTCGACATTCGAAACTGTAAATCCCATTGGCGCTCGTACTCCTGCTCCAAATATTCCTATTGTCAACTTCGTGACAACGACCTTATCTCCACCAGTGGAAACTTTATCTGGTGTGGACGGTTCCTCCTCAGACATATCATTTATGCAGTCTAATTCAGCAGTACAACCGTCCGAAAACTCGTCAACATCCGATAACCATCTAGTTACATCTACCCAGCATGCACCATCCACCACACCGATTTCCGGTTTACAACACCACCAACTCGGATCTCTTTTGGACACCATTTTAGCTGATTACTACCCCCAATTTCGACCTAGAAACAATCAGAAACGTTTTGTGGCCATCTTTACAGATTTTGTACCGACGAGTATCATTGAATTCAACACACAAGAGCAGAAGTTTTCTGTTTTGGGTTATTTCAAGATGGACTGGCGAGATGACTTTTTAACATGGGATCCTGCATCCTATGAAGGAACAGAGATGTTGCGTATACCTATACATTCCATATGGACGCCTAAACTGGTCATTGACAAGGTAAACTGTTGCTCTTTTACGATTTTTATCATATTCGTTACGTTGAAAAATGCCGTAACTACAGCTTGAATAAGTTACGGCATTTTGCAACGTGAACGACGATAACACAATTTACGGATATGCCAATGTCGATCATGAGCAATCTCATATTTTCACACTTTCTCAAAATTGCGTAGAGTATTCTATATAATAACCGAAATGGCTATTTTCTAAAATGAGTTCAAAAGGAACGTCCGAAGAAAATGTTTAAGCATGTGTGTTTCATGACTTGCAGGCGTACAACGGAGAGAGGCTGGTCGGGGACAATGACACAGATATAGCACTTATAAACTATCGTGGATACGTCCGCTGGTTTCCGGAGGGAATTTACAGGTACGTCAAACGTTTATCAAACAAGGGCTTACCCAACAAAAAATTTAGAAAAACATTGAGGTGGGAGAAGAAACTGCCTTTTCTAGCATTTTCTCTTTTTGTCTCCATATAGTTTTAGCTAGACATTCATCCTTTCTTTCATTAACCCTTTTCCATACAAGACTTGGTTCTGACACCCCTATTAAGAAAGGCTTGGGAAAATATTGAGACAAAAGAAGAAAACGCTGGTGACAAGCATTTTCTCCTTTTGTCTCAACATTTTCCGTGTCACATTGTACACAAATCCTCGCTTTATTTCTTTATTCTTTTATGCCTGTCAATTTATATATTTTTCAGCGTGGTCTGCAAGGTGTCCATTCAGTTTTACCCATTCGACAAACAGACGTGCGTGTTTACGTACTACATCGCGGACGAGGACAATTCTACTATCAACCTGAAACACGATGGAGAAATAGACCTCACCGAGTATATAGAAAACGCCGAATGGAAGCTGGCCAATTTATCCGCAGAGAGAAAACAAACGGACAATGTTTACGTTGTTAATTATCGATTTGACGTTGAACGTCGGGGAGGTTTTGCAATGTTTACTCTTATTGTTCCCGTTCTAATGTTATCGGTCCTTAGCGGGACCACGTTTCTAATTCCCATCGAGTCTGGAGAAAAATGCAGCTTTTCCGTAACCGTTTTTCTGGCGTATGGTATATTTGAGACCATTGTCATTGATACGTTACCGCATAACTCTCTCGACGTATCTTACTTCATCATGTATTTAACGTCACTGTTGATCGTAAGCGTCTTTCTGACGTTTTATACGATTGTACAGGCAAAGATCTTTGACTCCGTTGGTAGCGAAAGGTTTGGCTCGCTCTGTGGTTCAAGTTTGAATCCCAGCACGCCTAATTTAACGTGGGGCGGGTTCTTGCAGAAGCTGGATAATTACGTTTTTATTGCGTTTCTGGTAATTGTTGTTGGTCTCACTTCCACATTTTTAACCGTGATGGAGGAGAAATTTGACTTTCTTTAACCCTTTCACAAACAATTACGCTTTTTGACGCCCAACAAGATAGAGAACTTGGAAAACATTTTGAAAAATGAAGAAATTGCATGTGACAAGCAATTTCTTCATTTTCCACAATGTTTTCTACCCATATACAACAACAACAACAACAACAACACATTATAAATTGACTAGAAATTGTTGCCTGCATATATGCCGGACAATGAATACATTAAATTATGGATAAAATATCTATTTCAATACTCCGTATGTATGTGCAGACTTTTTAGCAAAAAAAAAAAAAAAAAAGACATGATGCCGATTTTCGAGTTTCTCTAAAACTAGTCTAACGATTTTCCTGAAACTTGGAGAAACGCTAGTCGAAACCTCCATCTACATCTCAACATACTCGTTGAAACTTGGAAAAATCGTGCTCTCGTCATAATTTAGTCAGAAAGTACATATACCAAACAGGCACATATATCGGATGCTAAATCAAAAACCGTAATATAATGGTGTTATAGGTTTTAGCATATATAAGTAAAATGCAGCAGCAGCAGCAGCAGCAACAACAGCAACA
Source organism: Fragum sueziense (assembly GCA_963680895.1). Lineage (NCBI taxonomy): Eukaryota > Metazoa > Mollusca > Bivalvia > Cardiida > Cardiidae > Fragum > Fragum sueziense. The sequence continues at coordinate 43,504,483 of OY804605.1, read as the reverse complement.
ACAGCAACAAAACAACAACAACAACAACAACAACGCGCGTATATGCATAAAGGTAGCTACTTCCCTTGCAAGAGTTTTACACTGGGCGAGTCTTTATCGTCATTCATAAAGGTACTGGCAACAATAGGATTTTCACGGTGGGGAATCACGTGACACAATGATAAACAAACAAACAAACAACAACAACAACAACAAACAAACAAACAAACAACAAACAACAACAACAACAAACAAACAAACAAGCTTTGCTACATTGTAAACACAACCTATCTTTATCAACACCCATTTCACGTCTTATACAGGGCCAGCATTAATTAAAAAAAAAAAAAAACAAAAACAAAAACAAAACAACAACAAAAAAAAAAAACATTAAACATTTTCTGAAATTATTGTGCCACGTGATTCCCCGCCACGAATATGGACTTTTGTTCAAGGCTCTGCAGTTGTGGGGCTCAGTACATTGGCATTATTTCTACATTTAGCTGGGCGTTAAGTTTGAACAAATCCATTGGCGAGTTTCTGAAATTACTGTGCCACGTGATTCCCCGCCGCGAATGTGGACTTTTGTTTGAACAAAGCTCTGTACTTGCTGTGCTATTTTCTGATGTATGAATGGAACTCAGTACATTAGCAATTCATTTTCTCTATTTTTGGGTGGGTGTAAAGTTTAAACAAATCCATTGACGAGTTTCGGAAATCATTGTGCCACGTGATTCCCTGCCGCGAATATGGACTTTTGTTCAAGGCTCTGCAGTTGTGGGGCTCAGTACATTGGCATTTTTTCTACATTTAGCTGGGCGTTAAGTTTGAACAAATCCATTGGCGAGTTTCTGAAATTATTGTGCCACATGATTCCCCGCCGAGAATATGGACTTTTGTTCAAAGCTCTGTACTTGCTGTGCTATTTTCTCGTGTATGAATGGAGCTCAGTACATTAGCAATTTATTTTCTCTATATTTGGGTAAGTGTTTAGTTTAAACAAATCCATTGACGAGTTTCTGAAATTATTGTGCCACGTGATTCCCTGCCGCGAATATGGACTTTTGTTCAAAGCTCTTTACTTGCTGTGCTATTTTCTCGTGTATGAATAGAGCTCAGTACGTTAGCAATTTATTTTGTCTTTATTTGGGTGGGTGTTAAGTTTAAACAAATCCATTGACGAGTTTCTGAAATTAATGTGGCACGTGATTCCCCGCCGCGAATAAGGACTTTTGTTCAAAGCTCTATACTTGCTGTGCTATTTTCTCGTGTATGAATGGAACTCAGTACATTAGCAATTTATTTTGTATTTATTTGGGTGGGTGTTAAGTTTAAACAAATTCATTGACGAGTTTCTGGAATTATTGTGCCACGTGATTCCCCGCCGAGAATATGGACTTTTGTTCAAAGCTCTTTACTTGCTGTGCTATTTTCTCGTGTATGAATAGAGCTCAGTACATTAGCAATTTATTCTCTCTATATTTGGGTGGGTGTTAAGTTTAAACAAATCCATTGACGAGTGTCTGAAATTATTGTGCCACGTGATTCCCCGCCGAGAATATGGACTTTTGTTCAAAGCTCTTTACTTGCTGTGCTATTTTCTCGTGTATGAATAGAGCTCAGTACATTAGCAATTTATTCTCTCTATATTTTTGTGGGTGTAAAGTTTAAACAAATCCACTGACGAGTTTCTGAAATTATTGTGCCACGTGATTCCCCGTCGCCAATAACGACTTTTTTTCAAATATCTATACTTGCTGTACTTTTTTATCATGTATGATGGGCCTCAATACAGTGGCAATTTTCTCTACGTTTTGCTGGGTGTTAAGTTTTAAACAAAATGTATTGACGATTTTCTGAAATTATTTTGCCATGTGATTCCCCGCCGCGAATACGGACTTTTGTTCAAATCTCTACTTGTTGTGCTATTTTCTCACGTATGTATGGGGGTCAGTACAGTAGCAATTTTCTCTACATTTGCATTGGTGTTTAGTTTGAATAAAATCGTTGACGAGTTTCTGACATGTTTGTGTCACGTGATTCCCCGCTGCGAATATGGACTTTATGGACAATTGTTCAAAGCTGTACAGGCAATTTTCTCTACATTTCGCTTTGTAGATCTATTAATTTTAAACAAAATCAATGACGTTTTTTCTGAAATTATTAAACCACGCGATTCCCCACCGCAAATATGAACTTTTGTTCAAAACTGTGCAGTTGTTAAATGGTTAACATAACATGCATGCTGATCTTAATCTATCATGTCTGCTAATAAAAAATGGGAAATGAATCATTATAACGAAGCTTTACAGCAGCGCTGGTTTGACTTTAAAAAAAGAGCTGCACTTTCGCGTAGAGAAGGGATGGAAAGGATAGTTACAACGCTGAAAATGACGTCATATGATGCATGATGACGTCATAGAGAAAGGGAGAAAATTCAGTTCTTACGCGATTCTTTCCCTTAGACCATGAAGAGCCAAATCGTTAGTAATAATGTGCATTTCGTCGATTTTCTGAAAAAAAAAACTCGTCACTGCAGCTTGTTTACAACTAACATCCATGTTTTATGCCCAGTCCACCGTTTCATAACGTTAATTTCTTGGACCATTTCCCAAACAACACACGCCAGTCCTGGTGTCTACCTAAAAGAAAAAGTTCGACAAAAAATGAGGAAAAAGGAGAAAAAAATATTCGATTAAGAATTTGTTCAGCGCCCAAATGACGTTAAACACTAATCGAGTAGTGCCAACATTCATCTAAAATCACACAAGAAAATAACTATTGAACTGGAAAATTGACTAAATTTATTATTTTTCCTCGCTGTAATTTTCAAACAGATAAGTATCTTTTTTAAAAGGAGTTTCACTTCTAAACACTTCGCAATATAGGCCAATCAGCGCTCATTTCATAGATATATCCGGACTTTCCATTGACAAAATCAAACTTCCGCCACACTTGATTAAAACTACCAATTACACCGCTTTCCATTCGGTAGTTATCAACGAATCAGACACGTTGAAAACTGTTTTAAAACAATCTCGATAAACGAAGGATATGTACGTATCATAGCACAGAAAACATTGAGACAAAAGGAGAAAATGCTGGTTACCAGCATTTTCTCCTTTTGTCTCAATGTTTTCTGTGCGAAATCCCAATGTGGTCAGAATAACGATGGCGTTACTCCGAGTGGGCAGTGACAGAACAGTTCGAAATTGCGGAAGTAATACCAAACACTCCAGCTATAGCCATCTTTACACCTCTACCAGAATTTGAAGAGAACAACGATCAAGCAATGATTGCAGATAACGCTTTTCACATCTTTACAGCACCGCCAGATATTGCAGTACCAGTATTAGTGACACAACAGTTCGAAATTGCGGATATTATACCAAATAATCCAGCACTGAACATCTTTACACCTCCACCGAATATTGAATTAGCAACACAGACTATACCAAATGTAGGAGTCGTTGCAGATAGTGTGTTTCACACAACATCAGCAGGTGTACAACCGATAAATCAAGCGCCAACTTCGACATTCGAAACTGTAAATCCCATTGGCGCTCGTACTCCTGCTCCAAATATTCCTATTGTCAACTTCGTGACAACGACCTTATCTCCACCAGTGGAAACTTTATCTGGTGTGGACGGTTCCTCCTCAGACATATCATTTATGCAGTCTAATTCAGCAGTACAACCGTCCGAAAACTCGTCAACATCCGATAACCATCTAGTTACATCTACCCAGCATGCACCATCCACCACACCGATTTCCGGTTTACAACACCACCAACTCGGATCTCTTTTGGACACCATTTTAGCTGATTACTACCCCCAATTTCGACCTAGAAACAATCAGAAACGTTTTGTGGCCATCTTTACAGATTTTGTACCGACGAGTATCATTGAATTCAACACACAAGAGCAGAAGTTTTCTGTTTTGGGTTATTTCAAGATGGACTGGCGAGATGACTTTTTAACATGGGATCCTGCATCCTATGAAGGAACAGAGATGTTGCGTATACCTATACATTCCATATGGACGCCTAAACTGGTCATTGACAAGGTAAACTGTTGCTCTTTTACGATTTTTATCATATTCGTTACGTTGAAAAATGCCGTAACTACAGCTTGAATAAGTTACGGCATTTTGCAACGTGAACGACGATAACACAATTTACGGATATGCCAATGTCGATCATGAGCAATCTCATATTTTCACACTTTCTCAAAATTGCGTAGAGTATTCTATATAATAACCGAAATGGCTATTTTCTAAAATGAGTTCAAAAGGAACGTCCGAAGAAAATGTTTAAGCATGTGTGTTTCATGACTTGCAGGCGTACAACGGAGAGAGGCTGGTCGGGGACAATGACACAGATATAGCACTTATAAACTATCGTGGATACGTCCGCTGGTTTCCGGAGGGAATTTACAGGTACGTCAAACGTTTATCAAACAAGGGCTTACCCAACAAAAAATTTAGAAAAACATTGAGGTGGGAGAAGAAACTGCCTTTTCTAGCATTTTCTCTTTTTGTCTCCATATAGTTTTAGCTAGACATTCATCCTTTCTTTCATTAACCCTTTTCCATACAAGACTTGGTTCTGACACCCCTATTAAGAAAGGCTTGGGAAAATATTGAGACAAAAGAAGAAAACGCTGGTGACAAGCATTTTCTCCTTTTGTCTCAACATTTTCCGTGTCACATTGTACACAAATCCTCGCTTTATTTCTTTATTCTTTTATGCCTGTCAATTTATATATTTTTCAGCGTGGTCTGCAAGGTGTCCATTCAGTTTTACCCATTCGACAAACAGACGTGCGTGTTTACGTACTACATCGCGGACGAGGACAATTCTACTATCAACCTGAAACACGATGGAGAAATAGACCTCACCGAGTATATAGAAAACGCCGAATGGAAGCTGGCCAATTTATCCGCAGAGAGAAAACAAACGGACAATGTTTACGTTGTTAATTATCGATTTGACGTTGAACGTCGGGGAGGTTTTGCAATGTTTACTCTTATTGTTCCCGTTCTAATGTTATCGGTCCTTAGCGGGACCACGTTTCTAATTCCCATCGAGTCTGGAGAAAAATGCAGCTTTTCCGTAACCGTTTTTCTGGCGTATGGTATATTTGAGACCATTGTCATTGATACGTTACCGCATAACTCTCTCGACGTATCTTACTTCATCATGTATTTAACGTCACTGTTGATCGTAAGCGTCTTTCTGACGTTTTATACGATTGTACAGGCAAAGATCTTTGACTCCGTTGGTAGCGAAAGGTTTGGCTCGCTCTGTGGTTCAAGTTTGAATCCCAGCACGCCTAATTTAACGTGGGGCGGGTTCTTGCAGAAGCTGGATAATTACGTTTTTATTGCGTTTCTGGTAATTGTTGTTGGTCTCACTTCCACATTTTTAACCGTGATGGAGGAGAAATTTGACTTTCTTTAACCCTTTCACAAACAATTACGCTTTTTGACGCCCAACAAGATAGAGAACTTGGAAAACATTTTGAAAAATGAAGAAATTGCATGTGACAAGCAATTTCTTCATTTTCCACAATGTTTTCTACCCATATACAACAACAACAACAACAACAACACATTATAAATTGACTAGAAATTGTTGCCTGCATATATGCCGGACAATGAATACATTAAATTATGGATAAAATATCTATTTCAATACTCCGTATGTATGTGCAGACTTTTTAGCAAAAAAAAAAAAAAAAAAGACATGATGCCGATTTTCGAGTTTCTCTAAAACTAGTCTAACGATTTTCCTGAAACTTGGAGAAACGCTAGTCGAAACCTCCATCTACATCTCAACATACTCGTTGAAACTTGGAAAAATCGTGCTCTCGTCATAATTTAGTCAGAAAGTACATATACCAAACAGGCACATATATCGGATGCTAAATCAAAAACCGTAATATAATGGTGTTATAGGTTTTAGCATATATAAGTAAAATGCAGCAGCAGCAGCAGCAGCAACAACAGCAACAACAGCAACAAAACAACAACAACAACAACAACAACGCGCGTATATGCATAAAGGTAGCTACTTCCCTTGCAAGAGTTTTACACTGGGCGAGTCTTTATCGTCATTCATAAAGGTACTGGCAACAATAGGATTTTCACGGTGGGGAATCACGTGACACAATGATAAACAAACAAACAAACAACAACAACAACAACAAACAAACAAACAAACAACAAACAACAACAACAACAAACAAACAAACAAGCTTTGCTACATTGTAAACACAACCTATCTTTATCAACACCCATTTCACGTCTTATACAGGGCCAGCATTAATTAAAAAAAAAAAAAAACAAAAACAAAAACAAAACAACAACAAAAAAAAAAAACATTAAACATTTTCTGAAATTATTGTGCCACGTGATTCCCCGCCACGAATATGGACTTTTGTTCAAGGCTCTGCAGTTGTGGGGCTCAGTACATTGGCATTATTTCTACATTTAGCTGGGCGTTAAGTTTGAACAAATCCATTGGCGAGTTTCTGAAATTACTGTGCCACGTGATTCCCCGCCGCGAATGTGGACTTTTGTTTGAACAAAGCTCTGTACTTGCTGTGCTATTTTCTGATGTATGAATGGAACTCAGTACATTAGCAATTCATTTTCTCTATTTTTGGGTGGGTGTAAAGTTTAAACAAATCCATTGACGAGTTTCGGAAATCATTGTGCCACGTGATTCCCTGCCGCGAATATGGACTTTTGTTCAAGGCTCTGCAGTTGTGGGGCTCAGTACATTGGCATTTTTTCTACATTTAGCTGGGCGTTAAGTTTGAACAAATCCATTGGCGAGTTTCTGAAATTATTGTGCCACATGATTCCCCGCCGAGAATATGGACTTTTGTTCAAAGCTCTGTACTTGCTGTGCTATTTTCTCGTGTATGAATGGAGCTCAGTACATTAGCAATTTATTTTCTCTATATTTGGGTAAGTGTTTAGTTTAAACAAATCCATTGACGAGTTTCTGAAATTATTGTGCCACGTGATTCCCTGCCGCGAATATGGACTTTTGTTCAAAGCTCTTTACTTGCTGTGCTATTTTCTCGTGTATGAATAGAGCTCAGTACGTTAGCAATTTATTTTGTCTTTATTTGGGTGGGTGTTAAGTTTAAACAAATCCATTGACGAGTTTCTGAAATTAATGTGGCACGTGATTCCCCGCCGCGAATAAGGACTTTTGTTCAAAGCTCTATACTTGCTGTGCTATTTTCTCGTGTATGAATGGAACTCAGTACATTAGCAATTTATTTTGTATTTATTTGGGTGGGTGTTAAGTTTAAACAAATTCATTGACGAGTTTCTGGAATTATTGTGCCACGTGATTCCCCGCCGAGAATATGGACTTTTGTTCAAAGCTCTTTACTTGCTGTGCTATTTTCTCGTGTATGAATAGAGCTCAGTACATTAGCAATTTATTCTCTCTATATTTGGGTGGGTGTTAAGTTTAAACAAATCCATTGACGAGTGTCTGAAATTATTGTGCCACGTGATTCCCCGCCGAGAATATGGACTTTTGTTCAAAGCTCTTTACTTGCTGTGCTATTTTCTCGTGTATGAATAGAGCTCAGTACATTAGCAATTTATTCTCTCTATATTTTTGTGGGTGTAAAGTTTAAACAAATCCACTGACGAGTTTCTGAAATTATTGTGCCACGTGATTCCCCGTCGCCAATAACGACTTTTTTTCAAATATCTATACTTGCTGTACTTTTTTATCATGTATGATGGGCCTCAATACAGTGGCAATTTTCTCTACGTTTTGCTGGGTGTTAAGTTTTAAACAAAATGTATTGACGATTTTCTGAAATTATTTTGCCATGTGATTCCCCGCCGCGAATACGGACTTTTGTTCAAATCTCTACTTGTTGTGCTATTTTCTCACGTATGTATGGGGGTCAGTACAGTAGCAATTTTCTCTACATTTGCATTGGTGTTTAGTTTGAATAAAATCGTTGACGAGTTTCTGACATGTTTGTGTCACGTGATTCCCCGCTGCGAATATGGACTTTATGGACAATTGTTCAAAGCTGTACAGGCAATTTTCTCTACATTTCGCTTTGTAGATCTATTAATTTTAAACAAAATCAATGACGTTTTTTCTGAAATTATTAAACCACGCGATTCCCCACCGCAAATATGAACTTTTGTTCAAAACTGTGCAGTTGTTAAATGGTTAACATAACATGCATGCTGATCTTAATCTATCATGTCTGCTAATAAAAAATGGGAAATGAATCATTATAACGAAGCTTTACAGCAGCGCTGGTTTGACTTTAAAAAAAGAGCTGCACTTTCGCGTAGAGAAGGGATGGAAAGGATAGTTACAACGCTGAAAATGACGTCATATGATGCATGATGACGTCATAGAGAAAGGGAGAAAATTCAGTTCTTACGCGATTCTTTCCCTTAGACCATGAAGAGCCAAATCGTTAGTAATAATGTGCATTTCGTCGATTTTCTGAAAAAAAAAAACTCGTCACTGCAGCTTGTTTACAACTAACATCCATGTTTTATGCCCAGTCCACCGTTTCATAACGTTAATTTCTTGGACCATTTCCCAAACAACACACGCCAGTCCTGGTGTCTACCTAAAAGAAAAAGTTCGACAAAAAATGAGGAAAAAGGAGAAAAAAATATTCGATTAAGAATTTGTTCAGCGCCCAAATGACGTTAAACACTAATCGAGTAGTGCCAACATTCATCTAAAATCACACAAGAAAATAACTATTGAACTGGAAAATTGACTAAATTTATTATTTTTCCTCGCTGTAATTTTCAAACAGATAAGTATCTTTTTTAAAAGGAGTTTCACTTCTAAACACTTCGCAATATAGGCCAATCAGCGCTCATTTCATAGATATATCCGGACTTTCCATTGACAAAATCAAACTTCCGCCACACTTGATTAAAACTACCAATTACACCGCTTTCCATTCGGTAGTTATCAACGAATCAGACACGTTGAAAACTGTTTTAAAACAATCTCGATAAACGAAGGATATGTACGTATCATAGCACAGAAAACATTGAGACAAAAGGAGAAAATGCTGGTTACCAGCATTTTCTCCTTTTGTCTCAATGTTTTCTGTGCGAAATCCCAATGTGGTCAGAATAACGATGGCGTTACTCCGAGTGGGCAGTGACAGAACAGTTCGAAATTGCGGAAGTAATACCAAACACTCCAGCTATAGCCATCTTTACACCTCTACCAGAATTTGAAGAGAACAACGATCAAGCAATGATTGCAGATAACGCTTTTCACATGTTTACAGCACCGCCAGATATTGCAGTACCAGTATTAGTGACACAACAGTTCGAAATTGCGGATATTATACCAAATAATCCAGCACTGAACATCTTTACACCTCCATCGAATATTGAATTAGCAACACAGACTATACCAAATGTAGGAGTCGTTGCAGATAGTGTGTTTCACACAACATCAGCAGGTGTACAACCGATAAATCAAGCGCCAACTTCGACAACCGAAACTGTAAATCCCATTGGCGCTCGTACTCCTGCTCCAAATATTCCTATTGTCAACTTCGTGACAACGACCTTATCTCCACCAGTGGAAGCTTTATCTGGTATGGACGGTTCCTCCTCAGACATATCATTTATGCAGTCTAATTCAGCAGTACAACCGTCCGAAAACTCGTCAACATCCGATAACCATCTAGTTACATCTACCCAGCATGCACCATCCACCACACCGATTTCCGGTTTACAACACCACCAACTCGGATCTCTTTTGGACACCATTTTAGCTGATTACTACCCCCAATTTCGACCTAGAAACAATCAGAAACGTTTTGTGGCCATCTTTACAGATTTTGTACCGACGAGTATCATTGAATTCAACACACAAGAGCAGAAGTTTTCTGTTTTGGGTTATTTCAAGATGGACTGGCGAGATGACTTTTTAACATGGGATCCTGCATCCTATGAAGGAACAGAGATGTTGCGTATACCTATACATTCCATATGGACGCCTAAACTGGTCATTGACAAGGTAAACTGTTGCTCTTTTACGATTTTTATCATATTCGTTACGTTGAAAAATGCCGTAACTACAGCTTGAATAAGTTACGGCATTTTGCAACGTGAACGACGATAACACAATTTACGGATATGCCAATGTCGATCATGAGCAATCTCATATTTTCACACTTTCTCAAAATTGCGTAGAGTATTCTATATAATAACCGAAATGGCTATTTTCTAAAATGAGTTCAAAAGGAACGTCCGAAGAAAATGTTTAAGCATGTGTGTTTCATGACTTGCAGGCGTACAACGGAGAGAGGCTGGTCGGGGACAATGACACAGATATAGCACTTATAAACTATCGTGGATACGTCCGCTGGTTTCCGGAGGGAATTTACAGGTACGTCAAACGTTTATCAAACAAGGGCTTACCCAACAAAAAATTTAGAAAAACATTGAGGTGGGAGAAGAAACTGCCTTTTCTAGCATTTTCTCTTTTTGTCTCCATATAGTTTTAGCTAGACATTCATCCTTTCTTTCATTAACCCTTTTCCATACAAGACTTGGTTCTGACACCCCTATTAAGAAAGGCTTGGGAAAATATTGAGACAAAAGAAGAAAACGCTGGTGACAAGCATTTTCTCCTTTTGTCTCAACATTTTCCGTGTCACATTGTACACAAATCCTCGCTTTATTTCTTTATTCTTTTATGCCTGTCAATTTATATATTTTTCAGCGTGGTCTGCAAGGTGTCCATTCAGTTTTACCCATTCGACAAACAGACGTGCGTGTTTACGTACTACATCGCGGACGAGGACAATTCTACTATCAACCTGAAACACGATGGAGAAATAGACCTCACCGAGTATATAGAAAACGCCGAATGGAAGCTGGCCAATTTATCCGCAGAGAGAAAACAAACGGACAATGTTTACGTTGTTAATTATCGATTTGACGTTGAACGTCGGGGAGGTTTTGCAATGTTTACTCTTATTGTTCCCGTTCTAATGTTATCGGTCCTTAGCGGGACCACGTTTCTAATTCCCATCGAGTCTGGAGAAAAATGCAGCTTTTCCGTAACCGTTTTTCTGGCGTATGGTATATTTGAGACCATTGTCATTGATACGTTACCGCATAACTCTCTCGACGTATCTTACTTCATCATGTATTTAACGTCACTGTTGATCGTAAGCGTCTTTCTGACGTTTTATACGATTGTACAGGCAAAGATCTTTGACTCCGTTGGTAGCGAAAGGTTTGGCTCGCTCTGTGGTTCAAGTTTGAATCCCAGCACGCCTAATTTAACGTGGGGCGGGTTCTTGCAGAAGCTGGATAATTACGTTTTTATTGCGTTTCTGGTAATTGTTGTTGGTCTCACTTCCACATTTTTAACCGTGATGGAGGAGAAATTTGACTTTCTTTAACCCCATCACAAACAATTACGCTTTTTGACGCCCAACAAGATAGAGAACTTGGAAAACATTTTGAAAAATGAAGAAATTGCATGTGACAAGCAATTTCTTCATTTTCCACAATGTTTTCTACCCATATACAACAACAACAACAACAACAACACATTATAAATTGACTAGAAATTGTTGCCTGCATATATGCCGGACAATGAATACATTAAATTATGGATAAAATATCTATTTCAATACTCCGTATGTATGTGCAGACTTTTTAGCAAAAAAAAAAAAAAAAAGACATGATGCCGATTTTCGAGTTTCTCTAAAACTAGTCTAACGATTTTCCTGAAACTTGGAGAAACGCTAGTCGAAACCTCCATCTACATCTCAACATACTCGTTGAAACTTGGAAAAATCGTGCTCTCGTCATAATTTAGTCAGAAAGTACATATACCAAACAGGCACATATATCGGATGCTAAATCAAAAACCGTAATATAATGGTGTTATAGGTTTTAGCATATATAAGTAAAATGCAGCAGCAGCAGCAGCAGCAACAACAGCAACAACAGCAACAAAACAACAACAACAACAACAACAACGCGCGTATATGCATAAAGGTAGCTACTTCCCTTGCAAGAGTTTTACACTGGGCGAGTCTTTATCGTCATTCATAAAGGTACTGGCAACAATAGGATTTTCACGGTGGGGAATCACGTGACACAATGATAAACAAACAAACAAACAACAACAACAACAACAAACAAACAAACAACAAACAACAACAACAACAAACAAACAAACAAGCTTTTCTACATTGTAAACACAACCTATCTTTATCAACACCCATTTCACGTCTTATACAGGGCCAGCATTAATTAAAAAAAAAAAAAAAAACAAAAACAAAAAAAAAACAACAACAAAAAAAAAAACATTAAACATTTTCTGAAATTATTGTGCCACGTGATTCCCCGCCACGAATATGGACTTTTGTTCAAGGCTCTGCAGTTGTGGGGCTCAGTACATTGGCATTATTTCTACATTTAGCTGGGCGTTAAGTTTGAACAAATCCATTGGCGAGTTTCTGAAATTACTGTGCCACGTGATTCCCCGCCGCGAATGTGGACTTTTGTTTGAACAAAGCTCTGTACTTGCTGTGCTATTTTCTGATGTATGAATGGAACTCAGTACATTAGCAATTCATTTTCTCTATTTTTGGGTGGGTGTAAAGTTTAAACAAATCCATTGACGAGTTTCGGAAATCATTGTGCCACGTGATTCCCTGCCGCGAATATGGACTTTTGTTCAAGGCTCTGCAGTTGTGGGGCTCAGTACATTGGCATTTTTTCTACATTTAGCTGGGCGTTAAGTTTGAACAAATCCATTGGCGAGTTTCTGAAATTATTGTGCCACATGATTCCCCGCCGAGAATATGGACTTTTGTTCAAAGCTCTGTACTTGCTGTGCTATTTTCTCGTGTATGAATGGAGCTCAGTACATTAGCAATTTATTTTCTCTATATTTGGGTAAGTGTTTAGTTTAAACAAATCCATTGACGAGTTTCTGAAATTATTGTGCCACGTGATTCCCTGCCGCGAATATGGACTTTTGTTCAAAGCTCTTTACTTGCTGTGCTATTTTCTCGTGTATGAATAGAGCTCAGTACGTTAGCAATTTATTTTGTCTTTATTTGGGTGGGTGTTAAGTTTAAACAAATCCATTGACGAGTTTCTGAAATTAATGTGGCACGTGATTCCCCGCCGCGAATAAGGACTTTTGTTCAAAGCTCTATACTTGCTGTGCTATTTTCTCGTGTATGAATGGAACTCAGTACATTAGCAATTTATTTTGTATTTATTTGGGTGGGTGTTAAGTTTAAACAAATTCATTGACGAGTTTCTGGAATTATTGTGCCACGTGATTCCCCGCCGAGAATATGGACTTTTGTTCAAAGCTCTTTACTTGCTGTGCTATTTTCTCGTGTATGAATAGAGCTCAGTACATTAGCAATTTATTCTCTCTATATTTGGGTGGGTGTTAAGTTTAAACAAATCCATTGACGAGTGTCTGAAATTATTGTGCCACGTGATTCCCCGCCGAGAATATGGACTTTTGTTCAAAGCTCTTTACTTGCTGTGCTATTTTCTCGTGTATGAATAGAGCTCAGTACATTAGCAATTTATTCTCTCTATATTTTTGTGGGTGTAAAGTTTAAACAAATCCACTGACGAGTTTCTGAAATTATTGTGGCACGTGATTCCCCGCCGCCAATAAGGACTTTTGTTCAAATATCTATACTTGCTGTACTTTTTTCTCATGTATGATGGGCCTCAATACAGTGGCAATTTTCTCAACGTTTTGCTGGGTGTTAAGTTTGAAACAAAATGTATTGACAATTTTCTGAAATTATTTTGCCATGTGATTCCCCGCCGCGAATACGGACTTTTGTTCAAATCTCTACTTGCTGTGCTATTTTCTCATGTATGTATGGGGGTCAGTACAGTAGCAATTTCCTCTACATTTGCATTGGTGTTTAGTTTGAATAAAATCGTTGACGAGTTTCTGACATGTTTGTGTCACGTGATTCCCCGCTGCGAATATGGACTTTATGGACAATTGTTCAAAGCTGTACAGGCAATTTTCTATACATTTCGCTTTGTAGATCTATTAATTTTAAACAAAATCAATGACGTTTTTTCTGAAATTATTAAACCACGCGATTCCCCACCGCAAATATGAACTTTTGTTCAAAACTGTGCAGTTGTTAAATGGTTAACATAACATGCATGCTGATCTTAATCTATCCTGTCTGCTAATAAAAAATGGAAATGAATAATTTTAACGAAGCTTTACAGCAGCGCTGGTTTGACTTTAAAAAAAGAGCTGCACTTTCGTGTAGAGAAGGGATGGAAAGGATAGTTACAACGCTGAAAATGACGTCATATGATGCATGATGACGTCATAGAGAAAGGGAGAAAATTCAGTTCTTACGCGATTCTTTCCCTTAGACCATGAAGAGCCAAATCGTTAGTTATAATGTGTATTTTGTCGATTTTCTGAAAAAAAAAAAAAAACTCGTAACTGCAGCTTGTTTACAACTAACATCCCTGTTTTATGCCCAGTCTACCGTTTCATAACGTTAATTTCTTGGACCATTTCCCAAACAACACACGCCAGTCCTGGTGTCTACCTAAAAGAAAAAGTTCGACAAAAAATGAGGAAAAAGGAGAAAAAAATATTCGATTAAGAATTTGTTCAGCGCCCAAAGGACGTAATACACTAATCGAGTAGTGCCAACATTCATCTAAAATCACACAAGAAAATAACTATTGAACTGGAAAATTGACTAAATTTATTATTTTTCCTCGCTGTAATTTTCAAACAGATAAGTATCTTTTTCAAAAGGAGTATCATTTCTAAACAATTCCCAATATAGGCCAATCAGCGCTCATTTCATCTATATATCCGGACTTTCCACTCACAAAATCAAACTTCCGCCACACTTGATTAAAACTACCAATTACACCGCTTTTCATTCGGTAGTTATCAACGAATCAGACACGTTGAAAACTGTTTTAAAACAATCTCGATAAACGAAGGATATGTATGTATCATAGCACAGAAAACATTGAGACAAAAGGAGAAAATGCTGGTAACCAGCATTTTCTCCTATTGTCTCAATGTTTTCTGTGCGAAATCCCAATGTGGTCAGTAAAACGATGGCGTTACTCCGAGTGGGCAGTGACACAGAACAGTTCGAAATTGCGGAAGTAATACCAAACACTCCACCTATAGCCATCTTTACACCTCTACCAGAATTTGAAGAGAACAACGATCAAGCAATGATTGCAGATAACGCTTTTCACATCTTTACAGCACCGCCAGATATTGCAGTACCAGTATTAGTGACGCAACAGTTCGAAATTGCGGATATTATACCAAATAATCCAGCACTGAACATCTTTACACCTCCATCGAATATTGAATTAGCAACACAGACTATACCAAATGTAGGAGTCGTTGCAGATAGTGTGTTTCACACAACATCAGCAGGTGTACAACCGATAAATCAAGCGCCAACTTCGACAACCGAAACTGTAAATCCCATTGGCGCTCGTACTCCTGCTCCAAATATTCCTATTGTCAACTTCGTGACAACGACCTTATCTCCACCAGTGGAAACTTTATCTGGTATGGACGGTTCCTCCTCAGACATATCATTTATGCGGTCTAATTCAGCAGTACAACCGTCCGACAACTCGTCCACATCCGATAACCATCTAGTTACATCTACCCAGCATGCACCATCCACCACACCGATTTCCGGTTTACAACACCACCAACTCGGGTCTCTGTTGGACACGATTTTAGCTGATTACTACCCCCAATTTCGACCTAGAAACAATCAGAAACGTTTTGTGGCCATATTTACAGATTTTGTACCGACGAGTATCATTGATTTCAACACACAAGAGCAGAAGTTTTCTGTTTTGGGCTATTTCAAGATGGACTGGCGAGATGACTTTTTAACATGGGATCCTGCATCCTATGAAGGAAAAGAGATGTTACGTATACCAATACATTCCATATGGACGCCTAAACTGGTCATTGACAAGGTAAACTGTTGCTCTTTAACAATTTTTATCACATTCGTTACGTTGAAAAATGCCGTAACTACAGCTTGAATAAGTTACGGTATTTTGCAACGTGAACGACGATAATACAGTTAAGGAAATGTCGATCATGAGCAATCTCATATTTTTGCACTTTCTCAAAATTGTGTAGAGTATTCTAAATAATAAAGACACGAAGAAACGCATAAACAGAAGAGCATACTTCTATAACACGATGATGATGATGATGATGTCTCATTGTGTTTCATGATTTGCAGGCGTATAACGGAGAGAGGCTGGTCGGGGACAATGACACAGATATAGCACTTATAAACTATCGTGGATACGTCCGCTGGTTTCCGGAGGGAATTTACAGGTACGTCAAACGTTTACCAAACAAGGGCTTACCCAACAAAAAAAATTAGAAAAACATTGAGTAGAGAAGAAATTGCCTTTTCTAGCCTTTTCTCTTTTTGTCTCAATAATGTTTGAGCTAGACATACATCCTTTCTTTCATTAACCCTTTTCCAAACAAGACATGGTTTTGACATCCCTATTAAGAAAGGCTTGGGAAAATATTGAGACAAAAGAAGAAAATGCTGGTGATCAGCATTTTCTCCTTTTGTCTCAATATTTTCCGTGTCACATTGTACACAAATCCTCGCTTTATTCCTTTATTCTTTTATTCCTGTCAATCTATATATTTTTCAGCGTGGTCTGCAAGGTGTCAATTCAGTTTTACCCATTCGACAAACAGACGTGCGTGTTTACATACTACATCGCAGACGAGGACAATTCTACTATCAACCTGAAACATGATGGAGAAATCGACCTCACCGAGTATATAGAAAACGCCGAATGGAAGCTGGCCAATTTATCCGCCGAGAGAAAACAAAGGGACAATGTTTACGTGGTTAATTATCGATTTGACGTTGAACGTCGGGGAGGTTTTGCAATGTTTACTCTTATTGTTCCCGTTCTAATGTTATCGGTCCTTAGCGGGACCACGTTTCTAATTCCCATCGAGTCTGGAGAAAAATGCAGCTTTTCCGTCACGGTTTTTCTGGCTTACGGTATATTTGAGACCATTGTCATTGACACGTTACCGCATAATTCTCTCGACGTATCTTACTTCATCATGTACTTAACGTCACTGTTGATCGTAAGCGTCTTTCTGACGTTTTATACGATTGTACAAGCAAAGATCTTTGACTCCGTTGGTAGCGAAAGGTTTGGCTCGCTCTGTGTTTCAAGTTTGAATCCCAGCACGCCTATTTTAACGTGGGGCGGGTTCTTGCAGAAGCTGGATAATTACGTTTTTATTGCGTTTCTGGTCCTTGTTGTTGGTCTCACTTCCACATTTTTAACCGTGATGGAGGAGAAATTTGACTTTCTTTAACCCTTTCACAAACAATTACGCTTTTTGACGCCCAACAAGATAGAGACCTTGGAAAACATTGTGAAAAATGAAGAAATTGCTTGTGACAAGCAATTTCTTCATTTTCCACAATGTTTTCTACCCATATACTACAACAACAACAACAACAACAACAACAACAACAACAACAACAACAACAACAACAACACATTATAAATTGACTAGAAATTGTTGCCTGAATATATGCCGGACAATGAATACATTAAATTATGGATAAAATATCTATTTCAATACTCCGTAAGTATGTGCAGACTTTTTAGCAAAAAAAAAAGACATGATGCCGATTTTCGAGTTTCTCTAAAACTAGTCCAACGATTTTCCTGAAACTTGGAGAAACGCTAGTCGAAACCTCCATCTACATCTCAACATATTCGTTGAAACTTGGAAAAATCGTGCTCTCGTCATAATTTAGTCAGAAAGTACATATACCAAACAGGCACATATATCGGATGCTAAATCAAAAACCGTAATATAATGGTCTTATAGGTTTAAGCATATATAAGTAAAATGCAGCAGCAGCAACAACAACAACAACAACAACAACAACAACAACAACAACAACAACAACAACAACAACAACAACACGCGTATATGCATAAAGGTAGCTACTTCCCTTGCAAGAGTTTTACACTGGGCGAGTCTTCATCGTCATTCATAAAGGTACTGGCAACAATAGGATTTTCACGGTGGGAATCACGTGATACAACGATAAACAAACAACAACAACAAACAACAACAACAACAACGCGCGTATATGCATAAAGATAGCTACTTCCCTGGTTTGCAAGAGTTTTACACTGGGCGAGTCTTTATCGTCATTCATAAAGGTACTGGCAACAATAGGATTTTCACGGTGGGGAATCACGTGACACAATGATAAACAAACAAACAAACAACAACAACAACAACAACAACAAACAACAAAAACAACAACAAACAAACAAACAAACAAACAAGCTTTGCTACATTGTAAACACAACCTATCTTTATCAACACCCATTTCACGTCTTATACAGGGCCAGCATTAATTTTACAAAAAAAAAAAAAAAAAAAAAAAAAAAAACATTAAACATTTTCTGAAATTATTGTGCCACGTGATTCCCTGCCGCGAATATGGACTTTTGTTCAAGGCTCTGCAGTTGTTTGCCTCAGTACAGTGGTATTTTTTCTACATTTAGCTAGGCGTTAAGTTTAAACAAATCCATTGGCGAGTTTCTGAAATTACTGTGCCACATGATTCCCCGCCGAGAATATGGACTTTTGTTCAAAGCTCTGTACTTGCTGTGCTATTTTCTCGTGTATGAATGGAACTCAGTACATTAGCAATTTATTTTGTATTTATTTGGGTGGGTGTTTAGTTTAAACAAATCCATTGACGAGTTTCTGAAATTATTGTGGCACGTGATTCCCCGCCGCGAATATGGACTTTTGTTCAAAGCTCTATACTTGCTGTGCTATTTTCTCGTGTATGAATAGAGCTCAGTACATTAGCAATTTATTTTGTCTTTATTTGGGTGGGTGTTAAGTTTAAACAAATCCATTGACGAGTTTCTGAAATTACTGTGCCACATGATTCCCCGCCGAGAATATGGACTTTTGTTCAAAGCTCTGTACTTGCTGTGCTATTTTCTCGTGTATGAATGGAACTCAGTACATTAGCAATTTATTTTGTATTTATTTGGGTGGGTGTTAAGTTTAAACAAATCCATTGACGAGTTTCGGAAATTATTGTGGCACGTGATTCCCCGCCGCGAATATAGACTTTTGTTCAAAGCTCTATACTTGCTGTGCTATTTTCTCGTGTATGAATAGAGCTCAGTACGTTAGCAATTTATTTTGTCTTTATTTGGGTGGGTGTAAAGTTTAAACAAATCCACTGACGAGTTTCTGAAATTATTGTGGCACGTGATTCCCCGCCGCCAATAAGGACTTTTGTTCAAATATCTATACTTGCTGTACTTTTTTCTCATGTATGATGGGCCTCAATACAGTGGCAATTTTCTCAACGTTTTGCTGGGTGTTAAGTTTGAAACAAAATGTATTGACAATTTTCTGAAATTATTTTGCCATGTGATTCCCCGCCGCGAATACGGACTTTTGTTCAAATCTCTACTTGCTGTGCTATTTTCTCATGTATGTATGGGGGTCAGTACAGTAGCAATTTCCTCTACATTTGCATTGGTGTTTAGTTTGAATAAAATCGTTGACGAGTTTCTGACATGTTTGTGTCACGTGATTCCCCGCTGCGAATATGGACTTTATGGACAATTGTTCAAAGCTGTACAGGCAATTTTCTATACATTTCGCTTTGTAGATCTATTAATTTTAAACAAAATCAATGACGTTTTTTCTGAAATTATTAAACCACGCGATTCCCCACCGCAAATATGAACTTTTGTTCAAAACTGTGCAGTTGTTAAATGGTTAACATAACATGCATGCTGATCTTAATCTATCCTGTCTGCTAATAAAAAATGGAAATGAATAATTTTAACGAAGCTTTACAGCAGCGCTGGTTTGACTTTAAAAAAAGAGCTGCACTTTCGTGTAGAGAAGGGATGGAAAGGATAGTTACAACGCTGAAAATGACGTCATATGATGCATGATGACGTCATAGAGAAAGGGAGAAAATTCAGTTCTTACGCGATTCTTTCCCTTAGACCATGAAGAGCCAAATCGTTAGTTATAATGTGTATTTTGTCGATTTTCTGAAAAAAAAAAAAACTCGTAACTGCAGCTTGTTTACAACTAACATCCCTGTTTTATGCCCAGTCTACCGTTTCATAACGTTAATTTCTTGGACCATTTCCCAAACAACACACGCCAGTCCTGGTGTCTACCTAAAAGAAAAAGTTCGACAAAAAATGAGGAAAAAGGAGAAAAAAATATTCGATTAAGAATTTGTTCAGCGCCCAAAGGACGTAATACACTAATCGAGTAGTGCCAACATTCATCTAAAATCACACAAGAAAATAACTATTGAACTGGAAAATTGACTAAATTTATTATTTTTCCTCGCTGTAATTTTCAAACAGATAAGTATCTTTTTCAAAAGGAGTATCATTTCTAAACAATTCCCAATATAGGCCAATCAGCGCTCATTTCATCTATATATCCGGACTTTCCACTCACAAAATCAAACTTCCGCCACACTTGATTAAAACTACCAATTACACCGCTTTTCATTCGGTAGTTATCAACGAATCAGACACGTTGAAAACTGTTTTAAAACAATCTCGATAAACGAAGGATATGTATGTATCATAGCACAGAAAACATTGAGACAAAAGGAGAAAATGCTGGTAACCAGCATTTTCTCCTATTGTCTCAATGTTTTCTGTGCGAAATCCCAATGTGGTCAGTAAAACGATGGCGTTACTCCGAGTGGGCAGTGACACAGAACAGTTCGAAATTGCGGAAGTAATACCAAACACTCCACCTATAGCCATCTTTACACCTCTACCAGAATTTGAAGAGAACAACGATCAAGCAATGATTGCAGATAACGCTTTTCACATGTTTACAGTACCGCCAGATATTGCAGTACCAGTATTAGTGACACAGCAGTTCGAAATTGCGGATATTATACCAAATAATCCAGCACTGAACATCTTTACACCTCCATCGAACATTGAATTAGCAACACAGACTATACCAAATGTAGGAGTCGTTGCAGATAGTGTGTTTCACACAACATCAGCAGGTGTACAACCGATAAATCAAGCGCCAACTTCGACAACCGAAACTGTAAATCCCATTGGCGCTCGTACTCCTGCTCCAAATGTTCCTATTGTCAACTTCCTGACAACGACCTTATCTCCACCAGTGGAAACTTTATCTGGTATGGACGGTTCCTCCTCAGACATATCATTTATGCGGTCTAATTCAGCAGTACAACCGTCCGACAACTCGTCAACATCCGATAACCATCTAGTTACATCTACCCAACATGCAACATCCACTT
>OY804605.1:43470548-43473048 GCA_963680895.1 Fragum sueziense | reverse complement strand
GCAGCGCTGGTTTGACTTTAAAAAAAGAGCTGCACTTTCGTGTAGAGAAGGGATGGAAAGGATAGTTACAACGCTGAAAATGACGTCATATGATGCATGATGACGTCATAGAGAAAGGGAGAAAATTCAGTTCTTACGCGATTCTTTCCCTTAGACCATGAAGAGCCAAATCGTTAGTTATAATGTGTATTTGGTCGATTTTCTGAAAAAAAAAAAAAACTCGTAACTGCAGCTTGTTTACAACTAACATCCCTGTTTTATGCCCAGTCTACCGTTTCATAACGTTAATTTCTTGGACCATTTCCCAAACAACACACGCCAGTCCTGGTGTCTACCTAAAAGAAAAAGTTCGACAAAAAATGAGGAAAAAGGAGAAAAAAATATTCGATTAAGAATTTGTTCAGCGCCCAAAGGACGTAATACACTAATCGAGTAGTGCCAACATTCATCTAAAATCACACAAGAAAATAACTATTGAACTGGAAAATTGACTAAATTTATTATTTTTCCTCGCTGTAATTTTCAAACAGATAAGTATCTTTTTCAAAAGGAGTATCATTTCTAAACAATTCCCAATATAGGCCAATCAGCGCTCATTTCATCTATATATCCGGACTTTCCACTCACAAAATCAAACTTCCGCCACACTTGATTAAAACTACCAATTACACCGCTTTTCATTCGGTAGTTATCAACGAATCAGACACGTTGAAAACTGTTTTAAAACAATCTCGATAAACGAAGGATATGTATGTATCATAGCACAGAAAACATTGAGACAAAAGGAGAAAATGCTGGTAACCAGCATTTTCTCCTATTGTCTCAATGTTTTCTGTGCGAAATCCCAATGTGGTCAGTAAAACGATGGCGTTACTCCGAGTGGGCAGTGACACAGAACAGTTCGAAATTGCGGAAGTAATACCAAACACTCCAGCTATAGCCATCTTTACACCTCTACCAGAATTTGAAGAGAACAACGATCAAGCAATGATTGCAGATAACGCTTTTCACATCTTTACAGCACCGCCAGATATTGCAGTACCAGTATTAGTGACACAACAGTTCGAAATTGCGGAAATTATACCAAATAATCCAGCACTGAACATCTTTACACCTCCATCGAATATTGAATTAGCAACACAGACTATACCAAATGTAGGAGTCGTTGCAGATAGTGTGTTTCACACAACATCAGCAGGTGTACAACCGATAAATCAAGCGCCAACTTCGACAACCGAAACTGTAAATCCCATTGGCGCTCGTACTCCTGCTCCAAATATTCCTATTGTCAACTTCGTGACAACGACCTTATCTCCACCAGTGGAAACTTTATCTGGTATGGGCGGTTCCTCCTCAGACATATCATTTATGCAGTCTAATTCAGCAGTACAACCGTCCGACAACTCGTCCACATCCGATAACCATCTAGTTACATCTACCCAGCATGCACCATCCACCACACCGATTTCCGGTTTACAACACCACCAACCCGGGTCTCTGTTGGACACGATTTTAGCTGCTTACTACCCCCAATTTCGACCTAGAAACAATCAGAAACGTTTTGTGGCCATATTTACAGATTTTGTACCGACGAGTATCATTGATTTCAACACACAAGAGCAGAAGTTTTCTGTTTTGGGCTATTTCAAGATGGACTGGCGAGATGACTTTTTAACATGGGATCCTGCATCCTATGAAGGAAAAGAGATGTTACGTATACCAATACATTCCATATGGACGCCTAAACTGGTCATTGACAAGGTAAACTGTTGCTCTTTAACAATTTTTATCACATTCGTTACGTTGAAAAATGCCGTAACTACAGCTTGAATAAGTTACGGTATTTTGCAACGTGAACGACGATAATACAGTTAAGGAAATGTCGATCATGAGCAATCTCATATTTTTGCACTTTCTCAAAATTGTGTAGAGTATTCTAAATAATAAAGACACGAAGAAACGCATAAACAGAAGAGCATACTTCTATAACACGATGATGATGATGATGATGTCTCATTGTGTTTCATACCTTTCAGGCGTATAACGGAGAGAGGCTGGTCGGGGACAATGACACAGATATAGCACTTATAAACTATCGTGGATACGTCCGCTGGTTTCCGGAGGGAATTTACAGGTACGTCAAACGTTTACCAAACAAGGGCTTACCCAACAAAAAAATTAGAAAAACATTGAGTAGAGAAGAAATTGCCTTTTCTAGCCTTTTCTCTTTTTGTCTCAATAATGTTTGAGCTAGACATACATCCTTTCTTTCATTAACCCTTTTCCAAACAAGACATGGTTTTGACATCCCTATTAAGAAAGGCTTGGGAAAATATTGAGACAAAAGAAGAAAATGCTGGTGATCAGCATTTTCTCCTTTTGTCTCAATATTTTCCGTGTCACATTGTACACAAATCCTCGCTTTATTCCTTTATTCTTTTATTCCTGTCAATCTATATATTTTTCAGCGTGGTCTGCAAGGTGTCAATTCAGTTTTACC
>OY804605.1:43465548-43468048 GCA_963680895.1 Fragum sueziense | reverse complement strand
CTTGCTGTGCTATTTTCTCGTGTATGAATAGAGCTCAGTACATTAGCAATTTATTTTGTCTTTATTTGGGTGGGTGTAAAGTTTAAACAAATCCACTGACGAGTTTCTGAAATTATTGTGGCACGTGATTCCCCGCCGCCAATAAGGACTTTTGTTCAAATATCTATACTTGCTGTACTTTTTTCTCATGTATGATGGGCCTCAATACAGTGGCAATTTTCTCAACGTTTTGCTGGGTGTTAAGTTTGAAACAAAATGTATTGACAATTTTCTGAAATTATTTTGCCATGTGATTCCCCGCCGCGAATACGGACTTTTGTTCAAATCTCTACTTGCTGTGCTATTTTCTCATGTATGTATGGGGGTCAGTACAGTAGCAATTTCCTCTACATTTGCATTGGTGTTTAGTTTGAATAAAATCGTTGACGAGTTTCTGACATGTTTGTGTCACGTGATTCCCCGCTGCGAATATGGACTTTATGGACAATTGTTCAAAGCTGTACAGGCAATTTTCTATACATTTCGCTTTGTAGATCTATTAATTTTAAACAAAATCAATGACGTTTTTTCTGAAATTATTAAACCACGCGATTCCCCACCGCAAATATGAACTTTTGTTCAAAACTGTGCAGTTGTTAAATGGTTAACATAACATGCATGCTGATCTTAATCTATCCTGTCTGCTAATAAAAAATGGAAATGAATAATTTTAACGAAGCTTTACAGCAGCGCTGGTTTGACTTTAAAAAAAGAGCTGCACTTTCGTGTAGAGAAGGGATGGAAAGGATAGTTACAACGCTGAAAATGACGTCATATGATGCATGATGACGTCATAGAGAAAGGGAGAAAATTCAGTTCTTACGCGATTCTTTCCCTTAGACCATGAAGAGCCAAATCGTTAGTTATAATGTGTATTTGGTCGATTTTCTGAAAAAAAAAAAAAACTCGTAACTGCAGCTTGTTTACAACTAACATCCCTGTTTTATGCCCAGTCTACCGTTTCATAACGTTAATTTCTTGGACCATTTCCCAAACAACACACGCCAGTCCTGGTGTCTACCTAAAAGAAAAAGTTCGACAAAAAATGAGGAAAAAGGAGAAAAAAATATTCGATTAAGAATTTGTTCAGCGCCCAAAGGACGTAATACACTAATCGAGTAGTGCCAACATTCATCTAAAATCACACAAGAAAATAACTATTGAACTGGAAAATTGACTAAATTTATTATTTTTCCTCGCTGTAATTTTCAAACAGATAAGTATCTTTTTCAAAAGGAGTATCATTTCTAAACAATTCCCAATATAGGCCAATCAGCGCTCATTTCATCTATATATCCGGACTTTCCACTCACAAAATCAAACTTCCGCCACACTTGATTAAAACTACCAATTACACCGCTTTTCATTCGGTAGTTATCAACGAATCAGACACGTTGAAAACTGTTTTAAAACAATCTCGATAAACGAAGGATATGTATGTATCATAGCACAGAAAACATTGAGACAAAAGGAGAAAATGCTGGTAACCAGCATTTTCTCCTATTGTCTCAATGTTTTCTGTGCGAAATCCCAATGTGGTCAGTAAAACGATGGCGTTACTCCGAGTGGGCAGTGACACAGAACAGTTCGAAATTGCGGAAGTAATACCAAACACTCCAGCTATAGCCATCTTTACACCTCTACCAGAATTTGAAGAGAACAACGATCAAGCAATGATTGCAGATAACGCTTTTCACATCTTTACAGCACCGCCAGATATTGCAGTACCAGTATTAGTGACACAACAGTTCGAAATTGCGGAAATTATACCAAATAATCCAGCACTGAACATCTTTACACCTCCATCGAATATTGAATTAGCAACACAGACTATACCAAATGTAGGAGTCGTTGCAGATAGTGTGTTTCACACAACATCAGCAGGTGTACAACCGATAAATCAAGCGCCAACTTCGACAACCGAAACTGTAAATCCCATTGGCGCTCGTACTCCTGCTCCAAATATTCCTATTGTCAACTTCGTGACAACGACCTTATCTCCACCAGTGGAAACTTTATCTGGTATGGGCGGTTCCTCCTCAGACATATCATTTATGCAGTCTAATTCAGCAGTACAACCGTCCGACAACTCGTCCACATCCGATAACCATCTAGTTACATCTACCCAGCATGCACCATCCACCACACCGATTTCCGGTTTACAACACCACCAACCCGGGTCTCTGTTGGACACGATTTTAGCTGCTTACTACCCCCAATTTCGACCTAGAAACAATCAGAAACGTTTTGTGGCCATATTTACAGATTTTGTACCGACGAGTATCATTGATTTCAACACACAAGAGCAGAAGTTTTCTGTTTTGGGCTATTTCAAGATGGACTGGCGAGATGACTTTTTAACATGGGATCCTGCATCCTATGAAGGAAAAGAGATGTTACGTATACCAATACATTCCATATGGACGCCTAAACTGGTCATTGACAAGGTAAACTGTTGCTC
>OY804605.1:43335548-43460548 GCA_963680895.1 Fragum sueziense | reverse complement strand
CACAACAGTTCGAAATTGCGGAAATTATACCAAATAATCCAGCACTGAACATCTTTACACCTCCATCGAATATTGAATTAGCAACACAGACTATACCAAATGTAGGAGTCGTTGCAGATAGTGTGTTTCACACAACATCAGCAGGTGTACAACCGATAAATCAAGCGCCAACTTCGACAACCGAAACTGTAAATCCCATTGGCGCTCGTACTCCTGCTCCAAATATTCCTATTGTCAACTTCGTGACAACGACCTTATCTCCACCAGTGGAAACTTTATCTGGTATGGGCGGTTCCTCCTCAGACATATCATTTATGCAGTCTAATTCAGCAGTACAACCGTCCGACAACTCGTCCACATCCGATAACCATCTAGTTACATCTACCCAGCATGCACCATCCACCACACCGATTTCCGGTTTACAACACCACCAACCCGGGTCTCTGTTGGACACGATTTTAGCTGCTTACTACCCCCAATTTCGACCTAGAAACAATCAGAAACGTTTTGTGGCCATATTTACAGATTTTGTACCGACGAGTATCATTGATTTCAACACACAAGAGCAGAAGTTTTCTGTTTTGGGCTATTTCAAGATGGACTGGCGAGATGACTTTTTAACATGGGATCCTGCATCCTATGAAGGAAAAGAGATGTTACGTATACCAATACATTCCATATGGACGCCTAAACTGGTAATTGACAAGGTAAACTAACACAACATTGCTCTTTTACCATCTTGGTTTTATCACGGTGGATAATCACGTGATACAATATTTTCAAAAAATATTCAATAATTTTGTTAATACTGGACGTGTTGGATTTTTGATAAATCAGCTGATAAAAAAATTATTGAAGATAAACCAAAATTTTGATTATCTTCAATCACTTTTTTATCAGTTGATTTTTCAATAGATCTAATCCACTACGCCCAGGATATTCCTGACATTTTTCCACCTTCTCTGCCTCAAACCGAATTCAAATTGACCAAGTATTGACAAAGTTATTGAAGATTATCGGAAATTATAAATCACGTGATTATACACCGTGTTTATATCACATTCGAAACATTAAAGGGACATTTCATTCCAATTTCATTTTTTTAAAGTATGTCTTGATGCCAAGATTGGTTATTCTAATGAGTATAAATACTATTAGTTTTTTGAAGTTGTTGCCAATAAGCGAAAAACACACATTTAAAGATGAGACATAATCGATAAATTGCATATAAATCCGAACTGTTGTCCACAACAATTTGTTCAATTTTAACACAAAAATTTAAATTTCTCGTAAACAGCGCAATATTTTGGCTTGAAATTTTCAGAATTTTCATAAGGAAATATGCTCTTTCAGATAAAAATAAAAGTAAAATCTATGACAAAAAATTCTGAAATGTCACTTTAAGAAAATGCTGTAGGTAGGCCTACGACATTTGCAACGTGAACGACGATAACACGATTTACGGATGTGTCAATATCGATCTTGAGCAATCTCAAATTTTTGCACTTTCTCAAAATTGTAGAGTATTCTATATAACAACAAGAGGACAATGATGGTCCTTAATCGCTTACCTGAACCTAGATAACATGAAAATCACAATGTTGTCATGTTCAAGGGTAAAAAGAAATACACTTTGGATAAAGCTGAAAATTGTATTCATGATCTAGCGGCTCTTGAATACTGAATATACACTTATATTAACAAAACTTATAAGTACTCCGTTTTCTATTATGCGCAAAATTTTCCCCGGTAAAGGAATATCAAAAGTCGATATGGTGTATAATTCCCTAACTTAATTACTTGACCGATATCATTTTCATTTTGCAAAATTATTGTGCAAAATGGTAACTTCCGGCCAACTAAAGAAAATTGAAATATGCCTCCTGTGTTTCATACACGAATCCCATGTGCTTAATTTACAATTTATTCTTTTATGGATTGACGTGCCAAACATAAAAACATAATATTCGTCGGAAATCTCTACAACAACAACCCATAACAGTTGGTGTTTTACAAGGTGGTGCAATTCAAGCGTAGGTAATATTCTCATATCCACATTTCCAGCCGTTCTATACAAATTTGATACAAGATATCGTTCATTACAGTCAAACATCAACATTTTGTTACATTCGTGCCATTTTTCAAAAGAAAAGAAACCTGTTCCACGAATTCACATGCAACCGCTATCACCCAACTTGTGGCCAAGTACAGAAAAACCGGAAGTGCTGCAAACCTACCAAGACAACCAAGTGATAGGAAATCAAACCGGAATTATGACCGTAACATTGTTTTGTCTTGCATATCTGAGTTGAAGCGCCCGGAAGCTGTCATAGAAAGGGATATATTATGCCTTCAAGGTAGACCATTCAGTGTCCAAACTATCCGTCAATTGCTAAATTCATCATGCCTATGAACTTCGCATCAACCATGACCTCACAATTAACATGTTTATGTTTAGTTGCCAATGATGCATTAAATTTACTGATTGTGAAAAAGTGCTTTACAGACTAACGATTTACTGTCCAGTATGATGATGATCTTGCACATGCTTAGAGAGCGTAGAGAACCTTGTACACATACCTTTAAAATATTAAGAAGATATCCCTACAGTATATTTTAGGAATTACAAACTGTTTATGCGTTCCTGATACCATGCTATCAAGGGAGAGAACGTGCAACACACGAGAGATTTAATTTGTGACTTTTGCTACCAACAGTGGTCTCCGTTAGTTGCTTCTTGTTCAATTCAAATTTCGTGAAAATTATGAAAATTCAACATATACTTAGTACATTTAAAAACGCAGAGTTTTCAAAGCCTTAAATCAAGATGTTATAGGATGTTGTAAGAAATAAAAATATTTGTTATGAATCTCCCACAAGTTTTTAAACGTGAATAGAAAAGATTAGAGTAAGTAATTCTGGAACATTTTACAGTGCCTAAGCCAACGCGTTAAACACGTTGACGCTGCGTAAATTTGATTCACGTGAAACTCGAGTTAAATTTCAACATGTTTATAAAGTTTGTCTATAGGGACACTATAAAAACACGTTTTATTGAAATATTCTGAATTGTATCAGTATGCCCCGTCTTCTTGAAAATGTGAGGAACCAAGCTGTTGGAACATACTTGCTTTGTTGTTCAAACTAGGACATTTCACGCCACGTAGGATGCCGTAACTCGTTAATATCACGACTAACGACACGATGGCTAGGCCACATAATGTTGTTACACACTACTGGCCTGTCATGTACCGTGTAGAACATGCTTGGAATTGCCTAAAGAGTCACGTCTATTCACGTACCCCACCACCCCAAAACGTTGCAACAACTTCGTATTCCTGTTATTCAAGGGCGGAACAAAATGTCAGAAGAGGCTGCATTGCGATAAAAGTCCTTTCTATGCGACGACGATGCCAGACTCTAATTCAATCTTTAGGTGGGCACACTCGTTATTAATTGATTTGACCCCTCTCTATCAAAAATGATCAAATTTTATTCCGATGCGTATTTAAAACATTGCCTACCTTTTGAGTTTATGGAATTAGATCAATCAACGAAAATAAACCCGCATCACGTTGCATTTGCTTGTCATTTCCATCATATAAGCGAACGAAGTACCTCTGCGGAATTAAATGTACTCAGTATATGATGGTAACATGGTCGAAGTGAAGTTGTGTCAAATTTGATTAAGATATGTTATGCCTGTCCGGAGATATGGTTTATGATGTAGTCGGAGTACTTATAAGTTTTGAGTAGTATATTTGTGACTGTAACAGTAAAAACAAAGTCGAAGAAGATAGCAACTTTGTCAAAGGAACCATATTAACTCATAACGTGAAGTTCTGATCAAGCTAAAAATTACTCTCATGGGGGTTATTGTGGCCATCAACATTATGTCCAAGTTTTCTTTTGATTGGTCAATATTTGGGAATATTATTGTGAAAAAAAAGTAAAAATCTGCAATGTTGTCAATGTCAAGGGTACTATCCATAACTTTGGATTTTCTACTTCGATCAGACTGAAAATTAAAGTTTTATCTTGATTTGTCAATGTTTGTGGTTGTTGCTGTAAAAATAAAGTTGAAAACAATAATTTTGTCAAATTCAAGGGCACACAACTCTAGTTTTTCTAATGCCATCAACCTGAAAATGTATCTTTCCTAAGATCTTTTGAGCACTAAGATTGTGGCTAAGTTTTGTCTGGATTGGTCAATATATGCGGTTGTAAGAGTGAAAGCAAAGTAGAAAACGTTTTTTTTTGTAAAATTCAAGGGCACATAACTCCCGACATCCTGGTTCGATCAGATGGAAAATCACACTCATGCAAGATCATATAGTCACCAACTTTTTGGCCATGTTTTGTCTTAATTGGTCAATATTGGCAGATGTTAGAGTCAAAACAAAGTCGAAAACGGCAATTTTATAATCATCAACTTTGTGGCCAAGTTTTGTCTTGATTGGTCAATATTTGCGGTTGTTAGAGTGAAAAGAAAGTCAAAAACGGCAATTTTGGCAAATTCAAGGGCACATACATGTAACTCATGACTTCCTGCTCCGATCAGACTGAAAATCGATCTCATCTAAGATCTTATGATTATCAACATTGTGGCCATGTTTTTTGGCATGATTGGTAAATGTTTATAGATGCTAGTGTGTTAATACAGTCAAAACTAGCTATTTTAGACGTTCAAGGGCCATAACTCCGGACGTCCTGGTCCAATCTAACCCAAAATCAAACTTGTCCGAGAACTTATAGTCATACATGTTTTGACCAAGTTTGGTCAAGATTGGTAAATATTTGTGGGTGCTAGAGTGTTGACATCAAATTATGAACAGACGGACGGACGACGAACGGTGACCACAATAGCTCACATTGAGCACTTCGTGCTCAGGTGAGCTAAAAAGACGAAGAAACGATATACAGTAGGATATATACAACACAATTTGTGTTGCATTAATCATATATGACGCCGTTCATAGCAAAACAAATGAAAAACAAGATGTGTTTACATGAAACACAAATGCCTTCGAAATGGCTATTTTTCGTATATAGTAAGTTTTCGTGTAAAGGGTAATTAAGGGTAAACTTATGACCTCAGTACGGAACGGAAGGATAGATTAAATTGAAAGAAAGTTACATACGAAATTTGAGCTTTGTATGACCCATACTTTTGGAGAAAACACCAATGTTAATTTTTCACGTTATGTTTTCGGACAGACAAACGGAATGGCAGACAGACGGACGGACACGAGTAAAACAATATGCCCCCGATCTTTCGATACGGGGGCATAAAATATGACAACAATAATTCATTAGGCATGGCTTTACAGATAAAAACAAGTACACTTTGGTGACCATAGTCGAGAGGTAAAGCGTCGGCCTTGCGACTAAGAGGTTCCGAGTTCGACCCGTAGCGGAGATTATTCTTGGCTTCTCATTGGCCCACATTTTCGACGTGAGTACTGGGGGATTTCCAGGAAGCTCAACCGAGAAGGATTAAGATAAGTTGAAGAAACTTGCTTCCCAACCGATGTAAAATAAATGCGTTCAAAAGGAACGTCTGAAGAAAATGTTTACGCATGTGTGTTTCATGACTTGCAGGCATATAACGGAGAGAGACTGGTCGGGGACAATGACACAGATATAGCACTTATAAACTATCGTGGATACGTCCGCTGGTTTCCGGAGGGAATTTACAGGTACGTCATACGTTTACCAAATGCCACCCGTCACACTAAAAGGGAACTTATCAGAAATCACAAATCCAAATTTTGACCAACCGATCAACTTCAGCACAGTTAAATCAGATCCCGCATGTTTAAAACGAACACATAGTAAGATAGGGAAAACATTCCGAATTCAAAATCATATAAAAGTGAAAAGTATCGGCCGTAGTCTGGCTGCGAGAACTGCGCAGACTGACTAGGATCGATATTTTTCACACATCCTATAAGGTCCCTTTTAGCGTGACGGGTCACTATATCTATAGATAGTGCGGGAGTAGATCTTTTAGTAATTGTGGACAGACAGACGGACAGACGAACGGACGGACGACGGACAGTGAGCGATCACAATAGCTCACCCTCAGCACTTCGTGCAAAGGTGAGCTAACAACAAGAGGGCCATTGGCTCTGAAGCGCTCACATGAGATAATAGATTTCTGTATATGATGCAGCTACCCTCTTAATGCAATAGTTATACTAAGATTTGAATTAGATACCTATTTCAAGACTTCGTGTGACCCATATTCACACTCTTCAGAGATAAAAAGGAAACAAAAAATCTGAGCATGTTCAGGATAGCCTTTCTGAATCAAATTCAGGTTGATTGAGCAAAAATTGTGGCCTCTAGAGTGCACACAATGTTTTTCTAAGATTTGACCCCGTGACCTAGTTTTTGACCCCAGATGACCCAATTTCAAACTTGTCCGAGATTTCATCCAGGCAACTATTCTGACCAATTTTCAGGATGATTGGGCAATAAATGTTACCTCAAGAGTGCACACAAGAAATTTCTAAGATTTGGCTTCGTGACCTAGTTTTTGACCCAAGATGCCCCAATTTCAAAATTCTCCGAGATTTTATCAAAACAATCTTTCTGCCCAATTTTCAGGTTGATTGGGCAAAAAAAAGTATGGCCTCTAGAGTGCACACAAGGTTAGGGTTTTCTAAGATTTGACCCAATGACCTAGTTTTTGACCCCAGATGACCCAATTGCAAACTTCTCCGAGATTTCATCAAACCAATCATTCTGACCAATTTTCAGGTTGATTGGGAAAAAAAGTGGCATCAAGAAAGCACACAAGGTTTTTCTAAGATTTGACCCCGTGACCTAGTTTTTAACCAAGATGACCCAATTTCAAAATTTCCCCAGATTTTAACAAAACAATAATTCTGACCAATTTTCAGATTAATTGGGCAAAAAACTTGGCCTCTAGAGTGCACACAAGGTTTTTCTAAGATTTGACCTGGTTACCTAGTTTTTGACTTCAGATGACCCAATTTTAACTTATCCGAGATTTCATGAAGACAATCATTCTGACCAATTTTCAGGTTGATTAGGCAAAATAATGTGGCCTCTAGAGAGCACACAATTTTTTTCTAAGATTTGACCCGGTAACCTAGTTTTTGACCCCAGATGACCCAATTTCGAACTTGTCCGAAATTTCATCAACACAATCATTTTGACCAAATTTCAGGTTGATTGGACAAAAACTGTGGCATCTAGAGTGAACACAAGGCAAAATTTGACGGACGACACACGACGGACACAGCGGTGTAGCAACCATTTATGTAATAAAAACGAGAAATGTAATAATTATTACAAAAATCGTTGCGATGACAATATTCGTATTACATTTCATGTACCAACCATTTATGTAATAAAATCGAGAAATGTAATAAACTTGATTTCAAGTATTTTTCTCTTTCACAGAGTGCCTTCTACTGATTCTCAGTGCAAAATATCGCAGTCTGGGTATTGTGTTACATTTCTCTGGTTTATTACATTTCTAGTTGAATGATAGCAAGTAGTTTTGTAACAAGACGAAAAATGTAATGCATTATAAGTTGAATATTTATTCATTATCCCATCATTTTTGGCTTCTTAAAGATGTTTTATTTCTATAAATGGGGTCACAATTATCATGTGGTCAAAATTTGAAAAAACATTACAGGACTTGACTAATCGACCTAAAGACAAAGAGATTACACCGTTAGAACAAAATACGCCAAAATGATTCGATATAATAATCTGAAATGTTGCTGTTGGTAGTTTTAATTACGTTTCTCGTTGATGGATCGTAACCAGTTTTGTAATAAAGTCGAGAAATGTAAAAACTTAAAAATGTAATTTTTCTATCTAAGAGAGTATCTTAAACTGCATATGAAGGCTTCAATTCAGTATTTTACATTCATTAATATAATGTAGGAGATAGACATTGGACTCTTACAATCTTAATAAAGCCGAAATGGCCAAATTTTAAAAGTGTTAA
The DNA here is from genome assembly GCA_963680895.1 of Fragum sueziense. Classification (NCBI taxonomy): domain Eukaryota; kingdom Metazoa; phylum Mollusca; class Bivalvia; order Cardiida; family Cardiidae; genus Fragum; species Fragum sueziense. The sequence goes on along the minus strand of OY804605.1, from coordinate 43,452,555 downwards.
AACTACATAAACCTAACGTCGAAGTCTCGACTATTGCAGTATCTGTTTGATTTCAGAATCAGAATATCAATCAAATGTTAGATTTTATACAATTAGGTAAAATGTCATAGTTTAGTAGTTTTGTTACATTTCTCGATTTTATTACATTTCTCGTTGATGTTTAGTAACCAGTTTTGTAATAGAATCGAGAAATGTAATAAACTTTTTTATGTTCAATTCCATTTCAGAAAGTATCTTATACAGATAGAGGGAGAAAAAAAGCTTCAGATCAGTTCTTCACAAAAATCAAAATACAAGATAAGACACCGAAAACTGACAATTTTGACATAGCCAACTATGGATTTTTTTACTAGATTTTTGTTAAAAAGATGATAGGATAATGAATGAATATTCAATATATATCGTATTACATTTTTCTTCTTGTTACCAGACTACTTGCTACCCATTCAACGAGAAATGTTATAAACTCTAGAATGCAATAAAATACCAAAGTGCGAAAATTAGCACTTAGAATCAGTAGAAGACACTTTGTCATAGAGAAAAATACATAAAATCAAGTTCATTACATTTTTCGATTTTATTACATTTCTGGTTGGTACATGAAATGTAATACGAATTTTGTCATCGCAACGAGTTTTGTAATAATTATTACATTTCTCGTTTTTATTACATAAATGGTTGCTACACAGCGGTATCACAATAGCTCACCATGAGCACTTTCGTGCTCAGGTGAGTTTAAAAGGAACAACATATCTATCGTTTCTTTTGAAAACTCAAATCGAGGATATTTTAGTACAAAGCCGCGCGTTAATGGCACGTGAATTTACCTCTGTGGTTCTTTTTTCATAAGTCGGCCAATTCATTTTTGTTTCTATTTCTTAATTTATTTCCAGTGTGGTTTGCAAGGTGTCCATTCAGTTTTACCCATTCGACAAACAGACGTGCGTGTTTACATACTACATCGCGGACGAGGACAATTCTACTATCAACCTAAAACACGATGGAGAAATAGACCTCACCGAGTATATAGAAAACGCCGAATGGAAGCTGGCCAATTTATCCGCAGAGAGAAAACAAAGGGACAATGTTTACGTTGTTAATTATCGATTTGACGTTGAACGTCGGGGAGGTTTTGCAATGTTTACTCTTATTGTTCCCGTTCTAATGTTATCGGTCCTTAGCGGGACCACATTTCTAATTCCCATCGAGTCTGGAGAAAAATGCAGCTTTTCCGTCACGGTTTTTCTGGCTTACGGTATTTTTGAGACCATTGTCATTGACACGTTACCGCATAACTCTCTCGACGTATCTTACTTCATCATGTACTTAACGTCGTTGTTGATCGTAAGCGTCTTTTTGACGTTTTATACGATTGTACAAGCAAAGATCTTTGACTCAGTTGGTAGCAAAAGGTTTGGCTCGCTCTGTGTTTCAAGTTTGAATCCCAGCACGCCTATTTTAACGTGGGGCGGGTTCTTGCAGAAGCTGGATAATTACGTTTTCATTGCGTTTCTGGTCCTTGTTGTTGGCCTCACTTCCACATTTTTAACCGTGATGGAGGAGAAATTTGACTTTCTTTAAACCTTTCACAAATAAAGACGCTTGTTGACGCCCTACAAGGCTTTGCAGACTTTTGAAAACGTTGTTGACAACAAAGAAATTGCAGTTGTGAAAAGCAATTTCTTCATTTCCCACAATGTTTTCTACCCAGAGAGACTAACAAAATGCAAAACTTCTGGTAATAGCTGAAAGGATCCTTTCTATATTCACACAAGGCATTACAAAATAACGAAATCATTTTATTTTAGTAGATTTATTTTAGTCCCTTTTATGAATATTTCTCTTTACAAGAATCAGTATATATAGTAATCATTATTATAGCACTTAACAACTAGACATAAAAGGCCTAGAAAAATTATTTAACATATCAGGGGAGGTAATTTACACACAGGGAATTATTTACAAGTGATTATCTCCCCTTTGAAAATGTACAATTTCATTTTAACCTTTCACAAAACCCAGTTACCCAGTTTTGATGTCAATTTTAGAAAAGTTTTGGAAAATACTGAGGCAAAAGAATAAAATCTGATAACAAACAATTTCTTCCTTTGTCATACACTAACTCTTTCCCAAGCAGCAAAAATTTGGACAGTCCCAATTTGAAAGCTGCTGCATATGACAAGACATCAGTAAAGATAGAATTTGGGAACAATACAGCACAAAAATATCCAGGCAAAAGGAGAAAATGCTGATCATCAGCATTTTTTCTTCTGTCGAAATACTATACCGAGATGATCATCAAATCCAGGGATTGTTGGGCAAAACATTAACAGTTCAGTTTGGTTGCAATTACATAGCATGCAAAATATAACGAAAAAAAAATTCAACAAATAGCAAAAAATTGTAAGGAATGAATGATTAATTCATATAGCACATTAAAATGTATTGTCAAATAAGATGTGTTCGTAAATTGTTAAACACCATTGCCCATCATTTGGAGAATAGTGACAATTATATCATCAGTGTAAATGCAAAACCTAGTTTGCCATTTTTTGCAATTTTCAAAGAAAAACATTGTTTGTCCAGTTCAGAAAATTCTTGCAGGTTTCGGGATATTTTTACTTATCAGTATTAATGACACATTATATGTTAATGACACATTATATGTGAACTATATGTCTGAATTTCAAGTAAAACCTTTCCAACCTTCAAGTTATTAATTTTTCTTCTTTCACTTTAAAATCTTCCAAAAAATGAGATTCAATGTTTTGCATTAACACTGACGATATCCCAATCATTGTTTTTACTGTTTATATCAACTTCCGATTCAGACCAGCCATTTTTTTGCTATTGGGAAAGATTAAAGGGACCCATGCTGGATTTTCAGCAATCAAACCAATATCGGAACCGTTCGAGTTTGCATTGTTGTGTGGTGCAATGCATGACCTTCAGCCAAAAAAAAATGTACTTTAGCGCAGGTGCAATGTTTTTTCACTAGCTATAAAGGTCCAATTTCCCATAAATGTTACTATTCACCAATTACCTCACAACGACTCTTTATGATTCCGAACAAAATATTGGCTTTGGAAAACATTGGGGAAAATGAAAAAATTGCTTGTGACATGCAATTTCTTCATATCCCACAATGATTTCCACCCAAAAAGACCAAAAACATTTAAATTCCGTTCACTTGAAATTGTAGTCTGCAACTCCTTTAAATTTGGAACAGTTTAAAACTCCTTTGTTTGGGAAAGGGTTGATAAAGAGTGTAGGTATGTTAAGTTAGATACAGACACAATTTAGAAGGACTAAGATGAACTTCACTTGAATTTTCCTTGGACAGAAATGATTTACCCATACATGTCCAATTCATACAATATTTCACTTTAGTCTAGGAGCCAGCTTTTACAAAGGGGGTTAAATTAAAAGTTCTTGCAACCGGTGACCTATAAAATTTTGAGTGGTATTTTTCAATACATTAGGGTCCAATGCTTTGGTTAAGGGTGGATGACATGCTTAAAAGTGGTAGGATTTTTTTAAAATCAAGGTCTAAGGTCATTCGGTGCACTTCTCATACATACCTCCTAAAATATCCCATAACTTACTCATTTATTAAGCTAAAACAATTATTTTGGTATCAAAATGAAGCTAATGATTTGCACTTTGACTTACATGAATAATATACAATTTCTTGATTTGCAATATTTTTGAATATTCATAAATATAGCAAAAATTGGCTAAAAATCACTAAAATAAGTTTTGTCTACAAGTGAAAAAATAGTTTTTAAAATACCAAAGGTGTGTTTTTGTGGTTGAAATCATACTTAAAAATTGCCCAGAAACCTGTTCTTGACTTATATGTATTTCTTCACGGAATTAGTCTCTGGCTTAGGCTTGTAGTCATAGGTAAAAGTGGGTGGGGTAAATTTTCCCTGAAATTACAAAACGTTCAAACATTGATGTAACAATATATCTTATACATAAATGTGATATTTTATTAGAATTTATTGTTTTGAAATCATATTTGCAGGGATTTGTAAAGCTTTTAATGTTTATTCCTGAAAATTAATTTGAATTTTAAGAGCCAAAATAACAATTCAATGAAACAGCATGTTAGATGGATACAGATTATATCAACACCACAATGTCAAAACTATGACTCTTAAAGCGAATATTTATCAAATATCTATATAATAGTAATCGGCAGCTGAAAATATTCCCCAGGCCCGTGCCATATTTTATAGAAATAAGAACAACATGGGGACGGTCAGAGTTTGTATTGTTGGGTAGTGCATTGCTTTTATAGAGCCAAAGGGAAAGGAATTTAGCACTGGAACCAAATAGATCATACACAGGAAACACAGTTTACAGTTTAAGTGAATAAAACAATATCTCTAGTATTACATACTTATAAGAGATACCGAAATATCTTTTTTTCAAAATTATCTTTCTCCTTTTGTTCAAAATGGCCAACAAAATTCAAGATGGCCCCTTTAAATGTTTATATAGCGAAATTTTAACATAGAAAGAGATAAGACCATGAATTAGTCGTTTTTATGCCCCCGCATCGATAGATCGATGGCATATTGTTTTACCATTCCGTCCGTCCGTTCGTCCATCCATCCATCTGTCTGTCTGTCCGTCAGTCCGAAGCTTAACATGAAAACTTATCATTGGCCTTTTCCCCAAAAGTATTCCACACGCAAAGCCCAAATTTGGTATGTAACCTTCTTTCAATGATATCTATCTGTTCCATGCAATATGACTTTCCCCAAGGTCTTCCATTAATCCTTGTCAACCCTTACCATGAAAACTTAACATTGGCCTTTTCTCAAAAGGGAGTTCACACACAAACCTTATTAATAACCATTTATTTAAAAGCTTAACGTAAAACGTATCATTGGCTTTTTCAGGGGCATTCGTGTTTCACAAAGACATCTTTTTTTAAGATTAGGCTGAATTGATGTGCATTTTAGAAAGTAAGACCATTTTATAGAGTTTTATTTGTCAAACGACGACCGAAATGTCTTCTGCATGATAGTTGCGTAAAGCAGAGGTAATGCATAAACTCATTGTTTTGTTCATTTTATTTATCATGAATACTTTACTAAAAATAAGGAATATTTGTGTCTTTATATACAACACTATCCTCATCCTCATCCTCACCATCACTACAACAACTACAATAACAACAAGACACATGATGCAATAACCAGACTTGTAAAGTCCACAGCTACCCTATACTAAACACTTCAATACACTCAACTCATGCCATATAATTATACTCATCCTTATCACTGTCTGATGCATCAAGATTCTCAAGTCTAAAAACACTTCTGACTCACAAACACATGCATCAGTGCATAAAAGATCTTCTCTTTGACACTTACACCTTCGCATGTGGCAGTCAGTTTAACACGAGCATTGTGTGATGTCAAGCAAAGCTAGAGGTGCAGGATCTTTACGCATTCTTACAGGAACTAAATTATTGTTGTCATCCTTTGTCCATACATGGCATGCTGGTGATGGAAGATTCAGATACTGGTCAGTTTAGTGCTTACAAATATAGGAATATACTGAATTTATGTTTATACAGAATATATGAGTCCATATATTTTTATGCCCCTGTATCGAGCGATCGGGGGCATATTGTTTTACTCTTGTCCGTCCGTCCGTCTGTCTGTTAAAAACTTAACATTGACATTTTCTCCAAAAGTATTAAACATGCAAAGCTCATTTGGTATGTAGGAGGGCTGATTATAAAGTATCCGGAATTATGTCATACTTTTTTCATTTATGTACTAACTGTTATGATATTATAGGATACAAAAACTAAGTTTATGCATTAAGGCGCATTCTATAGTTGTTATGGCAACATAGGGTCATATTGAGCAGCGCAACCTAGGTCTGAGATGGATAAGTCAGGAAAGTCTGTCTTACACATCTAATATTTACATCTTTTCGATATATTTGCCACTGCACGGTATACCACATTTCCAACATATGCATTTATTTCTCTAAGAAGCGTCTGAACTGTACTTGGGGAATTCTATACATAGTTTCTGGGACACAATTGGCAAGTCATAAACGATTTCGCCAACGTCATGTTGGGACGTCCAGATATATAAAAGTCAGAAACATCATAGGTTAGATAATTTATAAATGCGTTATACCACTCACAAATGCTTGTTTTTTCTCATAGAAGTATTAGCTGTGCGTGTTCGTCTCTGATTTTGATTTTCCAAATTACACTCAAATCATTATTGAATACCATTGCCCTAGCACCATATTTGCTATGTAAGCAAACCAATGACTCCAAATGTCAGCTGATGATGTTAAGTTTGCTGAGAAAAATGTCCGCTCAAAGGTAACAAGCATTTTGGACAATTGTTGAAGTCAAAATACAAAATATGATTGCTTTAAAAACGATTCATAAGTCACATCTTTGCAAATTGTCAAAAGTGTCCTCGCTCAACGTGACCCCACCCTGTCGAATGCACCCTTATCCAAACAGCAGCGTTTTTGTTCCAGGATCAAATGTATAATTCTTCAAAGTATATGTGTTTAAATTTCATCTCAGTTGGTTTAAAAGTTAAAACGATAAATGGGTGATTAGATTTTTGTACAATATAGCCTAGAAAATATTTAAGCAAAAGAAAATGCTGATAATCAGAATTTTCTCCTTTTGCATCAATGTTTTCCCAAGCATTTTCTCCTAGGGACGTCAAAACGAGGTCTTGTTTGGGAAAGATTCAATGATTTCTTTGATATAGATACAAATGAAAGATGCACGATTTACTAGGAATAGTTTTAGCCATGTAATAAGTAAAACATTGTCCAGATTTTTGTCAGGTATATTGTTGTGGACAACCACAGGTCCAAAGATTTCCACTTTTTTTTAAACCAAAAGTTTCTATGTGTCTACTCAAATATGTATTACAGTCGTCGATCAATAAACAAAGTTATGTTATCATGATGGGATTGTGAAGGATGGATCAACAATTGTGGTATCTTTATTTTCTACTATTTACTCGTAACAAAATGTCACATGCAATAAATAATTTGCATAATAAGAGATATAGGGCCTATTGAGTACAATCAAAACTTATTGGGTCACAAAATTAATTAAACTCAAAGACCAGATCCTCTGTTGTCCCTATTGAAGGCATGTACATAAACGAATATATGATACTAACATATTCATGGTTACACTTGGAGACCTTCATAACCACACATCAGAACATCCAGATTCTAGACTGATGATATTGATATGTATTCACAGAATGGAATATTCTATTCCAAATTACATTTTATGTATATGAATGTTCTCGTAAGGCTTCCAGGTGTAAGTATTGCAATGACGGCAGTTTCGTAATTATCTTTAAAGAGACCCATGCTAGGTTGTCGGACATACAAAACGATAGGAAATATGTTTATGAAATATTGTATGGAATGGTCAACCTGGATAGCTAGATCATTTCTGCACAAGGAAATTTCAAATGAAGTTCATTTAGTTCTTCTAAATCAAGTATGTTCTTCTAAAACAAGTATACATAATTAAAGGGACATTTCATTCCAATTTCAATTTTTTAAAGTATGTCTTGATGCCAAGATTGGTTATTCTTATGAGTGTAAATACTATTGGTTTTTTGAAGTTGTTGCCAATAAGCGAGAAACACGCATTTAAAGTTGAGACATAATCGATAAATTGCACATAAATCCGAACTGTTGTCCACAACAATTTGTTCAATTTTAACACAAAAATATAAATTTCTCGTAAACGGCGCAATATTTTGGCTCGAAATTTTCAGAATTTTCATAAGGAAATATGCTCTTTCAGATAAAAATAAAAGTAAAATTTATGACAAAAAATTCTGAAATGTCACTTTAACTAATCGCACTTTATATTTACATGGGTGAAAGTTAGAAAATTTCAAAATACTGAACTTTAAAGCTGGGGGCCAGGGGGCCGCAGGGCCCCCGGTGGGTCCAGGGCAACGCCCTGGCCAGGGGGCCAGGGGGCCGGAGGCCCCCGGGAGCTCTCGAGAAATGGCGTTTTCAAAAACCCCAGGAAGGCGTTCATGACGCTATACTACCATCTTTTAGTGCAAGTTTTCCAGATCATTTATCATTCAGTTTCAAATTATAACACTGTTTTATTTTTTTCTTTCATTTTTGAAATAAGAATTGTTAGATTCTAGTATGACATGGCAACAATTTTCAAAATCATTTATGTGCGCATATTTCAGGGTTTTGCTACCATTGACAGATCAGTCTTCTTGATTTGTGAAAATCAAGTTTTTTTTGTTTTTTTTTTGTGATACACCAATGCAACTACACTTAGCTATATTTGAATAACTATTGAAAGTTGACAATCTCAAAATATCTTGTAAAAGGTTGATACGACTCCCCCCCCCCCCCCGAAAATAATCCTCGATCCGTCCTTGCGAGTCATTGAACATTGCTTTTGTGTACACGTAGTTTCCGAAATTGCACTTTTGTCACCCCTCTTGAGAATATTTCTCGTGATTGGTATCATTTTCAGTTTAGAAATATGTACGTAAAATTTAAAAGTCATAAAGATAAACAATGTGCTATAACTGTTTATGTTTGTGTAACTTTAGTCTTTTTAAGCTCGTAATTACACAAAGTCGTGATAAATCAAGAATTTGAATCTTCACGTAACGTTTTATTCACGAATCAACCCCCTTTCTCTCTCCAAAAGATTATTTTTATTTCACGTTAATTTTTCGGTGATAAATAATAAGAGATTTCATCGCAGAAACGTCGACTGCATCGGCGGACACTCGATGATTAATTTGAAAGCTAAACCATGCCAATTTTTTGATGTAAAGTTGCAGCTAAAGCAAAATTATAGATCTATGTTATTTAGAGTTCGGTCGACAAGCGATAATGTCATTATGATACGAAGAAAATGATACCTTGTTAGTCTATTATCCAAAATTTCAACAGTAATAATCCAATCAACGTACAATGAAACAGTCCCCGAAATAACTGAGCAGGTGTTCGCGGTGTTTTTGAAGTTATTTTTCAAGCCCAGTAGACGATACGTCATCATGACGTCATATTGGTTTTTTAACTCGAGAGATCTGACTGTACCACGTATTTATTCGTCTGAGAAGCATGTCAATCAACTTGCAAGTCAATGAATGGGCAGGGACAATCCTCTTTTTCAACCAATCTGTGGTTTACAAGCATTGTTTACTAAAAGATCTAGAAGTCAATCGTCGGCAAAGAAAATTTACGGGTCCCGAGTCTCTTTCTAAATCGATCACCCTTTACCCTTTAATCAGAATGGAGACTTAGAGTAGATAGATTTAATTTTAATAGAGAAGAATTTTCAAAAGAAGAACGATATTCAAAAGGTCGACTTTTAAGTGGAAAGAAAAATTCTTGCAGATGCAGATCTACCTGACTCGTGCTTATACTTGCCGACGTTCGCCGACCTCTCTTAGAAATCCTTTCACAAACAAGACTTGATTTCGACGTCAATGGAATAAATAGATAAGGAAACATTGAGAGAAAAGAAGAAATTGTTGATAATCAGCCATTTCTCCGTCCCCACGATAAATACTTTCCACGCTATAATTCAATCGATTTCTTTTAAAAGTGAGTTATGTCGTCTGCAACACCTTTAAAAATGGAGCAGTCTAACATGTTTCTGCTTGGGAAAGGGGTAAACAAAATGACGCAAATTGAACATGAATGACAGGCCCGTAGGAAGCAATTTCATATTGGGAGAGGGGGCTAAAGTCCTTGTCCTGAACATTGGCGGGCTATTATGGATTTTCCCAAAATTTTCAGTGTTAAATTACGAAAATTCGGCATTTTTGGCCAACTTTGGGGGGCTAAGCCCACCCTAGCCCCCCCTCCTACGGGCCTGTGAATGTATATGAATATCCATGAATTACACATTTTGGGCTAATGATTACACATGCACAAGAATAAAAACATGTGTGCTGAAAAAATCATTCTGGTCTGAAACGAAGGTAAGAAAATGCCCATGACTTTTTGTGCCGTCTATGATCGCCTACCGGTCGCTAGATTCAGACAAGCAAATCTACAATTTATGTCCGTAGATCGATCTTCGGCGACGGAAAACTCTTTGTTTGGTAATTGTCGGATGCATATTTCGGGATCGTCATCACGGAATCAGCCGAGTAGTTACGAGTAATTTTTCGGATGACATCGTATCTTTGATGTGATCTCGCGGGGTTTCCCATTGATAAGCTGACTAGATGGGTGATAAAATATTTTTGTTCTGGTCTTCCCGGTATTGAATTAAAAGACAGGATCTCCAGGTACCTTCAGATCAACAAGAGAAAGGGGTTACCCCCCCCCCCCCCACACCCCCCACCCCCCAACTTTTCTCAACGGATTTACGCGATTTGGAAAAACGACCCCGGCGGCCGTCCAAAATACGGAAATCCGTAATAATACGGAAAACTTTCACCCATGTATTTATAGTAACATTTATGTGACACTGAACCTTGATAGTGAAAAATTTAGTTCCAGCTCTAAAATGGCTTTCCTTTTGGGTCTATAAAAGCAATGCACTACACAACAAAGCAAATTCTGACCATCCCCGTGTTGTTCTCATTCCTGAAAATCTGGCATGGGTCTTTTTAATGTCCTTTACCCGTAAGATAGAAAGAGGAATATTTTCAGCTGCTGACTATGCTAATCTGAGTCTTGTTTCATTTGATTGTACTAGATACTTGATAAATATTCATTAAGAGTCATTATTTTGACATTGTGGTGTTGATATGACCTGTATCCATCTTGTATGCTGTTTTATTGAATTGTTATTTAGGCCCTTAAAATTCTAATTAATTTTCAGGAATATGCATTAAAAGCTTTACAAATCCCTGCAAATATGATTTCAAAACAATAAATTCTAATAAAACATCACATTTATGTGTAAGATATATTGTTACATCAATGTTTGCATGTTTTGTAATTTTAGGGAAAATTTACCCCACCCACTTTTACCTATGACTACAAGCCTAAGCTAAAGACTAATTCTGTTAAGAAATTCATATAAGTCAAGAACAGGTTTCTGGGCAATTTTTAAGTATGATTTCAACCACAAAAACATACCTTTGGTATTTTAAAAACTTTTTTTTTCACTTGTAGACAAAACTTATTTTGGTGATTTTTAGCCAATTTTTGCTATATTTATGAATATTCAAAAATATTGCAAATCAAGAAATTGTTTATTATTCATGTAAGTCAAAGTGCAAATCATTAGCTTCATTTTGATACCAAAATAATTGTTTTAGCTTAATAAATGAGTAAGTTATGGGATATTTTAGGAGGTATGTATGAGAAGTGCACCGAATGACCTTTGACCTTGATTTAAAAAAAATCCTACCACTTTTAAGCATGTCATCCACCCTTAACCAAAGCATTGGACCCTAATGTATTGAAAAATACCACTCAAAATTTTATAGGTCACCGGTTGCAAGAAAAGTTCCATTCCAGGACCTGGCTCCTAGACTATATTTTTACCCATTTGTATGTTACATAACCTAACATGGATGGGTCCCTTTAACCCCTTCGCTGCCAGACAAATGTTGGAAAATTGGTTCCTATTTGCCAAGCTTTTTTCCAAGAAATTGACGGTAGTGTACGAAATCAACTTATAACTAAAAAACTATTCAATAAAACTATATAAACCCTTATATTTTCTGAAAGATAATTGAAAATGCTATTCAGTGAATATATTTCTATTCATTTTGGAAACTATATTTTTGTTATTAAACTTTGAAAAAAAAGATGGTTCTCCCCTCATGACGGCCCAGGCTGTCACGTGGCAGCGAAGGGGTTAAATAGTTTCTGAAGTTATTCTATTCAGGCTATGGCATATCAAAGACGGTCAACAGTAAACAATATGCCCTTCCATCTATTGATAAAGAGGCAAAACATGAAAATTAAAGACTTAGCCAACTAACTATTTAATCTTTGGTCATTAGTTTACAATTTTACATCTTAACTAATTTTTGTCATCCTTATTCAAAACAACAAAATAGTTTAGCCATGCCTTTTTTAAAGCATTTGCAGACTACATTATTATCTTACTTATGGGTGCAATATGTAAATGTTCCCATAGCACACACAGTATAAAATCATTTTGGAGAAAAGGAGAAGAAACATGGTTTCGGTCATTTTAATATTTCCATTTTCTTCATGCACTCCAAATACAGAATTCAAAACCAGGTATGACTTTTGGTATTGCATTTAGACCAGAGTGTTTTACTTTGTGATTTTAAGAGCTAACTAATTCCTACACAACGACGCTTTTTGACGCCCCACAAGATGAAGGCTTTGACAAACAAGAGCTTCGCAAAGCGGCGCATATACGCCCGAGAGGGGCTTGTCAGTAAAATTGGCCATTTTTTCGATTCAAGGGCAGTTAATTCAAACATGGAAAGTTATCAAAAGTTTTTGTTTCCACAACAAGACACCATAGAGATTCATTGTGGCTAGTTTTATTAAATTCTGGTTGAAACAATAGGAGTTGCACACAGCAGAAAATGGACATTTTTGAGAAAATGGGCATTTTTTCTTAAATTCAAGGGCAGATAATTCAAGAACGAAAACAGTTATCTAAATTCCGTAAGCGGTGTGCACAACTAGACACCATGGAGATTCATTGTGGCAAGTTTGATCAAATTCTGATCAAAACTGTAGGAGGAGTTGCGCACACAAGAAAATGGGCATTTTTTTAATTCAAGGGCAGATAATTCAAGAACGAAAAGAGTTAATTAAATTCCGTAAGCTGTGTGCACAACTAGACACCATGGAGATTCATTGTGGCAAGTTTGATCAAATTCTGATCAAAACTGTAGGAGGAGTTGCGCACACAAGAAAATGGGCATTTTTTTAATTCAAGGGCAGATTATTCAAGAACGAAAAGAGTTAATTAAATTCCGTAAGCGGGATGCACAACTAGACACCATGGAGATTCATTGTGGCAAGTTTGATCAAATTCCGATCAAAACTGTAGGAGGAGTTGCGCACACAAGAAATTGCTAACGGACGGACGGACGGACAGACGGACGGACAGACAGACGGACGGACAGACAGACAGACGAGCGGGGCCATAACATAATACGACCCTTCGGGCGTATAAAAATGTGGAAAATGAAGAAATTGTCACAAATTCTCCATTTCCCATAATATTACATTACAAGATAAGATACATGTCTCACCCAATCAGAAAGATTGTTGTGTAATTTTAAAAGTATACATTCGACACTCGTTGTGTCGAAGTCAGAGGGACTGTCAAATTACCTCGACATATACGGAGTTCGACTCATCCGATTTATGTTTAGTATCGACTTGAATGACTTTTGATCATTTTTGTTGCTCATCAAGAGAGTTCAAAATTGAAATATAGTAGGAAAAGGAAAGAAATTGCTCGAGACGAGCAATTTCTATCCTTTTCCTTCTAAAGGATGGGTTGCAATAAGGGTTCAAAAAATAGATTTTCTTTAAATTCTGTGAATTGATAGGGTTACATAATATCTTTAATTTGTATGTGTAAAAAATCTGATGAGGGCTTATTTTTGGAGATAATGGCTAACAAAGTGGGTGGGGTAAATTGACATGAGAAGCAAATTTTTACTTTGAAGTTGAATAACTTTTTCTGTATAGATCAGATCGAATTGTAATTTTGCACATACTTTCAATGTACTAAGGACAGGAGATTTTTGGAATCATTAATCATGTGAATTAGTTTGTAGGTTTTCTGTAATCGTCCTTCTGTCAATCTCAGATTTTGCTTATTTTTGATGTACTAACTTTACGAAACTATCTCTACAGCTTTTATTTTTGTACGAATTTACATGATATTTTGTGAACATGATCCTATATGATGTAACTGATTATGTGTAGACTTTGGATTAAATCCATTGCATAGAACCAAAGTTATTTGACCTTGACCTTCAAAGGTCATTTTAAAAATTCACTTTTTATAATTTTCAGCTATATCTTGATATAAAAATGGGCTTATAAAGTATATTTCAATAAAAAAAGTCACAGGTATAATATTTTTGCTGTTCTAAGTTTGTTCAATGCTAATTTTACAGTAGACCTTGACCTTGACATACAGAACAATAATGAATACTGAAAAGGAAATTGTCCACTTGCCCTTTAAAAATCCTTGTTATTATGTGCGAAAAAGTCAGTATCAATCGTGAATTTTCCACTAAACTAAGTAATTACAATGAGGATATTATGAAAATAACTTTATTTGCTTAAAATTCACTTCATATACCAATTTTTATGATAAATTTTCACTAAAAATCTTAAAATTCAATATTTTAGAATAATCTTTGAAGGTCAAGGTCAAATAACTTTGATTCTATGCAATGGATTTGACCCAAACTTTACACGTATCTAGCTACATCATATAGGATAATGTTCACAAAATATAATGTCAATTCATCAAAAAATAAAGGTTGTATAGATAGTTTCGTAAAGTTAGTACATCAAAAATAAGCAAAATCTGGAATTGACAGAAGGACGAATACAGAAAATCAACAAACTGATATACATGATTGATTATTCCAAAAATCTTTTGTCCTTAGTACATTGAAAGTACGTGCAAAATTTCAATTCGGTCTGGTCTATACAGAAAAAGTTATTTAACTTCAAAGTAAAAATTTGCTTCTCATGTCAATTTACCCCACCCACTTCGTTAGCCATTATCTCCAAAAATTAGTCCTCATCAGATTTTTTACACATACAAATTAAAGATATTATGTAACCCTATCAATTCACAGAATTTAAAGAAAATCTATTTTTTGAACCCTTATTGCAACCCATCCTTTCAATGGTCATATTTATTACGATTTTTTTGTTTAAACTTGTTTATGTCCATTGGTGAGGACGGGGTTAGACTTAAACTTCGACTTAGGCGAAAATTCGACTTATCCGATGTCGACATAACGAGTGTTGACTGTAGTTGGAATTAGACTGGCTGGTGACTACAACCCCAGAAACAACTTTGTTCAGTAAAAAATTTCCTCATAATGGAGAAAGCTTAACCCTTTCTCAAACAGCAAAATTTCGGACTTTCCCAATTTGAAAGCTGCTGCTGGTGACAAATTATATGATGCTGAAGATAGAATTTGTGAAGATTAAGGAACAGAAAATATTGAGGCAAAAGGAGAAACTGCTGGTTATCAGCAGTTTCTTCTTTTGTCTCAATGTTTTCCCAAGTCAGTCCAATAAGGGAAGTCAACAGCAAGTCTTGTTTGGAAAAGGGTTAAATATACATCAACAATGTAATACAAGAAATTTACCTTTGTTAAAATAAAACTTTTTTTCTTTTAAAAAGATCTTATCAATTCATAAAACAGATAAAATCATTGTATAATTATATGCATGCTAAAGAATTAAACCCCTTCCCAAACAACAAAAAAGAAATAGAATGCTCCTAATTAAGGGGGAATGCTCCAGTTTTTCGGAACACTCGGTCATTACTGTGTAAAATTAAATGTTTCGTACCAATATGTTTCGCTGCCATATTTTCAATAATATAACACGTCATTACAATTTACCATTTTCGACGGTAAAAGTGTGTTTATTATGCGAAACTGATTTCCTCAAGATGAAAACCGATTATTTAGAGCAAGACAGTCGTAAGTGTGTATGCATTTACCACTATTTTGTGTCACTTTATTCATATGTAGCTGATAAAAATTGCTGTAATTCACTAATAAGTGCGCTGACCTATACATTTTCTTTTTGAATTATTACTAGGACATGTTGCTTAATACAATGAGGAAGTTTTGTCAAATTCTATTACGTAGAACTTGAAATATTTCCAAAAATACGCAAATTTTGACATAAAACACTCCAGCTTCGTTGATCTAACTGAACACGTGATCATGCTGTTTTATACATTTACACGTTTTTAATAGCACATATTTGGGGTTTTCTGTTCGTATTAAATGTAAGACGTTACTTTAAATCCGTTTTCAGGACCAAACGATGAATATACAGCATTTTATTAGCATTTTAGTGACCTTGGACAGGTGCAAGAAATTGTGCATTTTTTCGCTGTAGGGGTATGTGATACGATTGCCTATAAAATTCAAACAAGATCGCTGACCATCCATTTTTATTTTATTTTTCAATTGGTAATAACATGTAATTTCAACATACAAATTATAAATAAATTCTATTATTGGGAAAAAATTCAGGAAGCTGGAGCATTCCCCTTAAGAGGTATTGCAATCCACAAAATTAATTAGAATTTCAGAATTGAAATTCTCCTTGATAGGGTGGAAAATATTGGGGGAAAAGGAAGAAAATGCTAGTAATCATCATTTTCTTCAATATCTTTAAAGCTTTAACACTTAGCTGCCTCAAAATACTTCATTGTTTGGGAAAGAGTTTAAAGATAGTGATAATAAATAAAGTATAACGTATTAAAATTATATAGCACTTTTATATTGAAACAGCACATTTGTTTTAAAAGAAAGCTCACTAAAAAGGGTAATCCTTAAACAGAATTCATTATACAATTAGTCATTTGGTGATCAAAACATTCAAATTCAATTATTTGAAATATTTTTGTAATATTACAACAATAAACTTAATTGCATGATAGAATGAAGTGGTTCTAAATCACTACTTTACCTAATATTGAAATTTTAGACTGCTCCAATTTAAAATCTACTGCAGACAACTAAATGGACCATAACCCATTATCAAATGACAAAATTTCATCTTCTCCAAATTCAAAGAAGTTGCATACGACAAATGAAAAAATACATTTTTCAATCATTTTGCATGGAAAATATTGTGGGAAATGAAGAAATTGCTTGTCACAAGCAATTTCTTCATTTTCCACAATGTTTTCCATAGCAAGTTTCTTGTGGGGAGTCAAAAAGAGTCATTGTGTGGTAATGGGATAATGGGTATGAAATGTATGTACATAACATCATGGGAAATATTGTGACAAAAGGAGAACCTATTGATTATCCACATTGGTTATTTCCCAAACTCTTTTTAAAAGTTATCACTGGAAAGGAATGAGATTACACATACAATTCTTTTACAAACAATAACTCATTTTGACTTCCTATAAGATAATGACTTTGGAAAACACTGTGGATAATGAAGAAATTCCTTTTGACAAGCATTTCTTAATTTTCCACTATGTTTTCTTCCCAGAAAGACCAAAGTATGTAAAATTTCATCCATTTGAAATTGTCATCTGCAAATCTTTGAATTTGGGCAAGTCTACAATATTGCCATTTGGTAATGGGTTAAGAATGTTACTACTTCATTTTACCATGCAATTGGTCTTAAAGTTTATAACTAACATGTTTATACAAATAACAGTTGATGAAATATGTACATAAATAATGAAACATTTTGAGCAATTTAGACATAACATTTAAACAAAACAGTCCATAATAATATTATCATCATTATACAAAAACAAAAGAAACAACATATCATGGTTTTTAAACGAAAACCTCATAAATGCAGCTGGTTTGGAGCTGCAGTTACTAGATTTTTGTTGAAAAGCAACGATATTTGTTTTTACATTCTTAAAGGATCTTGTGAATAATAAAAATAATTTGGACAAATAATTAATAAACCCCTTCCTAAACAATCTCAACTTTTTTCCAACTATGCTTAACATTTTCTTATTCAAATTCTGTGTTGCACAGCAACAAGTCAATTTGAATTTCTAAAAAAAAGTTTTTAAGGTAGTCTACCCCTAATGAGATTCGTGTGACGTCAGAATTATTCGGTCGACGTCAAAAACATTTGGAAGTGGAAAGTTCCACAGCCGAATGTTAACAACCGCACCCGAATAAGTTTGGTTACGTGACGACGATGCTTGAAAAAATGCGATGTTTTATGGATCTCAAAATGGTCACATTACGGGTATTCTACCTTAACCCTTTCCCAAACAACATTTGTGGTTGCTCCAATTATATATCTTCTAAAGACATCAAAATGAATGTTGATATAGATTGGATTTGTGTACAAAATTGCAAAGAAAATATTGAGGCAAAAGGAGAAAATGCTGATTATCAGCATTTTCTTCTTTTGTCTCAATGTTTTCCAAAGCCTTTTCTTTCAGGGACATCAAAACCAGGTCTTGTTTGGGAAAGGGTTCAGAAATGTTTGTTTTTTCCCAAGACTGTGTCTGACTATTCAGTGTTATTATCAAAACATCTTAACACACTCCCAAACAGCAAAAATTACGGGTGGTCCATTTGCTGATCAGCCGCAGTAGAAAAACACTAAACAGGTCTCTAAGAAGAGTGGAATTTTGTACAATATAGGATAGAAAATATTGAGGTGAAAGGAGAAAATGCTGGTTACCAGCATTATTTTCTTCTTTTGTCCTCCAGGCTTTTCTTGAGCATTTTCCTTTAAGGACAACAAACTAGGTCTTGCTTGGGAAATGGTTAATTAGTAGGTAAATTTGATGATTGTTCAGTGAAGGGTTAAATTTTACAGTTAATTGTTGGTTTCCATTCATTTGTAAATTTGGAAGAGCCATGTATACTTAAAACCTTAAATAAACAACTACAAATAAATCATAGTGGTAAAAGGAAAAGCTGCCATAAAATTCCAATACTTTTGACATTTCCGAAGTCCATTTTAGCATGACTGGCAATATTTCCTTATAAACCTTTATTTATATCTGACATGATACATTGATGATTGTGCGCAAAACTACCCAAAAAGAATATTCCTTTTGCATTTAACCCAAATGGCAAAATTTTGGACTAGTCCAAATTAAAAGATGTTGCAGATGACAATATCAAGTAAATGGAATTTGAAGTTTTTTATCTTTCTTGGTCGAAAGCATTGAGGGAAATGAAGAAATTGCTTGTCACAAGCAATTTCTTCATTTTCCACAATGTTTGCCAAAGCAATTATCTTGTATGGAGTAAAAGAGTAAGTCAATGTGTTGTGATGGGTTAAAATAGCTTTGCATTAACCAAACAACCTATTTTCAGGAGAATGAAAACATAATAACCTACAAATTCACTATTATTCTATTCCAACTAAATGATTGTCCTTATCTACCATTTATTGCAAACTTCAACCCTTTCCCAAACTTAATATTAATACTAGTCCAATTTCACGGGAATTGCAAGCAAAAGATATCAGATTTGTATACCATAGCTTGGGAAACATCCAGAGAAAAGGAGAAAATGCTCGTTATCCACATATTTTTTTGTTTTCTCTCTCTATTTCAATATTTTTCTCTAAAAAGGATGTTAAAACTAGCTATTATTGGGAAAAGACTAATAATTACTTTCTTTATTGTACATAGGAAAAAGTATACCATAAAAAATTCAAGTAAAGTTAGTAAAGGAAGACTGCAAAACATTCTGGGAAAAGCATTCATTTCATCCCATATTGACACATTATGCAGTAAGAAGTTTCAAATTTGTTAATTCATTTTGACAAATGTAACTCTTTAATCTATTCCCAAACAAGAGCCGTCAGAGACGGACAATGCTCCCCGATTAAGGCATTGTCACAATAAATGTATGCCATGCAGAGCTAAGATTAAGCTAACAAACGTTAAGCCCCCTTTTTCCATGACATACTTTTTATACGCAAATTCAAAGTAGTTTATTGTCAAGGGCATCTGATTTGCTACTCAAACATGAAATTACATCAAATTCTGACCATTAGACTATGAGAAATTAGAGAAAAAGTGTATTTGACCTTAAGTCCCCTTTTCCCATGACGAGGCCTCAAATCCAAAAACTGGGAAAAGTACATCGGCATTATGTCATAGGGAGTTCACATGGTAAGTTTCATTTGATTTGGCCCAAGGGTTATAGAGAAATCGCTTCGGACGGACGGACGGAATGACGGACGGACGGACAGACGAAGCGGCGACTATATGCTCTCCCTTCGGGGAGCATAAAAATTACGTCTTTTCGCATCCCTAAAATGAGAGGATTGAGAAAACATTGAGACAAAAGAAGACAATGCTAAAGACCAGCATTTTCTTCTTTAGTCTAAATGTTTTCTGTGCTTTACTGTACACAAATTCTATCATTATCAACATTCATTTTGTTGATTTGACAGTTTTAAGAGCTTTTTGTTGTATGTGTAGGGGTTAATACATAAACAAACATTTCCACTTGTTATTCACATTCATTTTGCTATAATGCCTCTCTGAAAAATTTGGACCTGCCTGAATTTTCGTAGTCTGGGAAACAATTAATCCAATTTCAAACATGAAACAGTGAAATTTACGAATGTACCAATTTGAAAATGAATGCAGATAGCAAAATGGATGTTGACAGGTAAAAAAATTGTTTACAACAGAATATATTAGGGATAGTAAAACTAGGTCCTATTTGAGAACGTACGAGCCCTTTTCTGACAATTTACTTAATCTTGATTCTAACATTTTGTCACGCAAGAGGTAATACATGCATCAAAGACACTATTTTACACAGCAGTGTTAACAATTATGGACAGAATTAAAATTTCATAACACATTCCAAACTGGCAAAAGAGTGAACTGTTCAAATATGAGAGATGCTGCAAATGACAAATGATAATAAAGATGGAATTTGTGTTCAACATAGCAAAGAAAATATTAAGAAACAAGAGTTGTCTGCGGACAACGTAGCTCGCCTATACCGGAGCTTGTCACAAAAACAGCCAATTTTTTAAAAGTAGGTCAAACTCCAAGGTCAAGGTCAAAGGTCATGGTCACAAATGAAAGGTCTTGGCAGGAGGTATCTATGTGTGAAATACCAAGGCTCTATCTATAATAGTGCATGAGATATAGGCCAGGTTAAAGTTTTTTAAAAGTAGGTCAAACTCCAAGGTCAAGGTCACTAGGTCAAAGGTCATGGTCCCAAATGAAAGGTCTTGTCGAGAACTATCTATGTGTGAAATATCAAGGCTGTATCTCTAATAGTGCCTGAGATATAGACCAGGTTAAAGTTTTTCAAGTGAAGACGCGACGGGATGCAACGCCGACGCTGACGCCGACAATAGGGCTGTGACATTAGCTCCCCGGACATAAAGTCCCGGCTCGCTAAAAAGGAAAAAAATGCTGCTTTTGAGCATTTTCTCCTTTTGTCTCAATGTTTTCCAAATCCTTTTCGATACAATAAAAGAGAACAGTATGACTCTAGATCAGACTAGGCATATGCACAGGCTTTTAGGGATCCATAACGGTCTCAAATGCTTTAAGGGCCCCTTTTTTCCAGATCCCCCTCTTTTGTTCTACACTCTCCCAAACAAGACCTGGTTTTGACTTCCCTGGTGGAATAGGCTTGGGAAAACATTGAGACAAAAGAAGAAACTGCTGATGACCAGCAGTTTCTCCTTTTGTCTCAATATTTTCTATGCCATATTTTACACAAATTCTATCTTTACTAACGTCTATTTCGTCATTTTTAGCAGTTTTTAAAGTGGATCACCCTAAAATTTTGTCGTTTGGGGAAAGGGTTAATTTGCTGAATGTTCATACAAATGGATAGTTCCATTTTGTCATAAGTCATCACATTATTTAATCCAGAACTGTTATTAATGGTTATAATTATCACAATCCAGTTTTATTATAAGTTTCCAATATGGAAACCAGTCTAAAAGTTTACCGGGAACATGTCACCCAGTCTAGTCTTTCTGTTTAAGAAAGTCTTCCAGTCTACTGGATTTATGTTCCCAGACTATTTTGTCTTTGCAAGAAATTTTCTCATTTTACAGAAAAAAATTCTCCTTGTCTAGCTTTTTCTTTGGAATTTCCAAGAACCAATTTCACCAACAATCCTAAATAACTTTTGTATTTCAAATTACATTACAAGCATTCTGATTGGTTGAAACTCATGTTTCAACCTATCAGATTCACTGTTTTTGTAATTTAAAATGCACTCAATAATTAGACTAGTTGGTGAAAATGTTTCCTGGTCTATTTTTTCTTTGAATGCAGCATTTCCATCAACAGTGTTTGATCTGGCATTTCGCCCGTCAGGTGCTTATAGTACAGGAACTCCTCCCCGCGAATGCTCGCCAATTTTAGGTCGGGCAGTCGGAGGAGCACTTGACTAAATTTGTCCTTGACGGACGGGTAAAAGTTCACACAATATTCCATTAACACAGCCTGCACACGTTCTTGACAGTTCTCCACAAATTCTTGGTTTTCCAGCTCCGTAACATCTATAAATAGAATAAGTGAGTCATAATATGGTAACTTTTCAACAAAAACCTCGTAACTGCAGCTTGTTTTAAGCTGCAGTTATGAAGTTTTTGTTGAAAAGTAGCAATATGCAGATCTAAAGATCAAAAGGAGTGAAGAAATTTCAAAATGTAATGTTTCCTTCATTTTCCATCAAACCCTAGGTTGTTGGTACTCATTCAAATCCTCTTACCATATTTTTAAACCCCCCCCCCCCCCCCCCCCCCCCCCACTTCAAAAACTGCCACATATGACAAAATGGATGGTGTTAAAGATATGATTTGTGTAAAATATGGCATAGAAAATATTGAAACAAAAGGAGAAACTGCTGGTCATCAGCAGTTTCTTCTTTTGTTTCAATGTTTTCCCAAGCCTTTTCTATATGGGACGTCGAAACCAGGTCTTGTTTGGGAAAGGGTTAAGAAGTCTATCTCTTATGAGATTTACAAGATGTCAGAATTTTTTTATGTGTCCAAACTTATTTGTGAAACATCATACACATTCTGTGGAGGAACATTCAAATGATTACTAAATTGCCCATATAATTTTGATGTCGCAAGAATCTCAATAGGGGTGAACTACCCTAAAACCTTACCTGGGTTAAGAAGGAGAAGAAACTTTAAGCAGGTGTATTCGTTGTCATCAATTTTTAGCTCCTTCATTTTTCTGACCAGGTCCACGATTCTGTCCTTCATGTCCGAAAGACCGAGGTCATCCAAACATTCCAGGCTCAGCTTCTGACCGTTAGCCTGTAATGAAATTCATGTCAGGTAAATGCTTGTTTATTATAATGTCACCATTATGTAAAGGGCCAGCCATTTTAGGCTTATGAGACACTCTCCTCTGATTGCACAGTACTTCCTGATTCCCCACTCATGATGTCTGTGTCTTGCGTTAGTATTAACCAATTCCCACATATTGACACTTTTTGACACTATTCAAAGAAAGGCTTTGAAAAACAATGTGGAAAATGAAGAAATTTTCAAAGAAAGTACATTGACATTGTCTTCTTTTCCATAAATTTTATTAGCCCATCAACTCATCTGAATTACTCTGAAAAATCAGGTTTCTTTTGGAAATGCTTAACCCATTACCAAACAGCCTTTTTTTAGGCTGGTTAAATTCAAAGATGTAGTAGACGACAATTTTAAGTGAAATTTGTTGTCTTTTTGGGCAGGAAACATTGTGAGAAATGAAGCAATTTCTTCATTTTCCACAATGTTTTCCCAAACCTTTCTCTTTCAGGGAGTCAAAAAAGTAATTGTTTGGGAAAGGGTTAAGAGAGCCTTGAAAAGTGCTTTAAGTTGTCTAAAATGATCATATTTCACTCACATTTTCTTGACATGAATACGGGGATTTGTTTGGGTAAAGTGAATATTTTAATTAATATACAACTGTACCTTAACCCTTTCCCAAACAAGACCTGGTTTTGACGTCCCTGATAAAAAAGGCTTGGGAAAACATTGAGACAAAAGAAGAAACTGCTGATGACCAGCAGTTTCTCCTTTTGCCTCAATATTTTCTATGCTACATTTTACACAAATCTTATATTTATAAACTCTCATTTTGTCATCTGCAGCAGCTTTTAAGTTAAACTACCCTAAAATTTTGTTGTTTGGGAAAGGGTTAAATGCCCTGTCATTTGATTTTCTATCTAAAATTGAATTAGAAATATTAAATTGCTAATTAATTAACCCATACCAAAATGAAAAAAAATATTATAACTCCTAAAAGTTTACTGTTGCTTCAGAGATCAAAACTAATTTTGATAAGAAACATGTACAGGACTAAGTATTTGTGTACAATAAAGCACCAGACATATAAGAGACAAATGGGGAAAACCTATCTTTAGACCTTTCCCAAAGAAGACTGGCTTTTGACATCCCTGTATAGGCTTGGGAAAACATTGGGGCAAAAGAAGAAAATGCTGATAATCAGCATTTTCTCCCTTTGTCCCAATATTTTCTTTGCTATATTCTTCACAAATTACATTTGTCAACATCCATTTTGTTGTCTCAAGTAGCTTCCCAATTGAACAATTCTATTTTTTTTTATATGGGAAAGGGTTAAGGGGAAAAAAACAAGGTTGTTTAGGAAAGGTTTAATCATCTAGCACACAATGTGACTTGTCGGATTGTTTGGAGCATTGAATTTGAACTACCATTAATTGTTTTCATTTAAGAAAGGATTAAATAGTGAACTGCATTGACCCATCCAGAAATGGAATTTTGACATGTACAATGTGTGACAAGATCTCAATTCCAGCATTCTAAGTATTGCCTCACATGTCCATACATATGTCACATTCAACCCATTACCAGACTGCAAAAGTGCTGTTGAATTGGGTTGCAGACTGCAATTTCTAATTTGCGAAAGTTTAAAAATATTTTCATTATTGGTTAGAAACTATTGTGGATTAGAAACTATTGTGGATAATGAAGAAATTGCTTGTCACAAGCAGTGTCTTCATTTTCCACAATGTTTTCCTCAGCATTTTTCTAAAGGGGTGTCAGAAAGTGTCATAGTGTTGGAATGGGTTAACAAGAACCCATTACCAAAAGTACAAAATTTAGACAATTCCAAAGTGTCGCAGACAATAATTTCAATCTGATAAAAATTTGCTAATCTTTGCATCTATTTATGTACAGTCAAACCTGCCATAGCGACCCTCTGAATTTAGCGACTTCCTGTCATATGCGACCATATTTTTTCCTCCCGAAGCATTTTGCTATAATTTGACCCTGAATTAAACGACTCCCTGCCTTAACCGACAAGCAACCTTAAAAACTGTGCCCAAATCAACCATCGAAACTGTTTTTAGCGACTTTTCCCCGAGGACGTAATTTCAAAATATGGATTCTTGAGACGGAAACAAAAGTTAACGGTGTTCAAAATCAAATAGCGTGAGAAATAAGTTATCGTAAAAAATGATGTCACCGGGTCGAACTTGATTTTAATTTCCTTAGTAGGGATGGGCTTGTAAACGGCCGAAATATTTGTTCGATTAAGGATCCCTTGAGTATTGGCAACTACGAATCCGCGAATCAAGTAGGCACAAACAATGATAGGATGAAATTTTTGGCAAATTCTCGAATTCAATTTACAGTTTTGGTTGTTTGAAATGGCCGATCTTTTCACCAAGAAGAACTTCAAAATTAATGTTGCACAGTGGGAATGACAAAATAGGAAATGTTGGATCGAGGACAATACATTATTTGACATGTCTGAAGGTCTGCTGACATGCTGATTTTCACCATGACGGTCAGTGTATTGTAAAGGAAACTTAATGTAGATCGATTGACGGATATTCTTACTATATAAGGCGTGTTCTTTCAATCATTTTATTTAGTTTTATTATATAAGTAGAGTATATTCATTTGTAAATAAATTTTAGCATGCAATAGATACTAAACATTGATCGTAGATGTAAGTAAGTAACCAAGTAAGTAAGTAACCATGTACTTTGAAAATTTTACCAATTCTGTCTGACCCTCAATTAAGAGACCACCTGTCATATGTGACCTTTTTTGGTGAATCCCAAAGACGGTCTCTTAATACAGGTTAGACTGTATTCCATACAAAAGGGGTCGTTGAGCTAAATCTAGAATTAATATTTCTCTCATAATAAAGGAACAGTAGAATAAAATCTTACCATAATTAACTCCCCTGACCAAATATTTCTCAGGAGTCTGAGCTAAATGTAATATTAATATTTCACTCATAAAACAACAATGGATCACTTTTCTGACTAGATTTTTCTAAAGAGACTGTACAAGAAGTTCAACTTACCATGCGTTCCATACAAAAGAACAGTTAAATAAAATCTTACCATAATTAACTCCCCTGACCAAATATTTCTCAGGAGTCTCTAAGCTAAATGTAATATTAATATTTCACTCATAAAACAACAATGGATCACTTTTTCTGACCAGATTTTTCTGAAGAGTCTGTACAAGAGGTTTATCTAACCATGTGTTCAATACAAAAGAACAGAGGAATAAATAGTACTGGGAATAAAGTCTTACCAGAATTAACTCCCCTGACCAGATATTTCTCAGGAATCGTTGAGCTAAATCTAGTATTAATATTTCACTCCAGCAATTCTGTAACAGCTTCATTTGGTCTTCAACCTAAAATTCATTCAAAAAAAGATGTGTTCAGCGCTACAAATAAGTGGGGGGTGTGGGGGTGTGAAGACATTCTATCTTTATTATTTCAATTCCAAACCCTATGTTGTGGGTACTCATTTGAATCGTCTCGACGAGACGATACAAATGAGTACCCACAATATAGGGTTTGGTGAACAATAAAAGAATTATTGCAATTTAAAAAGTCATCACCCTTCTTATCTGGAGCTATAGAGTTTATAAAACACTTATGCACCCCGAAAATGCTAACGTCAAGTTTTCACTTTAAGTTTTCAGAATGTCTGACAGACAGACAGACTGACAGGAGTAAAACAATATGCCTTATCTTTCCTGAAGGTCCTTTTTAGGATGACAGGTCACAAATATCAGATAATAATCTATTCAAAACAATCAGAATCATCGGACGAGACCATTCATATATCTACTGACGACATAAAGTGCTACAGATAAGAGGAGGTAATTGTTTTTTTAAAATGCAATGTTTCATTTATTTTTTAACAAACCTCATGTTGTGGATACTGATTGGAATTGTCTCATCGAGACGATTCTAATCAGTACCCACAACATAGGGTTTAACTTTCATATTAGCATATCTAGAATGCCTTTACCCACTCTTCCTGCTGTTCTGCTTTTCAAAACAATCAGAATCATCCAAGGAGACCACTCAAATAGTCACTGACAACATAAGTTTAGTTGCAAAGTAGATAATCAGCACTTCCCATTAGGAAGAGCTCTCTAAAAGATTGCTGAAGTATTCATTAACCCAATACAAGATGCCAAAATTTAGGACTGGTCTAAATTCAAAGATGTTGCATCAGTCTTCAGACGACAATTTCAATTAAATGAATTTTTACATATTTTTGTCTAGAAAAGATTGTGAGAAATGAAGCAATTGCTTGTAAAATTTTCCTCTTTCCCACAAGTTGTTTGCATATTATAGTTTCTACATTTAGTTACTTTACCCTTTCCCAGAAATGACCCAGTCTTGACATCCTAGGAGAAAGGGTTAGAAAACTTTGAAGTAAAAGAAGAAAATGCTGAAATAACAAAAGTTAGAATGCCTTCATCCTTTCTTTTGAATTCTACATACCTATGGTCCTTAACAAAGCTACAGATAAGTGGGGGTAAAAAGGCATTCTAACTTTGGTATTTCAATTCCAAACCTTAATGTTGTGAGTACTCATTTGAATAGTCTCAATGAGATAATATCATTAAGTACTCACAACAAAGGATTGACAGACAATAAATGAAATATTGCATTTTGCAAAGACACTACACCCCCCCTCTCTCAGAGCTAGTACAGATAAGCGAGAGTGAAGATATTCAAAATTTGCAATATCAAATCCAAACCCTATGTTGTGGATACTCATTTGCATCGTCTCAATGAGACGATTCTAGTGAGTACCCACAAAATAGGGTTTGATGAAATTTTAGTAAAATATTTCTTTTTGAAGAGCTTTTACCCCCTCTAACCCGTAGCTCTCCTTGCATTCCTGTGGTCTTACCTTTAATTCTCGAAAGAAGACCGACGTCCTCGCCCACTCAACCATCAAAAATAATAACTGGTCTGTGAGTCGACATAACAACCGCAACAGTTTCGACGAATAATTTGTTACAGTTAATTCATCATGTCCGAATTCAGAATCCACAAAATTCAACAGTTTATTCTTAATCTCCCGCTCATCTAAAGCACTTGCTTTAAGATCCGACACTAACTGCGGTAATAATGGCACGGTGGCCGGATGTGGCACAGCTTGATAGAACGAGTGATAATTTCCGAGGGGCGACGACATCCCCATATTTCCGTTATTATGGTTATGTCCCATATTGAACATGGCTCCCTGAGAGTCAGAAGACAGCTCCGTCGGAGACTGCGGCATTGACGTCGCTTGAGCACCCGACAGTCGAAGGTCGCGCGGCGAATTCTCCGAATGTGAAGATGGGGAAGGGATTGTTGACCCAGAATAGGTAGAAGCTGTCACAGGCACGGAACTGTTCATATCTAAATTCACACTATTCACATTATAGCCTAAACTGTTTGATATTGACATCAGCAATGCCGGGTCGGGCTTAATGTCCTGACCATCCGTGGCCCCTGTAAAGGGGTCAAGGCCGTTTGCTAAACGCATCTGACAGGTGGCTAATATCTGTTGTTGTTGTCTTATTGCTTGTTGTTTGAGCGCTCGGTCTCGTTTGTACATCGGTCCGAACTTGTTTCTGCCACCTCGCATTCTGTCATGGCGGACGGCTGAAAAATTCACATTGAATGTAGTTAACTCATTACCAAACATCAAAATTTTGTCCAAATTCAAAAATGCTGCATTCTACAGTTTCAAATGAATGAAATTTACATTTTTTTATCATTTGGGGTAGAAAACATTTGGGACAAGGTGTGTTTGTGAAACACAAATGCCCCTGAAAAGGTCAATGTCAGGTTTTCCAACAGACAGATGGTTTGATTTATTGGGGTTTTACGCCTTTTTCAAATACTAAGGTCATATTGCGTTGGCTGGAGCACCTAACCATGGACTCCTGGTACTTCTCATAACAGTACTACCACAACACCCTTACCAAAGTGTGTTAATGAGTTAAACCATATCTTTCATATATTTTGTGCAAGTTTCCAACAATTCAAACACAACATCAAAACTGATTATTGAGAAATAAATCTTATGACCTGTCAAATAATTGAGTCAGGATTTGAATGCAAGGACAGATAGACAGACAGACAGAAAATTGATTAAATTGATTATTACATCAAACTCAGCAGCTAAAGTAAATGAACACTGAACCTAGCATTAATTTAAGGTCTCATCTGAAAGACTTGTGTGACATGTGAAATGGTTAAAAGCAAAGGAAAAGCCAGCATTTATCCTCCTTAACCCTTTCCCAAATGATTTTTTTTAGGATGATCCAATTTTAAAGCTACTGCAGACAACAAAATGGATGTTAATAAATATTGAAATTTGCGTAATATAGCCAAGAAAATATTGAGGCAAAAGGAGAAACTGCTGGTTATCAGCAGTTTCTTCTTTTGCCTCAATATTTTCCCAATTTTTTTCTAGTAGGGACGTCAAAACCAGGTCCTGTTTCAAGTTGTTTGGGAAAGGGTTAACCTTAGCATAGAAAATGAACAAACCTTCAAGTTTCATTCCAACATTGAGACATTTTTGGAAGCGACAGTACGGACACCTTTTACGTTGACTCTTGTCTATGTGACAACTCCGGTTGTCCACGCAGGAGTACACCTTTTTGTTCTGTACGGTTCTTTTGAAAAAACCTGCAAGAAGAAATATAGTGATGAAGCAACAGATAAAAGAGGGGGTGGGGGGGGGGTGGGGGGGGTGAAGCCATTCTATTTTATTTCAAATCCAAACCCTATATTGTGGGTACTCATTTGAATTGTCTCTAGGAGACTATTCTAATGAGTAACCACAAAATAGGCTTTGATAAACAGGAAAGGAAATATAGCATTTTGAAAAGCCATCACTCCCTTTTATCAAAGCTCTGTAATGAGAGGCCAAAACAATTGACTCTAGCTTTTATCCTACATCCTTTTCTGATTATATACACCAACCATAAGACTGCTGACATGTTGTTTTGATACCTAAATTATGTAGCATAACTTTTTATCCTAATTAAAGTTATCGTAACGTTTGTGAGCCAGAATCTGTGAAAAGGTCCCTTAAGACTTTTTACCTCCAAATCTTTTCAGATCAGCCTGCATATTACAAGAAGCCTGATCAAGAACAATGCTGTTCTCCAACAGCATGCATCCTGGTCAGACTAGTCTTAGGCACATTCTGATCTTTGAAAAAGGCTCTCTGAAATACTAATTAGCAAGAAGCATACCTTTACAACTTTCACAGGTAAGCAGCCCATAATGATAGCCAGACACCTTATCTCCACATACCGGGCACAACTCCTCAAAACCAAACTTGAGATCGGGCAACGGTCCTTCCGCAGATGCATTTGACGCTGGAAATATACAAGAAATATTAAGTTCATAGGACCATTGATTCATTGTCATATTGACTACAGGGTCAAGGACATAATTTATGCTTCTATATTGGTCTTCTCTTTTTTTGTCTTTTGTTGGGGGGCAGGGGGCGAGGGGGGGAGGCAGGTGGAAGTAATCACCTATCATGAAATCATGAAGACCATTTTCTTTTACCTTGGTAAATCAAATATTTCATGTCAAACAATCAAGTTCTTGGCTAGTCCAATTGAGCATCTTCCAAAAAAGGACTGGTTTTGATGTCCTAATTCCAAAAGGCTCAGGAAAACATTGAGGCAAAAGAAGAAAATGTCGATAATATCAGCATTTTCTGCCTAAATATTTCCTATACTATATCATATACAATAACTTCTTTTATCAACATCCAGTTTGATGTCTGCAGAAGTTTTAAAATTGAATAACCTCAAGTTTTGCTATAAAACTGGATAACCCTAAAGTCTTGTCATTGAAATGTTTTTTTTATCAAATATTCCCTGTAAGAAATGTCAAAATGAGGGCCTGAGCAGGGATAAAAGTCACTACCCTATATACTCATCAGTCAAAGCTGTGACATAGAGCTAATTTGCTGTCATTGCTCTTCAGTGTTCTCCCCAGCCCAATAAGCTGTATCGGCCCCACTACAGCTTCATGTAAGTTAGGGCAATGCCACTACAGCTTCAAAATTACCCCTACAGCTTAATGTCTTCAAATTGGTCACTAAATAGAGACATTCACAGGTATTTCATGCCAGAAACTGATAAATAATGCATTCTTATAAATTAAAATGTAATAATTCTGTATAAAAACATTATGGGAAAAGAGGAAATTGCTCAAATTGAGCAATTTCTTCTTTTCCTATTATGTTTTTATTCACAATTATTTGCATGAACACATTGCGTTTCAAGGCTTCAAATAGATGTACCTTTCCTATAATTTGCCAATACAGCTTCAAAATATTCTGCGGAGAACCCTGCTCTTTTAACCCATTACCAAACAACACATATTTGACTAGTCTGAATTCAAAGATGTTGCAGACGACAATTTCAAATGAAAAGAATTCTACATTCTTTTGTCTTTTGGGGTAGAAAACATTGTGGGAAATTAAGAAATTGATTGTCACAAGCAATTTCTTCATTTTCCACGATGTTTTTCAAAGCCATTATCTTTAGCGAGGGAGTCAAAAAGAATCATTGTGTGGTAATGGGTTAAAGCTGCTGTTTAACAGATGTTTAAAAATATCATTTTTCATCATGCAAATATGAAATTTATACTTAAACTGGACATCATTATTTAACATCAAACATTTGACAAGGTATTTCAATTCAACAGAAGATATTTCAAGAATGCCAAAAGTTATAGAATCTTAATAATGGCAAGCACAAGAAGACACTATGTCATAATGGAGATTCCATTTGGCAAGTTTGATCATATTCTGGTTGAAACTGTAGTAGTATTCACATCAAAATCTTTACTCATTTGGTAAAAGGTGAATGCTTTTATGAATGGCAAGAACTTAGACTGTTCCCATTTTAACCCTTTCCCAAACAAGAACTTGTTTTGACGTCCCTAATAGAAACGGCTTCTGAAAACATTGAAACAAAAGAAGGAACTGCTGATAACCAGCAGTTTCTCCTTTTGTCTCAATATTTTCTATGCCATAATTTACACAAATTCTGTCTTTAATAACTCCCATTTTGTCATTTGTGGTAGTTTTAGAAGTGGATCACCCTAAACTTTTGCCATTTGGGAAAGTGTTAAACAGTTAATTACACCAATACCAAGTAATGAGTTAACATTAATGAATATATAGATCTAAAATTTGTTCAAATCAAGCCAAGAAAATATTGAGACAACGGAAAAAAATGCTGATTATCAGCATCTTCTTCTTTTGTTTCAATGTTTTCCAAATGTATCTCTATTGGAAATGTCAACACCAGGGGCAGTATTTCCATCATTGTACTTTAAGATCCAGGTTGATCATGAATACAACCATGATAATATGAGCCCAAGGTCTTATGTTTGGTAATGACTTAACCCATTACCAAATTGCCAAGTTTTAGGGATGTCCAGTTCAAAAGCTGTTGCAGACATCAATACTGACAAAAATGTATGCTAAGAAAGATTAGATTTGTGTAAAATATAGCATAGAAAATATTCAAGCAAAAGAATAAAATGCCAAATTCATCAGCATTTTCTTCTTTTGTCTCAATGTTTTCTCCAACATTCTCTATTGGAGACATCAAAACCCGATCTTGTATGGTAAAGGATTAACCCTTTCCCAAACAAGACCTGGTTTTAATGCCCATATAAGAATAGGCTTGAGAAAACATTGAGGCAAAAGAAGAATATGCTAATGATCAGCATTTTCACCTTTTGTCACAATATTTACTCAGCGATACTGTACAGAAATATTATGTCTTTATCAACATTTATTTTGTCATCTGTAGCAGCTTTTGCAAAGTAGCACCATAAAATTTTGCTATTTCGGAAAGGGTCAAGACAGTAGATTCATCAATATGTCAAGAATCACTATCAGTTTATAGCTTATATACTAGTCAGTAGTATACAGCCAGGTCAAATTAGGACAATGACCCTTGGTCATAATCAAATAATAGGCAGGAACAGATAGTAGGATGTATACATGATGAACATTTATTCATTACTAAACCACTGTTTTTTCTCCATTTTTGAGCGGGTCCATAAAATGGACCTGTTCCCAATGCCAATGAGTTGTTTTTCTCTCAAAACATGAGAAAGACAGGAGCTTTGCCAAGCAGTGCATATACACCCGAGAGGGGCATGTCAGTAAAATTGGCTATTTTCTAAATTCAAGGGCAGACAACCCAAGAATGAAAAGTTATCTGAATTCAGTAAGTGGTGTTCGAAAATAGACGATTCAGCCTAGTGGTAATAGATGGATTGCTTGGGTTTAACATCTCTTTCAACTGTTATAGTCTTATCATAGTGGCTGGAGCACCTAGGCTAACCATGCATTCTTGTCATTCCAGTATTACAAGAACATCTTAATCGAGCCACTTGCTGCTCGCCCACATCTTTGGGTTTATGATTGTCATGTTTGCCATGGCCGAGGATCAAAGGAGTCGTAGTAGTGTTTTCAGATGTTGAGGGGTCGGAAAACTCCGTTTAATCAAATCTCAAACAGTGAACACTCTGGATATGGGTTAAAAGACCTGAGGAGCGCTCTTTAGAGCGAGATTTCTTAAGATATTTTAGGATAAAGCGTTCTTTAGAGTAAGACTTTTAAGACGCTCAATGGGAGGCACCATTACCATGGCTCGGATTTCCACTAGCATACTGGCTATTTGCTAGTTAAAATTAAGAATAGCTAGTGATTCTATATGACACTAGATTTTTTTGGCTGGTGGAAAAATATTACCCACCCAGAAGTTTTATCAATGCAGCCTGACAAGGCTTACAAAATCGGCTAATTGTACTAGTTTTCAGACATGTCCTTTAAAAGAACAATTGTATGAACCATATTTAGCTTTTATTTTTCAAAATAAAAACCAAATTGCAAGTGAATTTGCCTTTTTGCTAGTGGTTTCAAAATCCACTAGCAAAAAATTGCAAGTCATTATTTTAGGGAAATTCTAGCCCTGCCATTACCCTATACTTCGTGCGGAACCCCTCAGTCAACTCTGTAAAAACAATATAAAAGAGATTTGATCGAGTTGTTCCGAACATTCCATAATTCATAAACCGCGGTGTTCCCAAAGCTCCATACTTTATACAAATGACGTCATGATGACGTCATTTGTATAAATATGGAGCATTCGGAACAGCTCGGTCAAAGTCTCGATCTTAAAAACGCTTTATTCAAAACACCTTAAGAAATCTTAAAAAATCTCGCTCTAAAGAATGCGCCTCTGGTATAATGTTATAATGTTGGTATAAGTCCATTGATCTTTTCTCAATCTATTTCCCAAGCCCTCTATAATCATTGAAAGGTCTTGTTTGAGAAAGAGTTGCAAATAATTATAAATGATTTCAGCTGTATTAGCATGTACAATGGCCAAATTTCTCCACAATTTTGTATAGAGGTACTAACATTAAACTATAATTTCACAAACATGTTAATTGTAATACTTATACTCAATCATCACTGCAGGGCTCGAATTTCCACTAGCATACTGGCATTTTGCTAGTTAAAATTAAAAATTGCTAGTGGTTCTATCTGACACTAGATTTTTTTGGCGAGTGCAAAATATTCCCCTCCTACAAGTTTTGTCTATGCAGCTTGAAAGAGCTTACAAAACAACATTCAAGTATTGACTATTTTGGACATGCCCTTTAAATTATGCAGCATATTATGCTTTTATTTTTCAAAATGAAAACCCTCATAATTATACAAAACCAGATTGCGAGTGAATTTGCCTTTTTGCTAGTGGTTTCAAAAGCCACTAGCAAAATATTGCCGGTCATTTTTTCAGGGAAATTCTAGCCCTGCACTGTATTGGTTTTGTAAAATGTGTATTTCAACATTTGCAAAAAGATCACTAAATTTCAAGAAAAGTTCAAATATATGGTCCAGCAAGATTAGCCCGGTACATCTGCATATGTAATGACCATACTTCGGCAATGTTTTGTTCAGACGCTCAACTAACCGACTTAGCGCACGAATATTAAGTTGTCCCTGGTTAATTTGGGAGGGCAAAAATACAGTTGACAAAGTAGGTTTTATTAGTCCCTGAGCCAGAAACATGTTTGCTCCCCCCCCAGGGGGAATTTTGTAGACATAGTTTTTCATAAAGTACAATATCTTAGAAACATTTTGAGCATTGTTTGCACTCTGGCCATTGGGGCTTTTTGCTGTAACCCTTATCTAAAACCCTTAACCCTATCATTTTTTTCATTCAAATTTATAAATCTTATTTGGTCATATTTTCATTGAATATTGTCCTACAGATGTCTAAATGGTATCAAATGAAAGCTTATGACTTGCTCTTTGATTTGAAGTTATTTTATGCAAATTAGCTCATTTGCATATTCATGAATATTGATGATTTCCCTTAAAATTTCCATTTTTTGGCGATAATTTGATAAATACTTTCTTAAAAAAGGCATTTTTGTCCAGGGGGGAATTTTGTAAACATAGTTTATCAGTAAGAACATTCTATTAGAAACATTTTGAGCCTTGTTTGCACTCTGGCGGTTTGGGCTTTTCGGGGTAACCCTTATCTAAACCCTTAACCCTACCAAATTCTTCATTCATATTTTGAAAATGAATTTGGTCATATCTTGGTTAAATATTTACACAGAGATGTCAGAATGGTATCAAATGAAAGCTTATGACTTGCTCATTCATTTTAAGATATGTTATGCAAATTAGCTCATTTGCATATTCATGAATATTAATTATTTTTCCTAAAATTGCGATTTTCGACCAAAATCTGGTAAATACTTTCCAAAACAAGACATTTTTGTGCAGGGGAATTGTGTAAACATAATTTATCTTAAAGAAAATCATATAAGAAACATTTTGAGCGATGTTTGCACTTTGGCTGTTGGGGCATTTGGCCAAAACCCTTATCTAAACCCTTAACCCTATGAAATTGTTCAGTCATTTCAAAACGTTTTTTTATCATATCTTGGTTGAATATTGACCTACAGATGTAAGAATGGTATCAAATGAAATCTTATGACTGTCCCAATAATTTGCCATAAATTTTATGCAAATTATCTCATTTGCATATTCATGAATATTAATGACATTACTTAAACCTGTGACCTTTTTAGCGGGTATTTGGTAAATACTTTCAAAAACATTGTGTTTCTACTCAAGGGGAATCATGTAAACATAGTTTATCTGAAAGAACATTTTATTAGAAACATTTTGAGCAATGTTTGCAATCTGGCGGTTGGGGCTTTTGGCCATGACCCTTATCTAAACCCTTAACCCCATCAAATTTTTCATTTGAATTTTCAAAACCTTTTTGGTCATAGCTTGATTGAATATTGACCTACAGATGTGAGAATGGTATCAAATGAAATCTAATGACTTTTTCTTTAATTTGCAGTTATTTTATGCAAATTGGCTCATTTGCATATGCATGTATATTAATGATTTATCTACAATTTGTGGTTGTTTTCAAGTTAAATACCTACCAAAAGGTGGGATTTTTTTCTTTCTCGTGAGTTTTTAACCATCTGATATCCATGTTCACTCTTTTAACAACATATAAGCCTTGTTTGAGATCTATTTGGTGTTTTGTTTGGAAGTAACTGCAATTTTAAAGTGTGCAACCCATCATATTTTGTTCCTATAAATCTTATTATCAATGTATGTATTTAGTTTCCATTTGATTTTTTAAATCTTTATTGTTTAAGTGCAAATATGTTTAATTGATTCCATGTATTGTACTGGTGTTATTGCTTATATCTAGTTTAGTTGACAGAATGTTATCCTTTGATGAATCCAAAATTGCCGCAAAATAGGACTTTGAAAATAAACATTTTATCAAATGCCATATAATGATACAAAAGGTGTCTAACCTGCGGGACTTTATTCTAATACACATATGCAATTAATTATTTCAATTATTTTTGTAATTCTTATGGCTGAATAGAGATCCTGGAATGTAGACAAATTGCATACATATAGCAGGATAACATTGTTAAGCAATTGTCAAGTCCCATTTTTTTGCCATTCACATGGAGAAAACAGCATGATTTTGTTCAATCTGGAGAGCCCTTCCCTGTGTATTCCTCTAAGCCAAGTCAATTTGTTGGCTGTAAGTGTATTTGATATGTGGCTGACAGATCAGGGACACTGGTGTTACCATTCCTTTATGCTCTATTGAGGTATTTTAACTTCAGATGATTTAAGCTTGGGGTGCCATATGTAAAGCCTATGTATCAGATGCATAAATCAAGATATGTACTGCTGTACATATATAGCTAGAGTACAGAAAATAACCGATTGCGATCAAAAGATTATTGCAGTTATTTACGATGCATTCATTTGTCTGTATCAGATCAGAACAGATGTGAACTGTGAACTGATCCATACTACCGACAGCCCATGCTGAATGTACATTCAAATTCTTCCGAACCTATACATATGTCTTTTATGTGCTTTCAGCATAGTATAACCTCACAATGGATTAAAAATAGTTCCCTTGCGATACATATACAATATCTTTCAATATGGCATTTGTTTTCAAGGATGGC
The DNA here is from genome assembly GCA_963680895.1 of Fragum sueziense. Classification (NCBI taxonomy): domain Eukaryota; kingdom Metazoa; phylum Mollusca; class Bivalvia; order Cardiida; family Cardiidae; genus Fragum; species Fragum sueziense. The sequence goes on along the minus strand of OY804605.1, from coordinate 43,414,994 downwards.
ATTAGATAGCCATAGATATTTTCAGTTTAATACTTTCCTGATATTTAAATGCTACAACTAAAACCTGGTTTAGATCAGCATATGAAATCCCATATTAGGACACTTACTTTTTGCACTGTTTTGGGACAATTTGACCAAAAATGATTAACATCACACTTGGTGGCAATCTTGGAATTACTTACACTCTGGGAGTTTGGCTAGGTTATCATAAAGGAAACCGACATAGATCAACACTAGAATGTCTATTTAATGCAAAGAATCATCAGCATTTATTGTACTAAACATAACAGGGTTACTATTTACTTAACATTACAGGGTTACTATATAACACATACTTAAGCACTGTCAAATGGAATACATTTTATGGATTTTCCACAATAAATGTGGTTTTATCCAAAACATTTAAAGAATCAATAATATTCATGAATAAGCAAATGAGCAAATTGCCAATATACAAGCAATTCATTAGATTTCATTTGATACCATTATGACGTTTGTATGTCAATTTTTGATTAATATATGACCAAAAACATATTGAAAATTTTAATGAACAATTTGATAGGGTTAAGGGTTTAGATAAGGGGTTCTGCCAAAAGGTCCGACTACCACAGTGCAAACATCGCTTATAATGTTATTCATATAATGTTCTTTAAGATAAATCATGTTTGCATAATTTCCCCTGAACAGAAACGCCTTGTTTCTGAAAGTATTTTGTGAAAGTATTTAACAGGTTTTCGCTGAAAAATCACAATTTTAAGGAAAGTCATTAATTCTCATGAATATGCAAATGAACTAATTTGCATAGAAAATAATAGCACATGAAAGAGTCATCCATAAGCTTTCATTTTATACCATAGTGACATCTGTAGGTCAATATTCAATCAAGCTATGATCAACAAGGTTTTGAAAATTCAAATGAAAAATTTGATGGGGTTAAGGGTTAAGATAAGGGTCACAGCCAAAAGCCCTAACCGCCAGTTTGCAGACATTGCTCAAAATGTTTCTAATATAATGTTCTTTAAGATAAACTATGTTTACATGATTCCCCTTGAGTAGAAACACAATGTTTTTGAAAGTACATACCAAATACCCGCTAAAACGTCACAGTTTTAAGTATTGTCATTAATATTCATAAATATGCAAATGAGATAATTTGCATAAAATTTATGGAACATTATTGGGACTGTCATAAGCTTTCATTTGACACCATTCTTACATCTGTAGGTCAATATTCAACCAAGATATGATAAAAAAACGTTTTGAAATGACTGAACAATTTCATAGGGTTAAGGGTTTAGATAAGGGTTTTGGCCAAATGCCCCAACAGCCAAAGTGCAAACATGTCTCAAAATGTTTTTTACGTAATTTTCTTTAAGATAAATTTTGTTTACACAATTCCCCTGCACAAAAATGTCTTGTTTTGGAAAGTATTTACCAGATTTTGGTCGAAAATCGCAATTTTAGGAAAAATAATTTATATTCATGAATATGCAAATGAGCTAATTTGCATAACATATCTTAAAATGAAAGAACAAGTCATAAGCTTTCATTTGATACCATTCTGACATCTGTGTGTAAATATTCATCCAAGATATGACCAAATTCATTTTCAAAATTTGAATGAACGATTTGGTAGGGTTAAGGGTTTAGATAAGGGTTACGCCGGAAAGCCCCAACCGCCAGAGTGCAAACAAGGCTCAAAATGTTTCTAATAAAATGTTCTTACTGATAAACCATGTTTACAAAATTCCGCCCGGATAGAAACGCCTTGTTTTGGAAATTATCAACCAAATTTTAATCAAAAATTGACAATTTTAAGGGAAATCATCAATATTCATGAATATGCAAATGAGCTAATTTGCATAAATAACTACAAATGAAAGAGCAAGTCATAAGCTTTCATTTGATACCATATTGACATATGTAGGTCAAAATTCAATGAAGATATGACCAAATAAATGTTTGTATGTTTGAATAAAAAAATTAAAAGGGTTAAGGGTTTTAGATAAGGGTTACAGCCAAAAGCCCCAACGGCCAGAGTGCAAACAACGCTCATCTTGTAGCATTTGGTATAAGCTTTCAGAAAATCATACCCTTCAAAATTCCCCCTGGGGGGGGAGCAGGGGTTATTGGTGGCTCAAGGTCTATATCATAAACAGATTATTCGTTTGATTTATATGGATTAAACATAGTTTTCAACTGCTATGGTCAAAATATCTGTTGCTGGAGAACCTAACTATTGATAACTTGATAATTTCTCATACCAGTACAATTCTCATACAATTACAACATGCTAACCGAGTCTACAGCTGTTTGCCCACATAGGTTAACGAGATCAAACCATTGGTCGGAGACAATTTGTCTGAAAGGATATTTGCTGCGGCCGGGGATCGAACACAGGACCTCAAGAGCAAGAGTCAAATGTGTCACCAACTCCGCCATGGCGTGTCCTGCAGAGTATTTGTGTATCCTAGGATAGAAGGCATTGAGTGAAAAGGAGGCATTGACCTTTTACAAGCTTTCCCCTTTTATAAACATGTTAAACCCTTTCCCAAACGACAATATTTAAGGGTGTTCCAAATTGAAAGCCGCAACAGACGACATAATACAAAGTCATGTAAAATTGAATTTGTGTACAATATAGCACAGAAAATATTGAGACAAAAGGAGAAAATGCTGATTATCAGCATTTTTTTTTTTGCCTCAATGTTTTCCCAAGCCTATTTTAGTAGCAACGTCAAAACCAGGTCATGTTTGGGAGAGGGTTAAGCTATAACACAGATTTCTATTATCTTATAACAATTTATTCTATTGTCATTAACTTAGATTCCAATTTATTTGGATTAAGGTATACGACCCATCAATAGAATCATAAAGATACATAAGTAACTATATATATTTAAAATCAGCATGGTATCCCGCATCTAATTGCCAATTTTTATCAACTTTGATCGTTTCGTTAGTGATATTTTGATAATTTTATATCTTGCATCAGGGTCATACAAAATCATGAAATGCCAAACACCCCAAGTGAGCTTTTAAACACAAAAACTGCATGATTAAAAGCAAGAAACACAAGTGTTTGCATCTAATCAATAGCTTATATTATCCCCAACAATGGACTAACAAGTAAATAAATAATAACCAGCAGCAAAATATTTTTTTTTGCATTTGTAATACATGGCTACCATACTTTCGACAGGCTTTTCGGACGAATCTGAAACAATAGTCAATTTTAAATAACATTAATTCCAATGATATATCAAAATGCATGGCACAAAATGAAGATCATAATTTTCCTATGTGTATATTCTTTCAAATAAAGTAAAAATTAAACAGTTTCGCCGTTCACAAATTTAAAAAAATCACTTTGACTAATACACCCCCTTATTTACCACCGCCCAATTTCTTAAGGAAAATGGCACTCTTTGTTCATTATACTTAAATAAATTGTTCCATACGAATTTTACAGTTTTTTTTTATTGTTTGTATTGGAATATTTATATAATAGTAAAATTAATGTTAGTATTAAGAAAATATATATATAAACAAAAATGTTTATAAAACAAGAGTTGTCAGTGGACAGGATAGCTCAACAAAAATTGTTGGATTGTGAAATTTTATAGGATGAAAAGAATAAAAAGTCTACCCAAGTAGAAATTTGAAAGGGTAATAAATCTTTACCCAATCTTTATCCTTAATAAGGAATATATACATGTCTGACCACAAGCATGTGTGCAAAGTTTCAATACTTTAACAATGGTAGAAATAAAAATGTTACAAGAGGACCATGATGGTCCTATATCGCTCACCTGAACCTAAATGATATGAGCAACACTTTTGTTCAATTCAATTAATATTTATTACTTTAAGACTGAAAAAGAACTTATGGTCAATAAGGTTGTGAAAATCTAACTCATCCGAGATCTAAATTATGGTGCCAAACATTGTACAGGGCTCCAGATAAGAGGGGGTGGTGACTTTTCAAACTGCAATAATGCTGTCAGTGATCATCAAACCCTATGTTGTAGGTACTCATTTGTATCGTCTCATCGAGACGATTCAAATGAGTACCCACAACATAGGATTTGAATTCGAAAAAACATTGTTAGTATGTCTTCACCTCCACTTATCTGTAGCCCTGATTGTATCCAAGTTTTGTCTTGATTGATAAATAATTGTAGATTCTAGAGTATAAACAAGGTCGATAATAGCCGAAAACAACAATTTTGTCAAATTCAAGGGCACAAAACGCTCGACTTTCTGATCAGATCAGACTGGAAATCAAACTCATATGAGATCTTATGGTTCCCAACATTGTGTCCAAGTTTTGTATAGATTGATCAATAATTGTAGATTCTAGAATGTAAACAAGGCCGAAACCAGCCGAAAATGGCAATTTTGTCAATTTCAAGGGCACATAACTCTCAACATTCTCATCAGATCAGACTGAAAATCAAACTCATCCAAGATCTTATAGTCCCCAACATTGTGTTCAAGTTTTGTCTTGATTGATAAATAATTGTAGATTCTAGAGTATAAACAAGGTCGAAAACAGCAAAAAACAGCAATTTTATCAAATTCAAGGGCACATTACTCTTGACATTCTAATCAGATCAAACTGAAAATCGAAGTTACCTGAGATCTTATAGTCTCCAACATTGTGTCCAAGATTTGTCTTGATTGGTCAATAATTGTAGATTCTAGTGTGTAAACAAAGTCGAAAACAGTAAAAAACAGCAATTTTGTCAAATTCAAGGGCACATAACTCTTGACTTTCTGATTAGACCAGACTGAAAATCAATCTAATCCCAGATCTTATGGTCCAAAACATTGTGTCCAAGTTTTGTCTTGATTGAATAATAATTGTAGATTCTATAGTGTAAAAAAGGTTGAAAACGGCCGAAAATGGCAATTTTGTCAAATTCAAGGGCACGTAACTCTTGACTTTCAGATCAGATCACACTGAAAATCAAACTCATCTGAGATCTTATAGTCCCCAACATTGTGTCCAAGTTTTGTCTTGATTGACCCTTTCCCACACATTGGCGCTTTTGGATGCCCCACAAAATAAAGGCTTTGGAAAACATTGTGACAAGCAATTTCTTCATTACCCACAATGTTTTCTACCAAGAAAGACCAAAAAATGTTAAATTTTGTTCAATGGAACTTGTCGTCTGCAACACCTATGATTTTGGACTAGGCTAAAATTTTGTTGTTTGGTAATGGAGTGTAAATCTATTTATATCCTCTATCAAACTTAACAGAGCTCCAGATAAGAGGGAGTGATGACTTTTCCAATTGTAATAGTTCTGCTATTGTTCATCAAACCCTATGTTGTGGGTACTCATTTGTATCGTCTTGTCCAGACTATTCAAATGAGTACCCACAACATAGGGTTTGGAATTGAAATAACAAAGTTAGAATGTCTTCACCACCACTTATCTGTAGCCCTGAAACTAGATAACTCTACTTATACTGAAAAAAGTAGTGTCAGAGTTCCTTCCCTTAGATTAACTCTTTTTTGAATACAGCAAAAAAGTGGCAATTTTGCCCAATTCAAGGGCACATAACTCTCATCTTTCTGGTCAGATCAGACTGAAAATTGACCTCATCCAAGATCTTATGGTCTCCAACATTATGTCCAAGTTTTGTCTTGATTGATCAATAATTGTAGATGCTAGAGTGTAAACAAACTTAAAAACAGCATTTTTTGACATTCAAGGGCAGATAACTCCGCACTTTCTGGTCCGATCAGGCCCATAATCGAACTTGTCCGAGAACTTATGATCGTACTTGTTTTGGCCAAGTTTGATCAAGATTGAGTAACTTTTGTGGATGCTAGAGTGTAAACACCCCAAATGTTGACGGACGGACGGACGGACGGACGGACGGACGGACGGACGGACGACGGACAAAAAGTGACCACAATAACTCACCTCGAGCACTTCGTGCTCAGGTGAGCTAACAAGTACATAATGTCTGCATGTAAATCGTTAGCCAAACATGTCTATGTCGAAAATTGTTAAAATGCCCCAGAAATTTGTGTGTCTGAGTGTGAGTTGAGGACGGTATTATCATCACAAGAAACATTTTGAAAAAAAATAAAAATAAATAAAGCCAGGAATGTTGTAGAAAGATAGGTCTCTGCCAAAACTAGGTCTTGTTTGGGAAAGGGTTACGTGAACAAGCAACTTTTGAATATCAGTTTTCTGATGTCATGTTTGAATCATGTTTGCTGCCTTATTAGTAGCTAAAGAGATGGAAAAGAGTAGACAGAAACACAAAAATATATCAGGCCCGTAGGAATGGGGGGGGGGCTGGGGGGAGCTCTTTTGGGGAAAAGTTGTTCAAAAACGACGAATTTTCTTAATTTTACACTAAAAATTTTGGGAAAATCCAAATTAGCCCCCCCCCCAAATATTCAGCACAAGGCCGTTAGCCCCCCCCCCCCCCCCCCATATGAAATTGCTTCCTACGGGCCTGTATATAATCAAATAGAAATTCTACAAAGAAAATAAATGAGCCAGGATCTGGAAAAAGGTCCCTTATGGCATTTTTAAAAATTGAGTTTGAAGATCAGCCTGTTGTCAAATGCAGTCCAATATACATCCAAGCTGCTCTCTAAAAGTTACTACATGTCACGAAGAAGCTATTAGAGAACAACGTGGATCCTGATCAGACTGTGCGTATGCACAGGCTGATCTGGATCTATGTTTGGCTCAAAAGCCTTAGGGGACGTTTTTCCAGATCCTGTCTCAAATACAACTGCTTGTATCAGTATTTGCTTCTTTTCTCTCATTGGTTTCTTTTTTCACGCAAACCTAGCGTAGAGAAAGCATCAGTTGGTCTTATCTTGTGTCTAGTTGTTTGGGAAAGGGTTAAACAGAAAGAAATGGCAAAGGTCAAGCCTACCTTTTCCCAAAGAAAAAGCTCAAATTACGGTAAACAAAGTGACCAGTTATGGAACGAAATATTTATGGTGCGAATCAACCTCCAAACAGTCACATATTACGTCAGAGATACGTAATTCTGATTCAGGGGGGATCACTGGGTACGCTGTAGTTGTTGTTGTTGCAAAGGGAGGTCATTCTAAATGCCAAAATATTTTGATTTTTTCGTCTTTTGTCGTTTCATTTGACGTTTTTATAAATTCATCGGCTGGGATTCGTTGTAGAAACTGTTCGTACAAATTCAAATCTAATGTAGATGTCTCTTTACAAAAAATGTTTTAAAAAATCTCCGTAAATCCGAACATGTTCGATTATTTCCGTTGTTGCGGAAACAGCCGACATTACACGAATCATTTAGAGCTAATGATGGGTCGTATTCCTTAATTTATCTGGGAAAGGCTAAACCACAAGATTTTTCACTCATTCAAAAATTCTAGATTAAACTTTATTTGGAATATTCATTATTAAGTTATCTTGGAAAGGCTTGGTCACAAGATTTTTCACTTGTTCAAAATAAATGAGCTGGGAAGATTATTGAAACTGATGTTACTGTATTTAGGAGATAATACATTATGGCACCGAGAGTACTTAGAGAATGTGAGAAAACTCTGGATCTCAGCATTTTTTTTTTCTTCTTTTCTCTCATTTCTTATCAAAAGCCTTTTATGTAATGTTCTCAAAACAAGGGCTTGTTTTGGACAAGTAGGGTAAACACATGCCCACATATTGACTGTTTTCAACACTATACACAAGATAAATCCTTTCGAAACGGAAAGCATTGTGGAAAATGAAGAAATTGCTTGTCACAAGCAATTTCTTCATTTCCCACAAAGTTTTCTACACAGACAAAGAATTGTGTAATTTCATTCATATGGAAAAGCTGTTTGCAAATTCTTTCACAAATGGACTTTTATTTCTTTCTTTAATCTCCAATTTGAGGCTTTCCCAAACAAGATCTGGTTTTGACGTCCCTAATAGGAAAGGGTTGGGAAAAGATTGATACACAAGAGGACCATGATGGTCCTATATCGCTCACCTGAACCAAAATTATATAAGCAAAACTTTTCTTCAATTCAAAAAATATTTATGACTTTAAGACTGAAAACGAACTTATGGTCAATAACATTGTGAAAATCAAACTCATCCAAGATTTCATCGTGTCCAAGATTTGTCTTGTTTGATAAATAATTGTAGATTCTGGAGTATAAACAAGGTCAAAAACAGCCGAAAACAGTGATTTTGTCAATTCAAGAGCACAATGTCATAACTCTCGACTTTCTAGTCAGATCAGGCTGAAAATCAAACTCATCCGAGATCTTATGATATCCAACATTGTGTCCAAGATTTGTCTTGATTGGTCAATAATTGTAGATTCTAGGAAGTAAACAAGGTCTAAAGCAGCCGAAAATGGCAATTTGATCAAATTCAAGGGCACATAACTCTCCACTTTTTTATCAGATCGGACTGAAAATCAATCTTATCCAAAATCTTATGGTCTCAAACATTGTGTTCAAGTTTTGTCTTAATTGATGAATAATAGTAGATTATAGAGTGTAAACAATGTCAAAAACAGCCAAAATCGACAATTTTATCAAATTCAAGGGCACATAACTCTCATCTTTCTGGTCAGATCAGACTGAAAATCAAACTCATTTGAGATCTTATGGTCTCCAACCTTGTGTCCAAGATTTGTCTTGATTGGTCAAAAATTGTAGATTCTAGAGTGTAAATAAGGTAGAAAACAGTCAAAACGGCAATTTTGTCAAATTCAAGGGCTCATAACTCTCAACTTTCTGATCAGATAAGACTGAAAATCAAACTCATCCAAGATCTTATGATCCCCAATAACGTGTCCAAGTTTTGGATTGATTGATCAATAATTGTAGATTCTAGATTGTAAACATCGTCGAAAACAGTCAAAAATGACAATTTTGTCAAATTCAAGGGCAAGTAACTCTCGACTTTCTGATCAGATCAGACTGAAAATCATACTCATCCCAGATCTCATGGTCCCAAACATTGTGTCAAAGTTTTGTCTTGATTGATGAATAATTGTAGATTCTAGAGTGTAAACAAGGTCAAAATCAGTCGAAAATGGCAATTTTGTCAAATTCAAGGGCACATAACTCTCGTCTTTCTAGTCAGATCAGACTGAAAATCGAACTCATCCGAGATCTTATGGTCTGCAATCTTATGTCCAAGATTTGTCTTGATTGATCAATAATTGTAGATGCTAGAGTGTAAACAATGTCAAAACTAAGTATTTTTCGCATTCAAGGGCAGATAACTCCTGACTTTCTAGTTCGATCTGACCAATAATCGAACTCATCCGAGATCTTATGGCCATACATGTTTTGACCAAGTTTGGTCAAGATTGGCTTATATTTGTAGATGCTAGAGTGTAAACACGAAATTGTGGACGGACGGACGGACAGACGGACGACGGACAAAAAGTGACCACAATAGCTCACCTTGAGCACTTCGTGCTCAGGTGAGCTAAAAAGAAGAAACTGCTGATAACCAGCAGTTTCTCCTTTTTTCTCAATATTTTCTTTGCTGTATTATACACAAATCCTTTCCACTTTAAGACCAAGCTAGTCATCTACAGCAAATTTTAAATAGGAATGTTCTCAAATCTTGTTTGGGAAAGTGTTAAGAGAAGGCAATAACACAAAGTTCAATCACCTCACTGACTTGTTGATGGCTTTCGGCTATTTTGGCTGATAAAAAACTTACTGCCCAGGATCAGAGTGTAAGATTATAAATGCTTCCGAATAACAACCCAAAACAACTTTCTAACTTTTTTATATCATAATTATCAAAGCCTTATGTTGTGGCCTTGTGGGTACCCATTAGAATCATCTCATTGAGACAATTATTATGAGAAACCAGAACATAAGATTTAAAGAATGTGAAAATGATAATTTTGCAATTCAAAATTTTTCCCTTTCATCTGTAGCTTTTTCTCTTTTTCTTGTCCAGTCAAAGTTTAATACAGTCCAGACACTAAGATAGCACTCATCATTCCAAAGGTACATTATTAACCCTTTCCCAAACAGCAAAATTTTAGGGTGATCCACTTCAAAAACTGCCACAAATGACAAAATGGATGATATTAAAGACAAGACTTGTATAAAACATGACAGAGGAAATATTGAGACAAAAGGAGAAACTGCTGGTTATCAGCAGTTTCTTCTTTTGTTTCAATGTTTTCCCAAGCCTTTTTCTAGTAGGGACACCAAAACCAGGTCTTGTTTGGGAAAGGGTTAATTGTTGAAGAGGAATTTACATTGCTTTGTACAATTTTCTGTAGTAAATTCATTTTGTCATCAGATCTACTGAGATTAACAACTTTTAGTTAAAAAAAATTTGTGGGAAATTGAGAAATTGCTTGTCATGAGTAGAATATGTGCAGGATATAGCCGAGAAAATATTGAGGCAAAAGGAGAAAATTCTGATTACCAGCATTTTCTTCTTTTGCCTAAATGTTCTCTCAAGCCGTTTCTATTACGTAACGTCAAAACCAGGTCTTGTTAGTGAGAGGGTTTAAGCGCACAAAAAGATTGAATGTACAAGCCATAATTCTATTACATTATCAAAAGGATAGATAGAAACAAGACGTGTTTTAGACAGACACAAGTAAAACAATATGCACGGATCTTTCGAATAAATACAGGGGCATAGAAAATTGCAAAAAAATACCAAACTGCACATAACAATTATCTAATTTTCATCTACAAGTCTATAGACCAGCCTAAAGTTTACTCAATTTAGTTTAGTAGTATCAGAAAACTGAGAAAAGTTATGCAAACTAACAAGAATTATCAGGATATGCATATCATAATAAATGCAAATGATCGAGCTTGAAAAATATAAGAAACTTAACCCTTTCCAAAACAAGAGGACCATGATGGTCCTATATCGCTCACCTGAACCAAAATGATATAAGCAACACTTTTCTTCATTTCAAAAAATATTTATGACTTTAAGACTGAAAACGAACATATGGTCAATAACATTGTGAAAATCGAACTCATCCAAGATTTCATCGTGCCCAACATTGTGTCCAAGATTTGTCTTGTTTGATAAATAATTGTAGATTCTGGAGTATAAACAAGGTCAAAAACAGCCGAAAACAGCAATTTTGTCAAATTCAAGGGCACATAACTCTCGACTTTCTAGTCAGATCAGGCTGAAAATCAAACTCATCCGAGATCTTATGATATCCAACATTGTGTCCAAGATTTGTCTTAATTGATAAATAATAGTAGATTATAGAGTGTAAGCAATGTCAAAAACAGCTGAAATCGGCAATTTTATCAAATTCAAGGGCACATAACTCTCCATTTTTTTATCAGATTGGACTGAAAATCAAACTTATCCAAGATCTTATGGTCTCAAACATTGTGTTCAAGTTTTGTCTTAATTGATAAATAATAGTAGATTATAGAGTGTAAACAATGTCAAAAACAGCCGAAATCGGCAATTTTATCAAATTCAAGGGCACATAACTCTCACCTTTCTGGTCAGATCAGACTGAAAATCAAACTCATATGAGATCTTATGGTCTCCAACCTTGTGTCCAAAATTTGTCTTGATTAATCAAAAATTGTAGATTCTAGAGTGTAAATAAGGTCAAAAACAGTAAAAAAACCGGCAATTTTGTCAAATTCAAGGGCTCATAACTCTCATCTTTCTGATCAGATAAGACTGAAAATCAAACTCATCCCAGATCTTATGATCATCAATATTGTGTCCAAGTTTTGGATTGATTGATCAATAATTGTAGATTCTAGAGTGTAAACATCGTCGAAAACAGCCAAAAATGACAATTTTGTCAAATTCAAGGGCAAGTAACTCTCGACTTTCTGATCAGATCAGACTGAAAATCATACTCATCCGAGATCTCATGGTCCCAAACATTGTGTCAAAGTTTTGTCTTGATTGATGAATAATTGTAGATTCTAGAGTGTAAACAAGGTCAAAAACAGCCGAAAATGGCAATTTTGTCAAATTCAAGGGCACATAACTCTTGTCTTTCTGGTCAGATCAGACTGAAAATCGAACTCATCCGAGATCTTATGGTCTGCAATGTTATGTCCAAGATTTGTCTTGATTGATCAATAATTGTAGATGCTAGAGTGTAAACAATGTCAAAACTAAGTATTTTTCGCATTCAAGGGCAGATAACTCCTGACTTTCTAGTTCGATCTGACCCATAATCGAACTCATCCGAGATCTTATGGCCATACATGTTTTGACCAAGTTTGGTCAAGATTGGCTTATATTTGTAGATGCTAGAGTGTAAACACGAAATTGTGGACGGACGGACGGACAGACAGACAGACAGACAGACAGACAGACGGACAAAAGGTGACCACAATAGCTCACCTTGAGCACTTCGTGCTCAGGTGAGCTAATAACTGTTATTAGATTGGGACGTTCCCATTCAAAACATGCAGCCAATGACAAAATAAATGCTGTTTAAGATTGAATCTGCGTAAAAAGTAGCTGCTACCTTAAAAATATTAAGACAAAAGGAGAAATGCTGCCTCAATATTTTCCCAAACCATTTCCATAAGGGATGTCAAAATAAGGTCTTGTTTGGGAAGAGTTTGAAAGACAGTCTTCCCATATTAGATCTATGAGCCACTCCTTTCATCTAAATTCCATATCCACAAAGATTTAACCCATTGTCAAACAATATAACTTTTGTGTCTAATTTTACAAGCATAACAGACAACAAAATAATTCAGAGAAAATTCTGGATTTCAGGAGTGCCTTCTTTTCTATTAATGATTTCCAAATTTTTTTGGATTAGAGGCAAAACCCCCCAAGTCTTGTCTTGGAACAGTTTAATTCTATATTACACAATTAGATTCTTTAATCATTTCACACACAGAAAAATTGAATATCAGCCAAAACATGCTAGAGATGACTTAAGTGAATGTTGAAAGGAAAATTCGAGGGGTCAGTGCAAAACTATTGTAAGTGCCTATATCTATATAGGCACTTACAATAGTGTTGCACTGACCCCTCGAATTGTACATACGGTACAATGAATAAAGCATAACTGAGTCAAAAAAACAATATGTCCCTGATCTCTTTACAGGGGGTGGGGGAGGGGGGGTGTTTGCATAAAAAGAAAATGTTGTCCTGAACCTCTTGAATTTGGAGTAGTCTAAGGTTTTGCTGAATGGGGAAGGGTTAAGGTTCTTAAACATTTCCTGGGAGTGACTGTTAATTCTGTGGTAACTATTTCTTTGATAATCCTAGTTCTTTTCTTGGAATACATAAATTTGCATTTCAATACATCAAGATTGATTTCAAGTAAAATTTTGAATGATAAAAAACAGCACTGACATATTCTTCAAAACATTCTAATTAATTTGTTGACATCATAATTCAGGGCTTTTCTTCCAGAAATTGGGAAGGGGCCCTGGTCAGTCATTTTGGGAAATTTTAGCATGATTTTGGTCAAATTGGGAAAAAGAATACACAGGAGAATAAATGTTCAAATGAAAATAAATGTTCATAAACAACACTATATAACCAGAATAATTGAATTATAGAACACACACTTCTTCTTTGTGACTAAGAATTGCCAGTAGGTAATTGATCATTATTTATTTTCAAATTTTGGGAATTTCAGTTTTGAAAATTGGGAAATTCTTACTTTGAAATTGGGAAAAAAGGAGCCATATTCCAATTGGGAAGCAACCGAATTTCGGCCTCTGTTATAGAAGGAAGAAAAGCCATGGTCATTAACACATTCCAAAATGGGAACTATTTTAGTCTGTTCCAATTTGAATGCTGTGGCAGAAGGCAAAATGAATTTAACCCTTTCCCAAACAAGAACAGATTTTGATATCCACAGAGAAACATGTAAATGGTATGACACTCTAAATTTGTTATTTCAAATCCAAATCCTATGTTGTGGGAACTCATTTGAAGGGTCTTGATGTGAAAATTGCAATGAATACCCAGTGCATCATTAGGGTAACATAGGGTTTGATAATCACTTTTGTAACATTTATGGTAGAGCACCCGTAATGTGCCAGGGGTCTTGCTACCAGTTTTTGTTTGGGGCCAGGGGCCAGTGAAATTGGGAAAAATTGTGACGTTTTTACCTAAATTGAGAAATACTAAAACAAGTTTGTATTCATACTGTCACTCAGTTTCAGCTGCAAATTAGACTGTAGTGATGTAAAATGCATTTGTACATACTCTTGTTTATGAATCTACCCTAAAACTGTCTTCAAAATATTTGTAAATGAAGATGAGGTCTTAACATGGGGCATTCTGGATCCTCATTGGGAATTTTCACTAGAGAATTGGGGAAAAAAGATACTTTTTGCCATTGGGAATGGGGCCCAATAAGGGCCCCAAATTTTGGCAAACGAGACCCCTGTGTGCCCATTTTGAGGTTCATAAAACATCGGATTTTTTCAAGCTTGGTCTTTACGTATACAACCTTATTCGAGAGCAGTCATACACATTTGGAGGTGGAAAGTTCCACCCCTAATGTTTTCGATGTCGCCCGAATAATTCAGACATGATGCGAATCAAATTAGGGGTAGACTAGTAACCTTAATGATACATTGCTTTTTTTAAAACCCTTTACCCCCTTTTATTCTGTAGCCCTGTATCCAGTAGGGGAAGGTTGGGGAAATCTCTATGAAGAGCTACAGATAAGACGGGATGATGGCTTTTCCGAATTCAAAATGGAAAATATTGTTCAACACTCATAAAACCCTATGTTGTGGGTACTCATAGGAAATGTCTCATTGGTACGATTCAAATGAGTTCCCATCAACATAGGGTTTGGTTGTGAAATAACAAATTTAGAATTTCTTCACTCCTTCTTCTCTGTCGCTCTGTATATTGCATATTTCAGACAAGACCACCCTAAAACATCGCTGCTTGGGAAAGGGTTAGTCAAAAGTCAGTCTATATTGTGCACACCCAAATTTAACGCACACACACAAAATTGATGTACAGCCAATTGATTCGGTCGGCACAATCCCTTTGGCCAATCTAAAACGTTGTCAGTCATAAAAAGCGAACCTGCACTCATTTGGTGGAGGTGAAAGCTTCGGTCTTTTCGTTAAAGCATTACCAACGTTCAGCATTAATATATCGACGACTACCTCTGATTATTAACAAGTGCTGTCCGAAAACAGCATGCTCGACTTTCTAAGTTGCTTAGTATAAAGGGGGCATAACACCTAGCCCCCCCCCCCCCCCCCCCCCCTGTTCCTACGGGCCTGATCTATCTTGTGGGAGTCAAAAGTAGTCACTCTGTGTGGTCATGGGTTAAAAATAATGATTGGTTTAAAAATACAACTTGTGTTTACATGCCTTAAATTTTGGCTGCTCAGTGCTCACATAAAATCATGCATGTAGTTTTTCAATCAGGGGTCTTGCTAATCCGAGTCTTCTCTGATGTAAATACGCTCTTTGATATTTTGATTTTTCGCTATTTACATCAGAGAGCGTTGCTCTTTGAAAACAGCGGAAAAGTCGGTAACGTTACAAGTAGTGAAGCTTTGTTTTTGTGTATCATATCGAATCACTCGGTAAAACACTGTAGGGTATAGATCAATAAATAATTTTTTGTCATACCTGACCAAAAATTTCATTTCAAATCGGCCTGCTGGAAGAAAATAACCTTTGGTTTTGAATGGAAGGTCAAGGTAAACAAAGGCTGCTCAGGTGAGGGTTGTTGCAAAACATTGCCTATAAACCTTTTAGAAATACTTTTTGGTCGTAAATTTTTCTACATGTATGACAATAAATGGTTCATTGATCGAAATCATCAGGGGTTTTAACGATAGCGTTTAAGATCGGACGGTGAACGATGCGCAACAATTTGTTGAGAACTTCTTGATTTTTTCAAAGAGCAACGCTCTCTGATGTACATAGCGAAAAATCAAAATATCAAAGAGCGTATTTACATCAGAGAAGACTCGGATTAGGGTCTTGCTACCAATTTTTGTTTGGGGCCAAGGGCCAGTGAAATTGGTAAAAATAGCGATGTTTTTACCTAAATTGGGAAATACTAAAACAAGTTTGTATTCATACTGTCACTCAGTTTCAGCTGCACATTAGACTGTAGTGATGTAAAATGCATTTGTACATACTCTTGTTTAAGAATCTACTCTAAAACTGTCTTCAAAATGTTTGTAAATGAACATGAGGTCTTAACATGGGGCATTCTGGGTCCTCATGGGAATTTTCACCAGAGAATTGGGAAAAAAAGATACTTTTTGCCATTTGGAATGGGGCCCAAATTTTGGCAAACGTGACGAGACCCCTGTCAATGCGCATGCTGATAATAGACTACAGTACAGCTCAGGCCAAATAAAATTATATGTGTGGTTCAGGTTACTTGCTCGAAAAATATAGGGTAGGTAGGTAGGCATATTTTTTTTTTTTTTTTTTTTTTTTTTTTTTTTTTTTTTTTTTAGATCTTCCAGAATTTATGTCTACCGCATACCGAGAAATTAGCCTATATGGCTTTGTATCAAAAGCAAAGGTTCGGACTAGCCTGTGCATTTGCTCATTCCTGTTTGAACCTCTGTTTTTCACTCAAGTCTTCTTTGCATCAAGCAAAAAAAACTTTAAACACAAAATTGCGTCCTATTTTTTCAGGTCCATGTTTCTCATATTTTTGCCAATTATGTGTTGGTAAAATCACAAAGGTGTCGGACATACTATTAAAGACCTGATGCAAATGCTACGATTTAATGAGAAAGTCCAGCTTCAACTTGGGAAAAGAATCTGTCAGTTGTTGTCTCCCAAGTTGAAATTAGAATCTGACTGAATTTTCTGTCTCTATATAACAGGACACAACAATTTTAACAAAATAAAAAATAAAAAAAAAAAAAATAGCTGTTTACAAAACGACAAAATATTAAGGTGCACAAAGTTAAAAGCTGCTGCTTAAGACAAATTGAACATTGATTAAATTGGACTGCTGCATTATAATTATAAGCCAGGAAAATATTGAAGCAGCGGGAGAAAATGCTGTTTTATTAGAATTTTCGTATTTTGTCTCAGTATCTGATTCAAATTTTCATTGGTTGAAACCTAAATTTACCGTCACTTACTGAAAAACAATGCATGTATATTTTCCCCTAATATTAAATTAAACTGCACAAATCATACACAATGTTGTAATGCTAGGATGTTTACCTACAACACAAACATCCCCCAGGAAAACATGTCCACATTTAAAAGAAAAAAAGAGGCGACAAAGATGGGTTTATACTCCTTGAATGTATTCTAACAAAAAAATCAGAACTACAGATTTGTGCCACAAATGAACGTCCAAAATCAAAATGGCGAAAGTCAACTCTAAATGAACAGTCAAAAACAAAACCTTTTTAACACTTTTAACTTGGATTATTTACCTTAATATTTTGTAATTTACACCTTTGATTTCATATCATTCTGAATCCCTTTAGGTATGCTGCAATACAAGTTCCTTATTTATTCTATCTAGGATATTTGTCCATGTGTCTCCAATGGCTGCCTCAAGTTTATCACGGGTGTCGATTACTTCAGAGTAGTTTTTTCAGTTGTCTTTTGTGTCAATACCAAACATTCTCGATAATGTTCAAGTACGGACTTCGGGCCAACCATATCATGGAGTGATTTCTTTTTTCCCACCTTGAATTGGTTCACAGAATGGGCCTCAGGACTGACCTCACGAATGCTAATCATTTTCAAAATAACACACCTATGAAATCCTTCACTGTACAATTTTCTCTGAACTGTCCTTTTCCAAATACTAGAGTACCTTACTTGATTAAAAAGTCCGATAATGTCTGTCAAGGTCTGTTTTCAGTTTTGTTTGACAAGACCTATGATAATGTCCGACCGTCGTGTTCACTGACTTTCGCTGGGGCACCACTTCTCGGCAACTTTTCCACACTATTTCTTTTACGATATCTGTTGATAAATCCAGTAATTGTAGTCCAAGGTGTTTCTAATCTATGAGCAAATTCCGATTGACGAATTCCCGAGTAATATAAAGAAATGGCAGCTGTTTTGTGTCAGGGGTAAGCATTTTTCTTCTCCCCACCATGACACTTCACAACAACAATAAAATGAGTAATGTGGCATATTTTAGACAAATTTACGTCATAATGACGTCATCAAACATTTTCATTTCAAATAGGGTGCATTAAGGGACATAACCTCTTATTCATTTCTCAAGATAAACGTTACACATTTGTGCCCCTTTTAAACATTGTCACTTTCTCGTACGTTTGGACGTTCATTTGTGGCACAAATCTGTACTACACATTAAGCCCCCTTTTCCCATAACACATTTTTAATCATGGAATATATAAACTAGTGTATGGTCTCTTCCCCCCCCCCCCCCCCCCTCCAAAAAAAAAAGGAACAAAAAACATACATCATTCCCTTCACAAGAAAATTTTTGAATTGAAAACTGTCAATTCTTTTCAAAATTTATACAGTCGAATTAAATTGCAGATTGTAACAGAAGTCAGAATGCACTCTGTTCCCATATTGGTGAGACAGAAGACGGAATTGATTAACCCTTTCTCAAATAATGGAACTTTGGGCTGGTCCAATTTGAAATCTGCTGGAGATGGCAGCGTTGATGTAAACGACAGGGACTTCGTGTACAATATTACAGCAAAAGCAAAGAAAATATTGAAGCAAACAGAGAAAGTTTTGGCTCTTGTTTTTTTTTTTTTCTTCTTTTGTCTCAATTATATCAAAAAACTTTTCTTCTAGGGACGTCAAAACCAGGTCTTGTTTGGGAAAGGATTGAAAACAACAGGAGAGTGCTCACAAAACCGGAACGACCCACTTTCATTTTCGGGTTTGATGGCATGCGGCATCGTAATATGTTTCATTTTCCGACCATCGAGTGTTGTATTTTTTTTTCTGAACAAGATTACCACCGTGGGCTATCTTTGCATGTAGGGTCACTTCGGAAATAATATCGATCGGCCAAAATCACCTTTCCAATCTGCCAAGTAGAGGATTTACTCGTGCCCGATTAAAAAAGACAAACTTCTTTGTGTTGTAATATTTCAGGATTTACGGAGTGACGCAATGGTATGTTATTTGTTATCCAATTAAAATCAAGTAAACGATTTGCTCGGTATACATAATTAAACGGAGATTGATTCAAATTCAAACAAATACTCCACTCGGCAGCATTCGGTAGATCTACGGAACAGACGATTGTCGTCCCGCTATCGCTCGGCTGGTGACGTAAACGTATTCCCCAATTATTCCCTGTTTTGATTGGCTGATTAAAGTCGTGTGAGTTACTTTGGTGCTATTTTTACAGACGAAAAAGTTATTTTTAATCCTTGGAAATTCCTAGTGTATGAGGAATTTTTCCAGCGCTCTTCGATCTTGATACGCTAACTGACGATTATCAAATGTGTTTTCCTTATTTTGAATGCGTAATCAGCACGCATTTTCATGAAAGTAAGTGCACATTCAGACCGAATCAATGCGTATATTACGCAAATACGCAGCTCTAAGTAGACGCCATTGTTCGGCTTTGTGATCACCGAGACGCCTGTATATATTGATTTTTACGTCGTTTTTCAAGCATCCGTCAAGGTCGTTGATCATATACGACGGACGCTTGTTTATACATGAAGAATGATAAAAGCGTCTCGGAGATCTCGATCGCAAAGTCAAACCAATTCGCACCGAACTAAGTTCGCACTTTTTTGACACTTTGAAAAATCAGGGTTTTTCATTTTTTTCATCTATTTTTGTAAAAAAAAAATAGGGTCGGCACCTTTTTACTAGGGACGGTCGGGTAACCTGAACCACGTATATAATTTTATTTGGCCTCACATGTTTTTGCCTGTTTTCACGCATCATATCGATTCAATTTCTGGTGGAAAAGCGTGATGGCTGTCTGATTAAAACATGTTAAAACCAGAAGTGGGCACTGCTACGTACAAATACAGATACAGGCTGTGGTGAGAGTTGTTTTTCCACCCCGCGACCGCAGAATCACCTGGATTTACCACAGAGATTTACCACTGGTTATCAACATTTTCTTCTTTTACCTCAATATTTTCCAAAGCCAACTCTATTAGGGATGTCAAAACCTAGTTGCAATAATGTAACCGAAACCTTTTTTGATTTTGGATGTGGGTTTCGTTAAGTCTCATATTTTAATTTTTTGGGAATATTTTTTCTAAAATTATCTAAATCATAGATTTTTACTAGGAAACTGGGGCCGTTTATTGGCCCCAAACCAATACCCATCATCAAGTTTGTGGCTACGATATCGCAGCTAGTCAAAACCCGGCCATTTTTGGGAAAGGGTTAAAAATTAATGAAGAGATCCTTATGAGTTATCTCCCTTGAGATGCAAACCATGCCAATATTGAATGGAAAGAGAACCAAATTTCTGTAAAATGCATCGATATGCAAACGTAAAACCAATGCAAATATAAATTTGATTATATGTCCTAGTCCACTATGGGGCGTACAACAGCTGACATTATCGTTTTGTCGCATTTTCTTCGTCAGAAAAAAGTCGTACCTTCTGTCGCTTCTAGTTCTACCGCCTCAGTACCATCGCCATTTGACAGCAATGTTGACGGATTGTCGTCATTCATAACGGGAAGAATATTCGTCTCCACCTCATTTGGGTTTTGAATCATTGTAATTTGGTGTCACTTTGATCGATCAACAAAAAGTTTCACCATAGGTGACACTTTTGTAGAGGTATTTCTATCCAATTAACTATCCACCATGTTATTTCCACTGAACAGCAGGTGCGCTATACGCATGCGCTAATTCTTTTGGTAAACAACGTTCGAAGGGAGAAAAATATCGTCATTTCCGACTCATTGTGATTTATGGTTTTCTACAGCTCTATAAAAGTGACAAAATAAAAACACTTGGCGAAGACTTGAATAATAGTCTAATCATTAATTAACCATTTCCTAGTTAGGCTCGGTTTTGACACTGCTTACAGGAAAGCTGCAAAAGACATTGAGAAGAAAAGAAGAAAATGCTGATATCAATAGCCAGCATTTTCTCTATTTGCCTCAATGTTTAAAACATGTTTTATGTTGTACAAAATCAACACCTTTTTTGTTGACTGCGGAGGCGTTTGAATTGGGACAGTCTGAACTTTTGCCGTTGGGGTTGCCGTTTTGAGTTATCTTGAACAAATTTTAAAGGTTGGGGCGCTCTAGATAGATCGATCTAGATCTACATCATCTAGATAGGCTAATTGTATCACTATCCCACACCAAATAAAATCCTGATTAGAATTAGAACTCAACCACCGAATGACAAAAGAGAACTGGGGAAACTTGGTCATAAAAAATCGAGTTGGCCCTATATCGTCACCTTAGAATAGAAAGGTTCTATGTAACATTTTGATAGTTTTGAGAAAATCGCGTTTAAAGGTTTAAAGTTCTAGTATAAATCAGGAAATTAATACACAAAAACAAGATTTACACTGATTATGTATTTGTATTTAATCTTTAATTTTATATATGTTCTTATTGATTAGAATCAATACTTTGATCAATATGATCAATATTGTAGATAGGGCCTTTCAATTCCAACTAAGTTTGTAATAGCAAGGACACTTTGGTATAAATAGAAAGGTTCTATGTGTCACATAAAACCTTTTTATTTGAACTCACTTTGCTGATAAATGCTGGTTTTGGGTTATATGTGACAAATAGATCCTTTTGATACCAACAGATTAAGCAAATACATGATATATAAAACATTTTATATGGCTGTATTTTCACAAACTGAGGTTCTAACTGGACATTTTAGCGCAAACATTAAAGCATCATTACATATTGATCAACCGTGGTTTGTTCATGGTCTATACACATAGTTGATATTCTTACTTTCATAGGAAAAAAGCTCATTGTACGAAAATAATGTATCCGGGTCTTCATCCTTTGAGCAACTTGGTATTTTGTCTTAGCAATTTCTAGCAGTTGGAAGATTATTGTAATATGAATGGAAGTCGGTTGGTATGACTTCATTTTTACACAAATTAACTAAGTCTTTTTTATGCCCCAGTATCAAAAGATCGGGGCATATTGTTTTACTCGTGTCCGTCCGTCTGTCTGTCTGTCTGTACGAAAACGTAACATTTGCCTTTTCTCCAAAGAATTTGACATACAAACCTCAAATTTGGTATGTAACTTTCTTTCAATGATATCTATCTGTTTCATGCGATATGAACTTTTTCAAAGCCATATGTTAACCCTTACCAACAATATACATGAAAACTTAACATTTTAGAAGAAATGACACTTTCGGGGGTATTCGTGTTTCTCAAACACATCTTGTTTCTTTTGTTCTGAAACTGGTAGGCGCGTGAGATAGCACTTGTCCCTTTTCTAAGTCATTTATCGGCCATAAGTTGACTTGACCTTTCATCCTTGTTTCTCTTTGCACAGTATACACTTTCGTGAAACTATTTTCATAAAAGGAATAATTGATCAACAGTTTTTTCGGTTCTTCTCTTTTAATGCGAATCAATTTGATATTCAACCAATTTATTCTACAATCCTCAGTTGTAGTGTGTAGATTAAGATGATGTTTTGTAACAAGAGGCTTACATGGACAACTTTTGATTGGACTGCAATGTATTGACTTTTCCTCCTAGCCATTTCGATGAATGTACTCCAGGGACACAGATGGATGTTAATTACTTTGCTTGTTCGATTGTAGAATGGACAAAGTCGCATTCCATCTGACTAATACCAGATTGAAAAAAACTTATGGTTTATTACCTTTAACTGAGGTAATTAGGAAACATAGTACATGTATGATGCAGCTAGATATTTGTTTCTTCAACACCCCCTGACCGACAAAATGATTGAGAACTCTTCAAAAGGCAAGTGGCTATCTCACACGAGCCTCTTTTTCCATGTGTTTCCTCCCACAAAATTAATGATAAAATGCCTGTTTGTCATACGAGTTGTACACTGTAAGATTATAGCAACATAATAGTAAAGTCCACTAACTAGGGAACAGGGTGTTGTCAAAACGCCTGTAAATCAAAAGTAGCAACACAATATTTTAAATTAAGTTTTGCTTTTCGTTTATTTCTTTTCCTTTTCTTCCCGGGCCTGGGTTTTCATTCTGTATGTCATCCATGTCATGTGATGGCGTTGATACTTTGCGCATGTAGAATAGATCTAGTGATCTTTCTTGGGTTTAAAAATATTGAACTTCTCACAGAAAACTGATCTGTATTTGTCCTCCTAAACAGGGGCTATTCCTTTGTGTCTACGCCAGTCTCTGTAAAGTTCCCACATCTTCTTTATGTTTAGATCGTGGGCCAAATATTCTTTCTTTGTACCTCACTCATTGAATAATGCGACTCCATACTTGGGAAACTGTTAAAGTGACATTTCAGAATTTTTTGTCATAAATTTTACTTTTATTTTTATCTGAAAGAGCATATTTCCGTATGAAAATTCTGAAAATTTCAAGCCAAAATATTGCGCCGTTTACGAGAAATTTATATTTTTGTGTTAAAATTGAACAAATTGTTGTGGACAACAGTTCGGATTTATATGCAATTTATCGATTATGTCTCAACTTTAAAAGCGTGTTTCTCGCTTATTGGCAACAACTTCAAAAAACTAATAGTATTTATACTCATTAGAATAACCAATCTTGGCATCAAGACATACTTTAAAAATGAAATTGGAATGAAACGTCCCTTTAATGTACTTACTCACAAAATCAATTGTTTCTTCATCAATTTTATTGCCAAGTCGGTTTCGTCCCATTCTATCCTCGCCTTAAAATGTTCCATGTAAATCGTGACCCCATGTGTATAACGTACATGTCGAGAGTCTTTCTAAAAAGTTAGCACATACTCTTACATTTTCATTGTTTACTGGTAAATGATATTGTAGAGACTTTTGCTTCTTACCAGTTATCATACGTATCGGAGTACTTTGGGTAACAACTTTGTATATGAAACACCGCTGCCTTTAAAAGTTCAGGAGTGAATACTACACATCAAATATCTTCTTCCTTTCAATCTCGCTCACGTGCTGGCTGCATTTGAATCTGCATTTTTGACAATTCTATGGTTGTACTTTTTTCCTTTACTATCTTGGCAGATTGTCACACATACGATTTTCCCTCATTTTGTTTCGCTTACGCATAGAAGACTTACACTGACGCTCATCCCGTACCCTTTCCTGGATAATTTCTTAATTGGGGTTTCATAGTCCGTCCTTTTGGGTGGGGTTATAATTTGG
Organism: Fragum sueziense; assembly: GCA_963680895.1. NCBI lineage: Eukaryota > Metazoa > Mollusca > Bivalvia > Cardiida > Cardiidae > Fragum > Fragum sueziense. The sequence goes on along the minus strand of OY804605.1, from coordinate 43,390,759 downwards.
GTTTCTGGGGGTATTTGTACCATCACTCTTTCCCGGTGCTGAGAAACTTCAAATGTTGTCTGTTTATGTAGGAATTTGTTTGAATCTTTTGTGTGATAGATTCAGTGTCTTTATATTGTTCTTACTGCCTTATAGTTATAAATGCGCCACTTCAATAGAGTTGGTATGATTCGCTCTCAGACTGGGAACTTGGCTTAATATTTATGATAGTAGAACTGACAGAGCTTGAGTAGATTCGCACTATTCTATTCAAATTTATTAGCAATTGCTAAGGGCAAACAATCTGCCACATAAGTGTTCCATTGTCCAAGTTGTCGCAAATAATGCACTTCTTTTATGAAGATTTCTCGTTGATTACAACTGTCTGAATCAAAAACCATAAACTGGATAGTTTTCAATTTTCTGGAGCATTAGAATCACATAAAGATTGTCTGAACTCTGTCAAGTCACCAATTGTATAATCCTCAATACATGCAGCAACTGCAGTGAAAAAGCAATTTCCATCTTAATTCACTTTCAAAAGTTTTCTCCATGTCTATAAAACTAAGTAATTATGTATGTTGACTGTAACCTGTTAATTGTTTTCCAACAAGGTGTGAAATTTTAGCCAGTAAATATTTTTATCACTGATAAGAGGGCATATGTTTCGTGAAAAGATTATTTCAATAGCAATGAAAGGTTCTATTTGTCATATAGAACCTTTCACTGTCATAATATCCTAACTTTGAACATAATTTGTTGGAATAGAAAAGACCCATGTGTCAAATAGGTCCTTTCTCTACAAATTGGTATACACTTAGAACCTTTCTCCTCCAACACATACTGAGATAGGTAGATAGAACCTTTACATTTTGTTGAATATCTTCATCATTTATGTTCAGATTGATCTGATTTATACACAGTAGCTGCATTGGTTGATACCATCTTTAAAAATGTAAAAATCTCAATTTCGACCAAAATGTTAGATAGAACCTTTCTATTCTAAGGTGACGATATTTGAGAAAATCTGATTGGATTTGGTAGCCTACATTTGGGAAAGATTTGGGTATTTCACCAGTACTTGCCATGATTTTCCAGCACTCATATGACACAGGCACAGTGCCAAGAGACTGGAGGGATGCAAACATTGTAGCCTACCAGTCTTCAAGAAATGTGACCAGCAACAAGCTTCAAACTATAGGCCAGTCTCGCTCACATCTATTACATGTAAAATCATGGAGCACATTGTCCATTCCAACATAATGTGTCATTTTGATCGACACAAGATAGGCCTACTCAGTAACCAACAACATGGTTTCCGGAAGAAACGCTAATGCGAATCACAACTTGTCACCACCATCCAGGGAATAGCCAGCAAACTACGAACAGGAAAAAGATCAAGTAGATGCAATTTTGCTTGACTTTTCCAAAGCGCTTGACAAGGTCCCCCACCAGCGGTTACTGCACAAGCTCGACTTCTATGGGGTGAGAGATGAGACTCTTAGTTGGGTTGAAGCGTTCCTAACTCATCGGAAACAGCGTGTTCTCCTGGATGGGAAAGTATCTGATGAAGGCGATGTTACATCTGGAGTCCCCCAGGGTACAGTAAATGGGCCACTCTACTTCCTGGCTTACATAAATGACCTCCCCGAATGTGTAACATCGGACTGTGGACTATTCGCAGATGACAGCTTACTCTGCATGCGTGTCACGTCAGACCAGGATGCCAAAGCCCTTCAGGAAGATCTGAACTCTCTGGAGAAGTGGGAAGACCAGTGGCAGATGAAATTCCACCCCGAAAAGTGCCAAGTGATCCACATATGTACAAATCCGAAGAAAAGACAACATCACAAGTACACACTACATGGCCATATCCTTGAAGCTGTTGGTCACGCCAAATACCTCGGTGTCCACCTAAACGAGGTCATGTCTTGGAAAACCCACGTCAACAAGACAGCAGCGAAGGCAAACAGTACCCTGGGATTTCTCAGACGGAATCTACGGAGCTGTACCCAAGAAGTTCGGTAGCGTACATATCACACCTTTGTAGCCCCTACACTCAAGTTGTATGCCTCAGCTGCCTGGGATCCTTACCTAGCAGGAGATATAAACCAACTCGACAAGGTGCAAAGACGAGGAGCCAGATTTGTGACCAACAACTACAAGGACAGAACACCAGGCTGCGTAACAAATATGATGAACCAACTGGGCTGGACGTACCTCCAAAATCAAAGGCGAGTGCACAGACTAAAGTACCTACACAAAATTAAACACCACGAAGTAGACATTGATCCTGGCAATATACTCCAAACAAGTGACTCGAGAACCAGAGGACATGGTCGAATCAAACAGCTACGAACCCAATTCACCGTCTAGCATCAGTCCTTCTACCCCAGAACCATCAGGGAATGGAACCAACTCCCCGCAACAATCACCGACATTGACACAGACGAAGGCTTCTCTGCTGCACTGGATGACATAGTCAGAGGTGGATCCTTTGATTTCAGAGAGTAATCCCACCAAGACCTTGTAAAAAGTTTTAGTCTGTATATTTGATGTTTTACACTGGTTTTACTTGAAGAAATGGTTGTTTCCTCCCCTTTTCCACTGGTCAACAGTACAGTCAATTTTATGACTCCTGACCACAACTTGGAAGAAGAAGAAGAAGAAGAAGAAGAAGAAGAAGAAGAAGAAGAAGAAGAAGAAGAAGAAGAAGAAGAAGAAGAAGAAGAAGAAGAAGAAGAAGAAGAAGAAGCCTAGATTTCGGAAAGATTTTGAGGAACATTTGGTATAGATTTGGGAAGATTTGGGTAGATTTAGGAGTTTCGTGCTACCAGATTTAGCTTTTAGTTTGTAGGCCTATATACTTAATTAGATCTATTAAATTTTTCTCAGTAATTTACAAGGGCGGATCCAGGATTTTTTCCAGGGGGGGGGGGTGTCCAAGCCCAAAATTTTTTCCTTAAAGTGTAGTAAATATGTAACGTTACACTAAATTTATTTAGCCAAAATTCAATTTTCGGCCAAAACCAAGGGGGGGGGGGGTCCGGACTCCCCGACCCCCATCTAGATCCGTCCATGATTTAGGCCTATATACATGTCAAACCCATAGGAACGAAGGTGGGGACTATTGGGTGTGTGTGTAACCCACTCTTTAAATAACCCGATTAGCCCGATTACAGGCGTCTTTTTTTTTTTACAGACATTCAGTCCGATGGTCATTGGTCCGACCGTATACTCAGTTCCAAAAGAAAGTGTGCACTTTGCGTTTTACCTTTACCTTCATTTTCACAAAGTTAATGGCAATTTTGGGAGTAAACGTGATATCATACTTCAGATTAGACCTTAAAGAAAATTGGCATTAAACAGATGTCGATAGAATTGATCATATTGTATACACAGAGTCAGATCATTATGGTGTTGATGGTGTTGCGATTTTCACTCCTTACAGCTTTTCCTGTGGATAGAATTACAAGCTTATATGCCGTTTTACGGTTTAGCCAGGCCTTTGAAGACATTTCCACGTTAAAGCTTGAACTTTCTTGTAGACGTTACATGTACGTCAATGTTAGTAATCGCTACGTTAGTAGTCTTATGAATTGCCGTCGAACGGTGCAATAACGTTCTAAAGAGAATTTGTTTGTCCTTAAGATGCCATACAAATGACCAATTGCTATTAGAACATAAATACCGTACAAATTAAAATTTCGGAAGGTTTTTGTTTTCACCAGGTTCGGTCTTGCTCACCAACGTTAATTGTAATTCGTTTCACGCTAATGCACTATGTACAAAATAATGTAATGAACATGTGATTTTATGCTACGATATGCCAAAAGAAGTGCAGCGAGTGTAATTTCTGATCGATAACTCGTCTAGCACGTGAGGCATACGTAAAACACTAAAAATGCAAAATCGCAATCAAGCCGAAAATTCGTGCGTGCTATGTGATTCCTACATCAATATATCGTTTGTCAATAGTCTTGAGATGTGTCGTACAAAATTTACTAACGGTAGACGGTATACTTTTCGAGATATTCAAAATTTAAAAGTGCACACTTTCTTTTGGAACTGAGTATAGATAGCGTAGGCTAACTTTGGTTAGCACAGCTGGTTAAATACCTGTTTTGGTTAGATATTCCTATAGGCCGAACAACACAGGCAATTTTAACCAAAACAGGTACCGGTATTTAACCATTTGGTTAGCGCTAGGCCTGACCAAATTGATGTTTAATGTGCACAACCCTAATGTTATTTTTCGTTTCGCTCAGTTTATCCAAGAACCATGTAGGCCTATGACCCAAAATGTGAAAGTGCATAAGTCCACTGGCTTAATATTATTGGCCAATCATGTGCTAAACAAACGTCGTTTTTTCCTTTCCTAGCAAGTGGCGGATCTAAGGAGTGGGTGGGTGGGTTAAGGAGTTCAAACGAATCCACTCTGTAACCTGATAATTCCATTTTCATGTCGAAATTTAATCGAAATTATGTAATAATAGGAAAACGACCGGCTTTTGCATTTTCGAACCCCCTCTTAGAAATCCTGGATCCGTTGTAGCCATCCATTTTCTGCCGTTCTTCTTTTTGCAGCGTGATTTCGTCTGCTTCTCTTATTTCAGAATTGATTAATCTACAAAAATGATTTGAAAAAAAATGACAGTAGGTCTGTAAATACAACAACAAACCAGGTCTATGCTATGAAATTAAGGTAGAATACCCGTAATGACGCCATTTTGAGATTCATAAAACATCGGCTTTTTCGGGCGTTGTCGTTAGCCTACGTATCCGAACCTATTCGGGCGCAGCCGTAAACATTCGGCGGTGGAGAGTTCCACCACCGAATGTTTTCGATCGTGCCCGAGTAATTCCGACGTCATGCGAATCTCATTAGGGATGGACTACCTTAATAATCAAAATCCGTTGGTCAAAGGGAATGAACTTATGGTATAGATTCTCTGCAAAATATCCACAGTTGTCCTTCTTGGTCATTTTTTGCACAAAACAAAAGACGACGAAAAAGTGCAAAATCATAGACGTCGCTGAAAACAAGTCGACTTATGCTTTTCCCAAAAGACTTGGTTTTGACATCCCGAGTATAAATAGCTTTGGAAAACATTTAGACAAAAGAGGACATTTCGGATAATCACCAATTTCTCCTTTGTCTATTTTTTCTGTGTTTCAGGGCCGAACATACGAGCTTTCTTCTTTTAAAATGAACCATTTATCGTTTGCAAGTCATATCAAATTGGACTGTTACAAAATTTTGCCGTTTGGGAAAGGGTTAAAAGAGTAGAAAACATTATGGAAAAGGGTAATTAAATTTCCTCCATTAAGGGCCAGTCACATACGATTCCACATCCATATCACGCCAATGTAACTTCCAAAATTATACTGAAAGAGTTCCGTATTTTAAATATGCCAAATCCTACTCTCCAAAGCCGATGTCTATTGATTAACAATCCTTCTATCATAATGGAATGAAGTGAGAATGTGCTCTGTTCTTAAGAGAGTAGCCAAATCCGTGATGTGAACGCAGAATGGTGTATGTGACCAGACCTTTAGCCTTATAATTTTCTATGCTATGTAACTTTCTTCTTTTATGTGGCAGACGACAATCTGAATGTAGGAAACGATTGGAAATATACTAGAGAACTTTTTTTTTTTAAAAAAAGCAAGACAATGACAGGTCTAGGCCTACAGATTAGTGGGGTGAAGACATTCTAACTTTTTTATTTCAATTCCAACCCCTATGTTATAGGTACTCATTTGAATCGTCTCGAAGAGACGATACAAATGAATACCCTCAATATAGGGTTTGATGAACCTTAACATAATTATTGCAGTTTTAAAAAAAATATCACCCTCTTATCGGGAGCTCTGAATGATGATTATGTTTTCCCTACTCTTCTTTTAGGGATGTAAAAATCAGGTCTTGTTTGGAAAATGGTTAGGTCGAAGCTCGTCGACCCTCGTAACTCCAGCTTAATTAAAACAGGAGTTACGAGGTTTTGCAATAACACCGACGAAATAACAGATGGGTCGAAGTCTGGATATCTCGATATAGAATGACGTTCCTTACGATGTCGATACAACGAGTTTCACTTGTAGCACGGTGTATAATTACGTGACTCAGAATTTCCGATAATCTCCAATATCTTTTTTAATACTTGACCTATTTGAATTCGGTTTGAAGCAGAGAAGGTGGGGGAAATGCAAGGAATAAGCTGGACGGGTTCGATTTTTGAAAAATCAACTGATAAAAAAGGTATTGAAGATAAACCAAAGTTTTGGTTTATCTTCAATGACTTCTTTATCAGTAAATTTTTCAAAAATCAACCATGTCCATCTAATGCGTGACGTCTGTCTACACCCTCTGCTTCAAACCGAATTCAAATCGGTCGCAAATTAACAAAATTATTGAAGATTTTCTGAAAATATTGTATCGCGTGATTATCCACCTTGTGTAGTGAACGACTTCTATAGAATCATCGTTCAACTTGATCAGACCGTTGTTTACGCATGTCAGGTTCAACGAAACATAGACACAGTTTATTAAGATAGGCCTACATTGCCAGCAATTCAAAGGCGCTGACGTATTGAAAGTGGGTTTGGTGTAATGTTAGGCTAACCATAATGCCTAAATCAGATAAATCAGTTTCTGAAAAGACAGCTTTCTTAAGCACGGTGGTTAATCATATCGATTTCAATAAATCATCAATATTTTTTTGTGAATACTTGACCAATTTGTTTTCGGTTTGAAACAGAGAATATGGTAAAGTGCCAGGAATAATCTTGGCGTGGTAAACTTTTGAGAAATCTACCAATAAAATCGTTATTGACAATTTTGGTTGGTCTTCAATAACGTTTTTATCAGTTGATTTTTCAAAAATCCACCACGTTCATCTAATGCGTGACGTCTGTCAACCTTCTCTGCTTCAAACCGAAATCAAATCGGTCCCGTATTAACAAAATTATTGAAAGTATTCTGAATTTTTTGTAGGACCGATCACGTGATCACACATCGTGGTAAGATAAAGGGACCATCCCAAACAAGACCTGGTTTTGACGTCCTTAGTAGAATAGGCTTGGGAAAACATTGAAGCAAAAGAAAAAACTGCTTATAACCAGCGGTTTCTCCTTTTGTCTCTTACACAAATCCTATCTTAAATAACATCAATTTTGTCATTTGTGGCAGTTTTTGAAGTGGATCACCCTAAAATTGTCGTTTGGGAAAGGGTTAAAAGTTTGTCATCTCGGCCATTTCCCATACCACATATACAGTTTTGACGTCTTCAATAGATAACGCTTAAAAACGTTGATGCAAGAAAAAAATACTACTAATAAAAAATACTCATCTGCTCAAAAGTTTCTGTTCTTTATTGTACATAAATCACCCGTTTAAACATTAATTTTGTCGTATGAAGTCGTATTTAAACGGAAAGATTTTTTCTATCGTTTCAGAGAGGGTTAACCACTCTAAGCTTTAAGAATAATTTCACGTAATATACCCGTAATAATCGTTATTAGAGCACATTACCCCTTCCCCCAAAATGTAAATATTTTTGGCCAGTCCAAAGTGAAAGAAACTACATAAAACAAAGCTAATATAGTTTTGAAAAATGTATAGATGCCTCAATTCACAATAGAACGTGGACACCATTGAGAGAAAATAAGAAAATGCTGACCAGCAGCATTTTCTTCTTTTCTATCAATGCTTTCCGAAGATTTCTTTGCCAGGGACGTCGAATTTCAAGGCTTGCTTGGGAAGGGTAATAGGCACAAATTGTTATGAAAATGTCATTATGTCTCGATAAGTTTGTGATCATTTTTTTCATAAATTTCATAATCAAAACCTTACCCAAAACAAGCCCTGGCTTTGAAGCCATTGAGAGAGAAAACTTGGGAAATTTTAAGTGGAAAGAGGAAAATGCTAATGATTCGCATTTCCTCCGTTTCTCTCGATATTTATCGTACTTTGTCGTACACAACTCTTATTTTCGTTGATATTGATTTGGTCGTCTGCAGTAGTTTTAAAGTTGGAGTTGTCTAAAAATATGTGAAATGGAGAAGGGTAAAGTAAAAATTTAAAGTGTTGCAGGTGGCAAAATAAGTGTTACTGTGAATTGATATTTTGTACTATTGGGGTATAGAAAACATTGAGAGAAAGGAAAATAGCTTTGTAAGCAAATGGATCTTGGTTGGTTTTAATTCTAATTCAAATATGTAGAAGAAATTGTATATAAGTTGCATGAAAAGTTAGATTTTGTATTCAGCGACTGTTTTATCAAGCGCCCAATTTTGGGATTCCCCCAGGGTGGTCGCTTAAAACAAGATTGACTGTAGATTCTTTACTATTGACGTCTGAGTTATCTAGCATGGGTCCCATTCAATCGAGGCTCTTTTAACCCTATTCCGGACTTTTGGGGTCCATTGGACCCCAAGGGGTATTTTGGGTATATATACGATGTCATTTAAAAAGCTATTGCATTTATATTTTAGGTAATCTATACTAGTCCATCGATGATTCTTGGCACAAAATACTTTCCATGTACACTGAAGGGCTTTCATACTATAGCCAAAAAGAAGCTTGGGGTCCATTGGACCCCAGTTGGGGTCCATTGGACCCCAGTTGGGGTCCACTGGACCCCATATAGAATTATATAGGCAATATTGAAGAAATGACGATATTTTTCCATTTTAACAGAACTAGGAATGTACTCTGTTGTTCACATTATTAAAATAAGTTGTGTTTGAACTGGTGTTTTACTTACCTAAATGGTGTGGAGATAGTTTCGTAAAGTTAGTACATCAAAAACAAGCAAAATCTGGGATTGGCAGAAGAACGAATACAGAAAACCAACAAACTGATATATATGAATAATGATTCCTAAAATGTTTATCCTCGGTCCATTAAATGTACATGCGAAATTTCATCTTGATCTGATCTATACAGAAACAGTTATTCAACTTCAAAATAAAAATTTGCTTCTCGTGTAAATTTACCCCACCCACTTTGTTAGCCATTATCTCCAAAAATAAGCACTCTTCAGAATTTTTACACATACAAATTAATGATATTATGTAACCCTGTCAATGCACAGAATTTAAAGAAAATCTAGTTTTGAGCCCTTGTTGCAACCCATCCTTTCAAGACTATAGGCCTTGTGATTTGGGAGAAAATGACTTTTTTGTACTTTTGAACAGACGGGTAGGTGAACAGATGGACAGGTAGACAGACGAATGACAGTGTACGATGACAACACATTATCCTCGGCACTTTGTGCTAAGGTAAGCTAATAAATCAATGTAATTTAACAATTCACATTGACACATTATTTGCATTTTGCATACATTTTTGTAATGGGGTCCAGTGGACCCCAATTGACCTTTAACGTAAGTTTAAGTCACTGACTGGAATAGGGTTAAATAATTGTTGTAAAATCACGCATTTCCTTATTTGCGCTGCCTGAACGTTTGAAATTGCATTCAACAAGACAAATAATTCAGGCCTGTTAAGCGCTTGCAGACCGTCAAAGCTAAAAAAATGGATTAATTGGCGAATCGATTCTTTTTAATTAATCATTGATAAACGAATCAAATAATTTAAACATTGCACATATTCGTATTTCAATGTTAAGTGTCGAGTCAACAAATGTTTACTTTATGTGGTCTGCTTTTCGCCCGTATTTATGCTTTGCCTATTTTCATATTAAATACAATGATCTATGCATTTTAATGACCCCTCTAGAAAAGAACACTGGGACAAAAGACCGATATGCTTCAGTATTTTATGTTGTATGTTGTACAGAAGCAATTTCTCCTTTTCCTTTTCGATTTTTAATTGGACGTCTTTCGGACGTCCAATTCTTATAACCACTTTTCGACAGTCGAATTGGTTTTTCATTACCAAAAAAAAAAAAAAAAAAAAAAAAAAAAAAAAAAAAAAAAAACCCTTCTCAGACTCAATTGTCAGTTGACCGAAATTCAAAATAGATTTTGCGACCATACAGGAAAACTGTCGTATCTTTTCCTGCTTTCTCTATGTTCTCTAACAAACACTATAAGATTCATTGCCTGATTCAATTCATGCCACGTCTTTACCAACCTTACGACCTTTTTTCGATTTAACCATTTTCTTGTAGTGATTTGACTTTCATGATATTGTGTAAAGGGTAAGATCTTTAGAAAGCGATACACGCATACGCTTTATTAATAAAGTTAACAAACACCCTATATCATCAACAGCAGCGATAACTCAAATGGGAAAGGACTAGCCTCGCAACCTGTTTTCAGTATAAAATTTGGAACGCTGTTGGTTCGTTACCAGTTCGGACCATTTCTTCTGTATAACGTTTGTTGAAACGTTTGATTTTCTTGATGTGTTTACTGAAAGCAGACATTTTAGGATGATTCCTCAATTTAATGCACGTATTGTGTATGATAAATTCTTTTTCTTTGATCATTGTTGTTTAAGTCTTTGACATATTTAAAGAAACGGGGTTTCCACGCGACGTATTTTTGAAACAGGGTTTTAAATTGATTATCGGAGAGTGAGTTCATTTCGCAACTGGGGTTCGACTCGACGACAAATTGGGGTTCCATCTGAACAGCCTCAGATGAGACGCTAGTGATATCCATCTATTCAGAAAAAATTGCTCTTACGAGTTTTATTTTTTTTTTTCTCTTTAACAACTGTATCACTGATACTCGACAGTATCATGACCTATTTACATACTGATCAATGATCATGACAACAATGATAATTTCTAGTATCGAGTGACAGCGATCTGTATTTATTACGTTTAAGTGACCCGTTTGTAACGTGTATTGTGTTAAGAAGATGAAACAATGGATCTGCAGCAGTGACAATGGTACCTGGATGATCGGGTGAATATGTTTACAGATAGGGACATTGCTATTCTTAAATGTTCGTTGATAATGATATGAAGATTTAAATTGCATATTGTACTCCACTGCCATTTTCCCGACGGCACGTTCCCAATATGTTCTTTGTGTGCACATCTGTAGATAAAAGGATGCTGTGGTAGTACTGGTATGAGGAATCCATGGTCAGGTGCTTCAATTCATCTAGTATTTTGTTTCACGAAAAGTATGTATTGAATTTGATTGTTTTGTAACCACAACCAGGGAAAAAGTGCTACCCTGTTTTATTTACTCTAAACACGAATAAAAATCAAAGTGCTTGGAGCACTGTATTTAGACGTCTATCAATGATTGAGAGGAATTGCATCTAAAGGATCGGCGTTTCATTATTTTATTTCGTTGAATTTGTGTTTAGATCGATTCTAAATCACTGCGGTCGTTTTTCCCTAACGATGGTGGAGATAAAGGTCGAAAAAAATGATGATAAAAAAGAACAATGTCTAAGTAGAATTCGAACCCATGGCCTTCCAGATATATACGTGTGTAAAAAGTACAAGGTGAGTGTTCTGCAAAGTGAGCTATCGCGGCTTTCATTCATGTAGCGCGTTGGCTTACATTTTAAAAACATTGCTTTGTATCGTCCTTTATAAAATCAACGAAAGGTGTAACTGACGTCAATATTCATAGTTAAACCGAAACAAGAAGACAAAATTGCTAATCACATGGCCTTAATTGAATTGGATAATCAAATTAATAGTGATTATTCATATAGAAAAATCAGTTGTCTTGAAACGGCAATCAATTCAATTTGAAGTCCGAGAGGGGTTGTTTGGTAATAAAGCCGATTTCGCATGTGCGAAACCGATTTTATAGAATTAAACGTTAAACGCCTAACAGAAGAATGAATGAAATATCTATCGTTCATGTACAATCCCGCTCAATCAATCAGAGACGTCCAATTACAGTGCTCTCAGCACTTTGATTTGATAAATGTGTGTCGTCTCAAAAGTGATTTATCTTGTTTTGGGATAGGGAAATTTTAGGGCTATAGGCCCATGGCTTTTGTGTCATTTGTAGTTATCTCACACCACCGTTATGGCTGGAACTGAAGTGTTAAAATGGAATGTATTAGACAAAAGTCAGCAGATTCCGATAATTCGAACCAATGGACCTTTTCTGACAATACATTCGTCTGAATCGGCCAATTTTGTGAATGTTACCTTAACCGTAATTACGGACGCCCTTATATTGAACGCCAAAAACGAACGTGTTTAAAAGACGCTATTAAAAAAAAGTAGGGCCTGGTCGATTTTGAAACGTTTTATTTTTGTTAAGGTCAAGCACCCACGATGAGAATCAAACGACGTCGAAATTATCAGGATGACGTCTTTTAAAAACATTCGGCAGTGGAACGACGCCCGAATAGGTTCGTAACGAATATTCACGACGTCAAACGAACAATTTCGACGTAACGGGGATCTCGAATAGGGGTGGACTACCTTAATATATATTTTTTCACTATTGTATTCAATATAAACACTACAAAGAGAACCATGATTTTCCTCAAAATGTGATACATGATTTTATATTCGGGAGTAAAGAATGCACAAATTCAGCATTATTAATACAAATTGTATTCTGTATTCTGTTTCCATAGAAAGAACATGAAACTTCTCACTGTGCTTTTTTGTTATTAACAAAATCAAGCATTTGTAGTAGATCTACATTATTTTGTCTACTATATTTTCCAAATTACTTTGATAAAAGGCCAAGTCACATACAATTAACGCCCATATCTCGTCCAAAAATAAGCTTTGTGGCTTATTTTTGGGAAGACGCGCTCCGGCCGTGATGTGGACGCAGAATGCTACATGTAAACAGACCTTTACAGACCCGTAGGACGCGATTTTATATTAGGAGGGAGGCTTTAGCCTCTCTGTCTGAAAACTGGATTCCCCCCTTTGTGAGTGGGGGGCTAGGGTCCCCTGTTCCTGCCTAATCTATCAACTTTGTTATTCCCAGCGCGAATAACGTTGGGTGCACCATATGTTCACGTTAGCACAAGCAATAATTTGAGTTAAGATAGTCCACCCCTAATGAGATTCAGCCCATGTCGGAATTTTTCCATGCGACGTAGTTAACATCCGTTTCGTATCAGAACCTTTTCGGGCGACGTCGTAAACATCGCGGCGGTGGAACGTTCAGTCGCCGAATGTTTACAAAGTCGCTCGAATTATTCCGAAGTCGCGTGAATCTCATTAGGGTGGACGAACTTAACCTATGTCCATATAACGAGTGTCATTTGTGCCTAGTAGTCGCCTAGTGCATCCAAGCACTGATGGTTATCGCCGTATAATTACGCCGTATTGTATTCTGAGGCGTCAAACATTAATAACTTTTGTTGGGACAAAAATCGAGACATTAATCCTTTCCAACCCTGGTTTTGAAACCTTTCAGTGTGTTAGTTAAGAAATTCTTGAGGGAAACGAAGGAAATGCTGGTAACCAGCATTTTCTTCCTTTCCCACAAGAATTCATGTGCTGTATTTTTTAGCTTATGTTTTCTGAAAGATTCGTATCGTTTCCTTCAACAGCGTTTATGTAGGAAATGCGTACAGTTTTACTTTTGGGAAAGGATAAAATACTTTTGTATGGACAAAATGGAGACATAAAGGCATAGGTACAGGTAAGAGTGGATAGAGACATTCTAGATCTGTTATTTCAAATCTAAACTCTATATCGAGACGATTCAAATGGGAGCCAATAACATAGGATATGATCAGCAAATGACAAAAATACTGCAATTTGAAAAAGTCGAACCCCCTTGTAATCAGTGGCTCTGTTAAGATATTAACCCTTTCCCAAACAATAAGTCGTGCCTAAAAGAAATTGCTCAAGAGAAAACAATGAGGCAAAAGAAGAAAATGTTGTTGACCAGCATTCTTTCAATCTATCTAAAACGAAGGGATCACAAAGTGTTGAGCCTCGCATAGAAATAACCTACTTTTGCATTTAAGCTGCTTTACTTTTCAACATAGAGACCTCTTCCAACTCCACATTGCTGTTCCATCGTGTTTGCCAATGATCGATTCCTGATCTACAGCAGTCAATGTATTGGTACCCTACCAACCGCTCTCAATAGCAATCATTTCGTCATTTTATCTTCTTAATTTTCTCTGCATCTCTAGAAATCATTTACCCAAGTTTTGATAATTGCAAACGATTAAAGGGTCTCCCAATATAGGCTACCACAGACAACCACTCTTTTAATTATGTGGAAGATTTATCCTCTAGAAACCTTATCATCGCCCTCTTCTCAGTATTGCCCATTCGTCGATATTTAGGGGGTAGGGTATGTCCTTTTAACAGTTTCTTGTGGCTTGTACCCGCTAGCAATTATGATTATGCATTTTATATGCAATGGAAATATTGCTTCTACGTTAAGATTTATGGTATTAGGCTATATGAATGATAGATATACCAGATACTCATTTTTTGACGAACACCCATTTTGTTGTCTTGCTATTTAGGAATGGATTAAGATGAGATGGGATTTTGTTTCATCTTGTGGGATATAAAAATATTATGATACAGGGTAACTTTTATGTCTGAAGCAATTTGCGACGAGTCTCAGTGCCTGGCCCAGAGAGGGTTCGCGGCATTCAAACGAACCCCCTTCTGTAGCAAGATTATTACATTCTAATACAGAAAATCAGTCAAAATTGTGTAATAGCCTAATTAGAAAACGAACCACCTTCTCTTTTATTGTTCGACCCCCTTTGCAAAAATCTCGGATTCCCCACCGACCTTTTTTCAGCAGCATTTGGCTTGGAAGTTTCTAGTGAACATGACACGGACAAAACAACTGCAGAAAATCTAAAATAATTCTTTTAAGGTAGTCCACCCCTAATGAGGTTCATGCGACGTTGGAACTATTCGGGTGCCGTCGTAAACATTCGGCGGTAGAATGTTCCACGACATGGTTACGACGTGGCCCGAATAAGTTCGAATATGTAACAACTGTTAACAACGTCGCACGAAAAACATCCGAGCCGCGTTCTTTAGAGCGAGATTTCTTGAGATATCTTAAGATGTTTTAGGATTAAGTGCTCTTTTGAGCAAGATTTTTAAGACGATCACTGCGAGCCGCCATTGCTCTTTACTTTTTTCGGAACCCCTCGGTAAATTCTGTAGAATCTTTATGGGAGAGAATAGACCGAGTTGTTCCGAATGCTCCATGAATCATAAACCGCGGAGTTCCGAATGCTCCACACTTCATTCAAATGACGCCATCATGACGTCATTTGTATGAAGTATGGAACATTTGGAACACCTCGCTTATAATCCCTGTCTCAAAGATGCTGTATCAAATACATCTTAAGATATATTTTAAAATCTCGCTCTAAAGAACGCGCCTTCTACGTCGCAGGATTCTCATTAGGAATGGACCACCTTAAATGATAATAAAGTCTTACCTTTAAGAAAGTAGTCGACGACCACAGCGTCTTCTTCACGACAAGCAATGGCGTCCAGTGTTAACGAGGTCATAGGAACAAACCCGGAAAATTCAGGCATTTCAAAAACTGAAATAAATAATAAAGTGACACAGTATTGATTACACGGAATAAAAATGTTATTTTTTCTTTAAATGACCTAGGAAAAAGTTCCTGGTATCGGGGCGAATGTCGACGGAGAACACGTAACAAAATAACTAGAAAAAATGCAGAAAATCTTCAATAAATATGTTGGTTAACTGTGGCCGATTTAAATATGGGTTGAAACAAAGAATGTGTAAAATGTAAGGTGTCATAGGAACAAACTTCAGGCATTTTAAAAACGGAAATCAATTAAAAAAAAGAAAAATACAAAATTGAGCCAGGATCTTGAAAGGGTTCCCCGGGGCCTATGAGTCCAATGTGGTTTTAGGTCAGCCTGCGTGTACATGCAGTCTGATCAAGAACCACGTTGTTCTCAAATTAAAATCTTTCGTGGCCATAAAAATCGTAAGAGAGCAGTATGTTTCCCTTCTAGGCTAGACTTTTGCCCAACCAGTGACCCTTTCTCCAGATCCCGGTCCAAATGTACAAAATGTGATAACATGTGGTCACACTAAAAGGGGCCTTCTGGACAGCGTAAAATTGTTCAACCTAGTCGGTATGGATTATCCCTTAATTTTCAGTGTAAAATAAGGAAAATTTGGCATTTTTGGCCAACGTTTTTTTTGGGGGGGGGGGGATGAGAAAATGTTGAGGCAAAAGAAGAAAATCTCTTGTTTCTCAATGTTTTCACGAGCCATCAGGGCGCAAAAACTAGGTCTTAGTAGAGAAAGGATTAAACACCGAGAGAGCAACATGAATCCGGATCAAACTACGTCTAAACACACGCTGAACTCTGTCTACGTCGATTTCAAATACAAAAAGTGCCATTTTTCAAGACAACATCGCAATTGTCTTTTAAACATGATGACTATTTGACTCTCTACAAGATAACGATTATGATGACATTGTGGAAAATGAAGAAATTGCTTGTGACAAGCAATTTCTTCATTTGCCACGATGTTATTTATTCTGAAACACCAAAAATTGTAAAATTTCATTCACTTTAATTGTCGTCTCCAACATCTAGGAATTTGGGCACGTCTGACATTTTGCCGTTTTTGTAATGGGTTAAAAGCACGTGTAATTTTCTGTCTAATTTTGAAATTACATAACGACCAACCAAATTGGTCGAGACAAACGTCTCATCCATTTGGATTGCTTGTAATGTATTTTAGATTAAGACAAGAGACCAATCTATAATTGTTGTTTCAACAACACAAAAATACCAATATATACTAAAGGAAAAAAACGCAAAAAAAAATTAATTTGGTCATGCGTTTTGTTTTTGTTTTCCTTAAAATCACCATAATTCGCATACTTTTTTCAATGGATAGTAAAACTTAATCATTTGACTTTCTTGTGTCAAAATTTCATCAATGTCACAGGTTGTACCATCTTCGCTAGCCAAGGTTGAACCCACCTACGTTTGTATTCACCCTTGGCGGATTTAGGTCCGATTTTCTTGAAATCGCGAAGCGCCGCCTAGCGGTTGTTCTGCTGGTTGTTTACGTCCATTATTGATGACGTCATTGACGCGCGTTGTCTTTCGCGTCGTACGTCGTGCAGATTATGTAAAAGTTAGCTGTTTTTTCGGTCGAATTGTCGAAAGTATAATAATTCGTCGATTAAAGTTAGAGAATTTCTGTCTATTGCAGTGAAATTCGTAGGAACAATCGCCCATCTTCGCGTTTTTGAGTTGCAAATGCAATGCTTTTTCCCGCCCGTTGTCATGATTTGGTTACTCATAACAAATGTATCAGTGGACAATCTGATTGGTTCCAGCGAGACCTCGCTGGAACCAATGAAAACGCTTTCCAGGAGACCAAGAAAATCGGACTAAATCCGCCAAGGGTGAAAACAGAAACGACGTTACGTCGTAGATGTCACCCTTGGCTTGCGAAGATGAGGTTGTACGTGCCATCAATATGCGTTTAAACGAGAGCGGTTTGGCGTCAACGTTAAATGCGTTCTTGCACGCAATCCAAACTGACTGTAACGATACCCGGATGAAATTTGATTGCTGTACTGTTCATGAATAGCATCAACAGCTTTTCTCGATAACAGAACTTGTTTCCGTAGGTAAAATAAACGCACGTTATGGTCCTGACTTTATGACGTTAGACGTTGACGTCCGCTTTTCGGGCGACCACCAGTTGTTTCGTTAGTTCTGAGACGTTATCTCAAACAATATTTTGTAAACCGATGTACACCAAAGTCAGCAGCAATTGCGGTTTGAGGTGATCTATTCGTAAACATCACAATTGCTACCGGACGACGTCTTTGAATTGGTTGCAAAACGATACTAGGGATTTAATCCGAACAAAAATCATTGCATTTTGTCGAGTCGACGTGCATCTACACAAATTAAGATAGTTCTATGCAAAGTTTGGATATTTAAAGGTTTGCACTTGAGAAACGTGTAAACGTCTATTTTGACGTTATCTCACAGGTAAGACAGGTTCTAACGTAAACACAAAGATTAAAATCAAGATACAGCACCCTGTAATAATCAGTTACATTTTTGACTCAATAACATACAAGAATTAAGAGAAATCACAAAGAATAGGTGTTGCGTTTCTTCTTTCCTCTAGTATACGTATTGTGTATATAGAATTTGGAAACTGTATGTCACATAATATCTTAATCTATACTGAGCAGTTATTTAAAATGTTCTAAAGTACGTAAAATGAATCTTGATTGGACGAATCCAATATGATTGGGCAAGAACTGCGATTTGTAGAAGGGTTTACAGAATAGTGGATGAATTTATAAAGAGTAATACTTACCAAACTTTTATTTTTTCACAAATCAATCCTTTTTGGTTACATGTCCATTTTTTGTATTTGTTTTGCGAAGAAATAAACTTTTCAAATAAAAACCAACAGATAAAACGATCTGAAACTAATTGGTTAAATGTCTTTATTTTTCTCGATTTTTTTTGAAGACAGAAATTGACTAAAGTATTATTTTTGATGAAATGGATTTCAAAGGCACTGTATACAACATCAAAGGCAAACTTTGCAAAATTTTAACAAATCTTGAGAATCTATGATCTTTCGTGATTCCTTTTTATTCAGTCGCGTTTCGAAACGTTGTGTCAACACTTAAAACCTACAAAAGCTATTTTTTCGTCTTTTCAGTAAATTGGGTATTATTAATAAATCAAATGAGATTTGGGCAGGTATCATGTTTTATATTGGGCGTTATGAGAAAATGGGATTTATTAACCATTTCCCAAACGACAAAATTTTAGGCTGATCCACTTCAAAAACTGCCACAAATGACAAAATGGTTGTTATTTAAGATATGAGTTGTGTAAAATTTGGCACAGAAAATATGGAGACAAAAGGAGAAAGTGTTGGTTATCAGCAGTTTCTTCTTTTGTTTCAATGTTTTCCCAAGCCCTTTCTATTAGGGACGTCAAAACCAGGTCTTCTTTGAGAAAGGGTTAAGAGTGCGAAATGCATCGATCCCGATAAGACTGTAATATTTGCGAAATAGATCAGGATCGAAATACTAAGATTATATCCTGGTCTATTTTTAGAAATGCAGACCCATTTTCTGTTATTAAAACAGCATCATAATTATGCTCTATCGGCAATGCTTCCTCGTTTCTTGCACATGAGTATTTGTTTCAATATGTTCAATGTAAAATATCTTTTTTAATGGTTTCATCTGTCAGCCCTCTCCCTCTTCTTCTTTCTACCTTTCTGACTGTCAAACTTTGAAGCCACATCTTCATTGCTTCCGATTAGCTATGTTGAAAACCGCTCTACTGTAACGCGACAGAACGTCGAAAAAGAGAGATAAAATTCTTGTCATCGCCATTTACTTCTTCTACCCTGCATTTTCCAAAGCTTCCTACTTAACTTTTTCTCATCGTGAATCTATGTGGGGGAGCAGCTGGAGGCTCGGTAAGGGT
This sequence comes from Fragum sueziense, assembly GCA_963680895.1. NCBI lineage: Eukaryota > Metazoa > Mollusca > Bivalvia > Cardiida > Cardiidae > Fragum > Fragum sueziense. The sequence continues at coordinate 43,371,380 of OY804605.1, read as the reverse complement.
GTTGTGTGTCTCATACTGGTATGAGAAATGCCAGGAATCCATGGTTAGGTGCTCCAGCCTCCGCGATATGACCATAGTAGTTGAAAACGGCGTAAAACCCCAATGAATCAAATTAACCTTTTCCCAAACGATAAAACTTTAGGGTAGTCAAATTGCGAAGTTGTTGCAGACGACAAAAAGAATGTTACTGAAGCTATTATTTGTAAATGACGCAGCAAAGAAAACATTGAGACAAAAGGAGAAAATACTGATTGTATCTTCTTTTGACTCAATGTTTTCTCAGACCCATTCTATTATGGATGTCAAACAAGGTCTTGTTTGGAAAAAGGTTAAGGAATACAAATGCAGAGCTTATTAGGAAAACAACTAAGTATCCTTTTCATGTAGCTCGTCTTATACGGGTCTTTATTTAAGGTGTTAGACGGGAAGCCCTGGCACGCAGAAATCAACCAATCAGGATTGGCGTGTCATCACGTGTCATCACGCTAGCCAATCACGATAATTATTGTAATTGTCGATTCGATAATTAAATGTTACATTATATTTTTTTGTACCCATTTCGTGTCTTGGTGATTAAAGGAATAAACTGTAGATCTAGTTTTTACTTTCAGTTATAAAAGGAAATTCAAAAGAATGAAAAAAAGTCGTTGACCATCATAGAAATATAAGTTCGTGCCTCAAAGGAAGTCACTGTTTATTTGGGAAAGCATAGATAACCTTGTAGCAAACGGAGAAATGTTGATTATCTTTTCCCATAAAGAATTCAAAACCCATACTCAGTTGGGGCGTCAAAGCAGTCACTATTTGGGAAAGCCAAGAAATGAGAAAATATTGATTATCTTTTCCTGCAAGGATTTCTTAAGCCAAATCCAGTTGGGGCCTCAAACGGAGTCACTGCTTGAGAAAAAGGGAACACAATTTGACGAGTTAGCATGTCGTCGCTTTTCAACGAAAACCCAGCAACCACAGCTTGTTTTAAGATGCAGTTACGAGGTTTTCATTGAAAAGCAGAGATTATTTCTTCCTAAACTTTGTTTCATCAAGGGCTATCAAATTACTCAAAATTAGGGTGCGAATTATTATTAGTTGCTTTGTACTTCAATGACTGGCTCTCTATTGTTAATCCTTACCCAAACAATACCTGGTTTTAGCGTCCATGATAGAAAACGGTTCGGAAAATATTGAGACAAAAGATGAAAATGCTGATAATCAGCATTTTCTCCTTTTGTCTCATTATTTTCTGAGCTATAATTCACACTTTTCTGATTTTGATATCAATAGTTTCGTCTCTGGCTCCTTTCAATTTGGACTGGTCCAAAATTTCAGAAATTTGGGAATGGATTAACTCCCTCTCAAACGATGAGTACTTTTGAGTCTGACAAAAATGCATATATTAACACACCAAGGGAAAAATTCTAGGACCGGTAAAATCAAATATTTTAGAACCTGCTTTGGAAATCATTGAGACAAAAGTAGAAGATGCTGATAACCAGCACTTTCTACTTTTGCCAAAATATTTCCGCAACCATATTGTACACGAATTCAATATATATGTACATGCATATTTACACCCATTTCTTCGCATGCAGTAGTTTCCGAAATACAACAGTTAAAATTGTCGCTATTTGACAGAGTTATTCCATCCACCATTAGACACCAAACAAACAACTCTGAGCGTCATCCGTGGCAACGGAATTATCGTTTGTTTACATGTACCTTCGTCAATATCCGGGCGACAACCGTAGCAACGGATTTCACCCGAAGTTGCACGAAATGTCCACTATCTAATGATGGATGTAATACCTTAGGTTTCACAAAGTGTTTGTCATTTAACGATGAATTTAATACTTGAACCCATTACCAAACTACAAAATTTTAGACTGGTCGAAATTGAAAGATGTAGCAGACGACAATTTTAAGGGAATAATATAAAGGAAATTCAATCTTTTGTGGTAGAAAATTTTGCGGGAGGCAAGTAATTTTTTCATTTTCTACAATGTTTTCAAAAGCCATTTTCTTTATAGAAGTCAAAAGGAGATAATGTGTGGGAATGGGTTAAGTTCTCTGATGAAACTTGTCCCAGTATTCCTTTTAAAGCTGTCCTTGCTATGATGATTAAATGTCCTGTTTCCTGTAAAAAAGTTGTCGTATGAAAGAAACATTTTTTAGCATTTAAAACTTTGTGGTTTGTGAAGGGGTAAACCCATTACCACACAATGACTCTTTTTGACTCCCTACACGATAATGGCTTTGAAAAACATTGTGGAAAATGAAGAAACTGCTTGTGATAAGTAATTTCTTCATTTCCAACAATTTTTTCCACCTAGAAAGATTAAATAATGTGAAATTTCATTCAATTCATATTGTTGTCTGCGGCACCTTTAAATTTGGACATGTCCAAAATTTTTGTGGTTTGTTAAGGGGTTAATAGAAGTGTTTCACTTTACGCATTTCAAATTATCGTCTGCAATCGCGTTTCAAAAATAATACTATGGATATTTTGAAAGATTCTTTTGACAATAATAAACTACCCAATTACGATATTTAATTACAATGGACAAAACGCTACAAAAGGTTTTAATAACAGGGTTAACATGAATTAGATGGAACTTGGTACAAAGAATCGGGTAATTGACAAATATTTATCAAAACACGGCATCAAAATGTCATTAAAGGATAATCTCAAAAAAATTACGAGTTCGCAGTTCATCCTTATAAATCGCTCGGAAATGGTTTAAAAAACAATACAAACAAGTCATTACGTGAGGGAAAGCATTAACGCATTGCAAACCAGCAGCCAAATTATCGATTTTACCAATACACAAAATATGCCGCATCAATTACTTCCCTTGGATTCTGTATCCTTGGATACGAAATAGTCGAACCTGTCTACATTGACAACTGCGTCATATATCGATAATCGAGTGGTCTGATGTAAAGGTTTATGGGAATATCGCTTCAAAATCCTGTTGTGTGTAACTTACGATTGCAATGTTAACTTAATAACACATAAAACATTATACATGTAGTATAAAGTTGCTTTTCCGAGGAATTCAAATTGAAAACGAAAGTGGATTCTGAGATTGAACCAGGACCGTACAACTTCTACTTAATTTGTACCGTCAGGTCATTCAAAGATTATGCAAATTTTGATGACAAACAATTTTTTATCCAAATGCAGTGCTAAAACATAATTATCAAGATTGCGTGTTCATGAGTGCTGCTCCTAAATAAAAATGCGATATTCTCTGTCGTTCGAAACAGGCATTGTTTCAATTCACAGGGTTTCATCTAACCCACTACCAAGGCAAAGGCTAAGAATTGGCTGGTCTAAATTCAAAGATGTTGCAGACGAAAATTACAAGTGAATGGTATTTACTTTTTGTCTCTTTGGGTAGAAAACATTGTATAAAGGAAGAAATTGCCTGTCTAAATCAATTTCTTCTTTTACCATGATGTTTGCCGAAGCCATTATCTCGTGAGTGAAAAAAAATGAAGTGGAAGAGAAATACTATCTATGTGTGTTGGGTTTCCCCTAAATTTTTCATTTAACAAACCTAGTATTGACGCTCAAAAAGGCTTGGTAAAAACATTGAGACAAAGATGAAAATGCTGATAATCGACGTGATCACCTTTTGTCTCAATATTTTCCCCGACATATAGAGAACCCCCATTTTATCATCATCCCTTTGTTATCTGCAGCGGCTGTTAAAATTGAACTCTAAATTTGTGCTATTTGGGAAAGAGTTGAGAGCGCATAAAGATCGTTTTAGGCATTTATCGAACAGTTTTGATATATTTAATATTGTATCAATATGAGTTGCAGGCGATTAAATTAAGATTGTTTGTGCAATTTTTTAATTATCATGATATATCAAAGTATTGCTAAAAGGTTAGGAGAAAATGGTGACCTCAGCATCTAATCCTTTTCTCTCTTATTTTTATTCGTTTATTTATTTATTATTATTTTTTTGTTTCCTTGTGTCATCGAAATTAAAAGGATCATTTTTGAAAAATGATTAAAATCGAAAATAACATTAATAGATTTTCTTTACATACATTAATTGGAAATAAACACCTTATTACATAATGAGCTGGTTAATTACAAAAACGGGTGTAAGATACTGGTCAATAAACACGCGGGTGACAAAGATGTCATATAACACATGTATATTCGCTCCCTTTACTCAGTACAGCAATTATTGGAAGTAGTTTTCAAAATTATATTGCCCTTTTCTAAAACATATGATCCGGTGAAAACCAATTATAAAACGATCATAGTTTTCCCTTTTTAATTCAACAATTCGAATCTCCTCGCTATATTGCAAATAAATTCTCTCTTTATCAATATCAAATTGATCTTTTGTAGCTTCGAAATTGGAAACCTCTAAAACATTGTAGTTGTGGAAAGGATTAACCCATATCCAAACGGCAAAAATACTCTGGTCTCGTCTGAAATCAAAGGTGTTGCAGACAACAATTTCAAGAGAATTATTGTTATTATTTCTATTTTATTTTGTGTGTGGTGGAGGTAGAAAACATTGTGGGAAATGCAAGACAAGCAATTTCTTCATTTCTCGCGATGTTTTCCACAACCTTTTTTTGAGGGGGGGGGGGGAAGTCATAGTGATGGAATGGGTTAAAGCGATATCGTTGAATGAAATCCTGATTAATTGTCAATTCAAATGAAAACGTCACCGAAAATCAAATACTAATTTTTAAGAAGTCACCAAATTCTTTTATAAGACCGTTTGACTAATCTGTTTTTCACACTTAGTAACGAACAATGGAATTGATTTCCTTGATTATGGAATAAAATTTGATGATGACTGATGACTTGACTTGACTGATGTAAAATTGGTCAATGTTATACGATCAACTGGATTTTCGACGACATCGTGTCATCTTATTAACCCATCACTGGACGGCGAAAGTTGAAAGAATTAAAAAAAAGTCGTCCGTTCCACAATGATATGTGTTTGAATTTGCGTCATTTATCGACAATCGAGTGATTGGATATCATGGTTTTTGCTAATTAGTGAGGAAATCGTATCAAAATGGTGATGTGATGGTGAGCATGTTAAATTTTGCGATTTTCTTTTCAATATTTTCTAGGTTGCACAAAAACCCCATTCGTTCCTTCATTTTTCCAAAAAGAAAATATGATATTATTTCAATCATTTCGTGCTTGTCCTCCGTTTACTCTAGTACGATCACTTCATTACGAGATAGTAGTTGAAAACGGCGTAAACCCCCAATAAACCAAACTTATATTGCTGAAATTCAGTGTCATATTCTACTTCGAAAATTACGTCACTAGTCACGTGACCGATCAAGTGCCCCGGTCATATGAATATAAAATATGACCTAAGGGAAGTAATTTACAAGGGAGATAATTTTTCGCACAAATTACAATACGGAAAATTAAAATCTTGAATGATTTCTTTTTTCATTCATAATTTGAAAAATGTTTTAACTAAAATTATTCATTCAATGATGTTGTTTCGTAAAAAAGAAGAATCAGACGCCTATGATATTACCCTTTAATGACGCTGGCTACGACGTACACGACCATCGTTACCAATTTCTGCCTTAAACATATTCTTTTGCCCAATATTGCAATATCTTGCAACGTAATTGCAAGCGTCTCGAACAGTTGATTGTTTTGAAGAAATAAAAAAAATGGTTTGAAGCAGAGACACGTTACGGCACAGCTCAAAAGAATCCGATGATTTGTAAATCTCAAAATGGCAACATTACGGTTATTCTACCTCGAATGGTGAAAAGAAATGGGTTGGCCCTCCAGCGTCTTACTTGGATCATTCAGTCAGTGATATCACGGTGGATAATCACATGATACAGCAATTTCAGAAATTCTTCAATATATTTGCGTTTATCACGTTGGAGATTGTGCATCTTGGGATGGGTAAATCTACGGACAAATGCCTTGCTTCAGGTAAGACATCTTGCAACAACTTTCTTATTTCTGCGTCAATTTTCAAACGGTTTGTTGCATGTATCCCGGCTTACTGAGCTCTTTCCTCTGATGTATGACTTACCTAACACCTCCTTGCACTTTTTGCAAAAATTGGCTAAACAAATTAATAAAATAAAATAAATAAGTAAATGCCTTCATTCCCTCTACCGACCTGAAATGAGTACCAACAAAAAGGGTTATATGCTTTGTAAAAAAAAAAAAAAAAAAAAAAAAAAAAAAAAAAAAAAAAAAAAAAAAAAGAATGCATTCATCCCCTCTTATCTGTTGCTCTGGGCGGTCTTAATTGAACAAACAATACCCGGTTTCGACGACTTCCATGCGTAATATATTAATAAACAACAAACACACAGTACTTTACAGAAAAGAAGAAAAGTTGTGCCGATTGCATAGTTTCACATCCCTTCAATACTTGTTTTGCTGTACAATAGGCTTATAGCTCAAACGATTTGACCTGGCAGAGCATCTCTAGCTATTACCTTGGATTTCTCTATCATTTCATTTATTGTAAGCTATACGTTTTAATCACTTTTCAGTAACAACAATTTTGTCATCCAAGTAAGAGTATATTATGCAAGTTATTTTTATACGAACCAAACTGCATGACCTGCACGAGACCAAATAATTACAAATTATATTTTGTCAAATTCGCGTTCAAACAAGTCTTTCTTAATTTCTGTTTAATTGAACTCGATTAGAAACTGATTTTGATCTTTGCAAAAGATAAACATGGAGTAATTAATTTCAAATAAAAGTCAAACGTCGGCGCACTTATTTCTATTCACCTTTCAAAAATGCTGAAGAATTCGCGTCAACACCTTTCGCGGGTGACACCGACCGAGATAAAAAGTTCGAACAGACTTGGGGCCGAATATCAACATTCGTACTCAATACTGATCAACCCTTTCTACCATAAACTGAACGAGATTAATGACCACACAAGATAATTATGTATTTAGAGACAGACAACACAGAAAACTTGAAATGGCTGGTCGAAAACATAATTAATGTTGTATCTCAGTGAATTTTTTCTCTATGTTTTGTACTGCATCAAACATGATTGGTAGGCATATCGTCGGAATTCATTTTCTCATCCTAACAAGCGACAAAACAGTTGTCCGTTCTAAGATACAGATGGCACATTCAGAGCTATTTTTAAAAGTATGTGGTATATTTGAAAATGTAAATAAAATCTACTTCAAAATCGTGAAAAATCATTTCATTTCCTCAGTATCCAGGCAACAACAAAAACAATGTAAAAAAATGAATAAATAAAACGAATGGCATCATATCTCTACTTTGTCACGTATGAATGTTATTGTGTAATGTTTTTGCTGATGTACCCCAAGAAGGGGTTTCAGCCAATAAAGGATTTTGAATTGAATTGAATCTAGTTTCAACGCTGTGGTCAGTTTAACCCTTTCCCAAATGACAAAATTTTAGGGTGATCCACTTCAAAAACTGCCACAAATGACAAAACGGATGTTAATAAAGGTAGGATTTGTGTAAAATATTGCATAGAAAATATTGAGACAAAAGGAGAAACTGCTGGTTATCAGCAGTTTCTTCTTTTGTTTCAATGTTTTCCCATGCCTTTTCTATCAGGGACGTCAAAACCAGGTCTTGTTTGGGAAAGGGTTAAAGTCAAAAAATAAAAATCGAAAATTTTTGGAGTTTCCAAAAAAGCTTGATGGTTCGTGTCTGGCTCTTTAAATATGTAATACATATATACCTATACGTCAATTTCATGCCTAGGAAAGAATAAATTATTACCAACTCCTCCCCCCCCCCCCAAAAAAAAAAGGTTGATTGTTCCAATTTGGAAAATTACAGGCGGAAAATATCAGTGTTGATATAATATAGACCATGACTTTGAGTATAATGTTCCAATGTTATTATCATCAGGTTTCCTTCTTTTCTTTCAAACCTTCCCCATGCATGTTCTCCTAAGGAAGTCAAACCCAAGTCTTAGTTTGAAAAAAAAGGTTAATTTATAATAAAAAAGTGCGGCTAGTAATTATGCGTGTCAGATTGGATAAAAAGCTAAATAAATATAATGATCATCTTGATAAGAAAAATGACTTTTTCCTTTATTTCACCCTTTTCGCATTTTGCTAACCATCGAAAAGATCATCAATAATTCGAAGACTTTCTTCATTCCAAGGATATTGGATCCGGACTTCGGATTAGCTTTTATCCATTTCCGACATTTGATATATCGTCGGTGTTATTGAAAAACTTCGTAACCGCAGCCTTAATAAATTGGAAAATCGTCAAACCGACGTATCGTCGTCGAGACAGGATTACTAGTATCGCTTTAAATATATTTTTGTCAAATTCTACGATTTGTGTTGCGACGATATGTCATGAACCCTGATTTAAACTTTCCGAAGTTTTGGCCTGACCAAGATCATTTTCCGGTCCTAAATAGTTAAATACCATCTGTATGCGTAGCAAGCCGTACGCAAAAACGCATTTGCGAACACATAGCAAACCATTAAAAAATGTGGATTTTTCTTTTTGTTTGAATCGCCATTAAAATACATACCAAATAGCCATCAGGAGTCACGAATTACCCTGGTCATTCGTTGCTCCAGTAGGACATTTGGTATGTATTTAATAAGCATCTGCATTATTTTTTTTTTCAAAAAAAAAGAAGGAAAAAAAAAACCCCGATGATATCTGGAAGATAGTTGCCCGCAAAACCTCCCTGATACATTAGGAATGCGTTTTGCGCACACTTTTGGTGTTTTTGGTTAGCTACGTCAGTGAAAACATATAGTTTTACTTAGGTAAAAAGTGCCAAATATTTACAAAACAAATGTGTAACGTTTCATTTGTCATTACAAATGCATATAAAAGACTGTCTTGATGAAAATAGATAAGAGCGTTTGATGTTTTGAAGATAAAACAGTTTTAAGTACGAACTAATAAGAGTGCGAAAAGGACTTCCTTTTAATCGTTTCGTCATTTGATTTATTCGACCACGCGATCGATACAAGTGCATCTTATGCACGGAAAATTTATCATAATTATTTTGAAACTAATAGGTAACCCTTTCACAGACAAAACATCGAACAGTTCAACTGATCTCAATCCTTTTCCAAGACAAACCTTTAAGATAGTCTACCGCAAATGAGATTTGCGCGACTTCGAAATTATTCGGGCACAGCCGAAAACATTCGGCGGTGGAAAGTTCCACCGCCGAATGTTTACGACCGCGCCCGAATAAGTTCGGACACGTAACGAAGACGCTCGAAAAATCCTATGTTTTATGAATCTCAAAATGGCCACATTACGGGCGTCCTACCTTAACGTAGACGAGAATAACAGCTTCAAAAAGCATTTGAGTGAAGAACAAAATGATGATAGTTAGCATTTTAAGGTGTTACCTCAATAATTTCTTTTCTGAAATATACTAAAACTCAGTTTCTATTGATATCTATTTTGTTGTATTCAGTTACTTTTACATGGATTAGTCAAAAATGTGTTCTTCGAGGAAGAAAAGGGGGATTTTGAAAAACATGGATCAAAAGTATATCAATAATTGATGATTTAACCCTTTCCAAAACGTTGATATTACCACAGCCGGGAATCACGTGATACAACACAATTGTAGAAAATCTTCATTAAGGAATATATGTCCGAAAGAATAAATTATAGCCAATGAAACATGTTATTCCCTTAGCTTAACCATCTCCCAAACAATCGATTTTAATAATCTAATCTATGCCAAAACTGAAAGGAGCTTGATTCGACAAAGTTAATATTGCGACACGTGCACAAAAGATATATTATATTTTTGTTGTTGTATGTAATAAAAACAAAATATTAGAAAACATGTGTCCTGATCAGACTGTGCGAATATATATACACGCTGATCATGACCCATGTTGGTATACGAATGCATTAAGGACCCCCCCTTTTTTTTAAAAAAAAAATACCGACTAAAATTCATTTTTGATAATATTTATCTGTCAATCCAAAAATTAAAAAAAAGTTCTGTTCTTTAATCAAGTGCTTGTTAAGTTCTAATCCATATAATTATGAAGATGCCTGAATAGTTCTGACACTTTAATTTTAATGATAGCATCTCGAGAAGAGCCATACATATGTTATTTGGTGCAATTTCTTTTGCAGCCATTGCGCTTTAACATTGATGTATCGCAGAACAAAGGCGATTCTACTACATTATTGTACGCTCTCATAGTTTCATGCATCATCCGTCGCTTGTTAACAAACACCTTGTAACTGCAGCTTGTTTTGAGCTGCAGTTACTAGGTTTTTGGAAAGCAAATTTGCAAAATTTGCTTTTCTTTCCAGTCGTGCTTCTCTGCACTTTAACATTCTCTGCATACCACACAACATCTCCCGGTCCTCCTCACTATAAATAGTTCTATCAAAAGCAAAGATCAATGACAAGAACAACCTTTCGAATATTCAATATTGAATTCTATAGTTGTACACAAGATATTCAATTGTGTGACCGATGATAAAACATCCAATTAAACATGTGTTAAAAGAGGAGAAACGATCACGTAGTAATTTGCTTTCATTACGGTTCAATAGCCAGTCCAATATCTTTCGTTGAAAATGGGTCAGTCAAGTTTACTGAACTATGAAATATGCGACCCACTTCAAGCGCTAAAAATAGGAACTAGAACACGTCTATTTTTAGAATCTTTCTATGCCCAAATTCTTACACGTTTTAATGTCCGAAACTAAACAATGATATTCGATAAGCCATGCATTTAAAGTGACATTTCACATTTATTTCATTTTTTTAAAAGTAGTTCTGGATGCAAAAATTGTTTATTCTTATGCGTAGAAATGCTATCACTTTTCAGAAGTTGTTTCTTATAAGCGAAAAATACGCATTTAAAGTTGAGACAAAAATGACAAATTCTGTATAAATCTAAACTGTTGTCCACAACAATTTGTTAAATTTTAGCACAAAAATATGTATTTCTCGTAAACGGTCAAATATTTTGGCTTGAAATTTTCAGAATTTTCATAGGAAAAGATGCTCTTTCACATAGAATAAAAGTAAAATTTATGTAAAAACAATTCTGAAATGTCACTTTAATCGCGTTCACAATAATTGATTGATCAACTAAGTGGTTATTTTGAGGTTAATGACATAGACATCTTGTCTAATAGGCCTTGCTAGTATTCGCGTGTAGCTATAGGCATTTCAAAGCGAAAGTAGAAATCTGGGAAACCAGAATATGTGATGGTATGCTCAAAATGCATAGAAATCAGACTAGCGATCCTTTCACCACTTGGTTTAAAAAACGGTGTTAACTTTTTAATCTATAGATATCACGGTGGATAACCCATGTGACTTTTGGGAAGCGTTAACACCGAAAAAATCGTCCGCTTCAAGGTATGTTTGGTTTCATTTCTCAGCTTATACTCTGTTGATTTTGACGAGATAAAGTGCACGGAACGCGCATTTGAGAGGGCTATTCCCGTTTGTAACTCTGCTCCGATCCCGTGATTTCTTCAAACATTCAAGCGAAAGTTTTCTTCGGTGCATGTGAATGCTTCCCACTTTCGTTTTGCACTTACAAACACTTTGGCTCGAATGTTTGAAGAAACCACTGGATTTGGAGCAGAGTGAGTTAGAGCCGGGAATAGCCCTTTCAAGGGCGCGTTCCGTGCACTTTATCTCATCAAAATCAATAGGGTATAAGCTGAGAAATTAAACAAAACATACCTTGAAGCGGACGATTTTTTCGGTGTTAACGCTTCCCTAAAGTCATGTGAGTTACCCACCGTGGATTTAGATCTAGATGAATAGGCCTACATAGAATCAAATCAATTTACATTGTTGGTATGTTAACCATTTCCCAAATAGAAACATTTCAGATTGGTCAAAATAAAAAAAAGCCGTAGCAGACGACAAAATTGGTACATACCTAGATAAAATCAGAACTATTTGTAGATAATACCAAAGACAATATCGAGGTTAAAGTAGAAAATTCTGATTATCAGCAGTTTCTTCTTTCATCCCAATATTCCCCCGAACATTTTCTTTTCGGGCTGTCAGACCCGGTCTTATTTGGGAAAGGGATAAAGTAGTGACGGAACACATGTTTTAGCAAGTAAGACATGTAGTTTTCAGAGATCAAATGCTTTCTAATTAGGGTATAGACTCCTTTCATTTATGTTTTAGTCCGTACCCGCAGAACACATCCGGTAATCCGAGACTTCTCTGATGAAAATTCGCTCGATGATACTTGGATGTCGCTATTTACAACGGAACGCTGTCCCAGTCAAACACAAAAGAAAATTCCGACACAGCGACATAACTTGTGTCGGAATTTTCTTTTGTTTTTGAATTGGACAGCGCTCCGATGTAAATAGCGACATCCAAATATCGAAGAGCGAATTTTCATCAGAGAAGACTCTGATTAACTTCCGGAGGCAAACAATGGGTTTATGGGAAATTAACATTGTATACATGTGAATTGTTACTAAAAATAGTAACAAATCGACATTTTCAAAACGAGGCTCCCACAAAATGCGGAGAAATCGATGACGACGCACGTGCATTCAATATACAGCGATTAAGCACAGGTGCATTCAATATACAGTGACAAAGAGAAGTTTTAAGTGGAACAAAAACTACGAAATTGAATGAATTCGTTGATAGCCGGTAAGATGGTTATTTTATTTGATTTACAGTCAAGAAAATTCGGCATTTTTGGCCAACATTGGAGGGGCTTAGCCCCCCCCCCTAGCCCCCCCCCCCTGTTCCAACGGGCCTGTACATCAAATAGATTTATGAACCGTGACCTGTCGCACTAGTCTATTATACAAGAAAACCTACTTCAGAACATGACATTGGGTATAGGAGAACATATAGAGTGCTAGAATGCCTTATAGTCGTTTTCGGCTGGGAGAATTCGACATTTTAAATTCCCTATTTGTTTATGTCAAAGGGGGGTAATTCACAAAATTGACAGATTAGACCTTTATTTTAGAGCTTGCTACAAGTGATAAGAGAGATGTTTTGTGGTTTTTTGGCAACCCGGATATGACCAATTTCGTAAAAACAATGAATCGTTTATCGCGCGTATGTGGCATTAGATGAAATTAGCTGTAAATGCATTAAGGGCCGTAACTCTGACATTAAAGGAGACAAGGCAATGAAACTTCGACAAAACGATTGCCGAATGCCATGGAAATATTGTAAAAATAAAATCAGGCTTTTAGTTCGATACTTTTTCAGAAACAAGAAATCTTGCAGCGTAAAGTTTTCTCTTTTGTTCAGGATATTTTGCTGATATGGAACAGACATTATCCTTTCATAATTTGTATTTTGTAACTTTCTAAAGAATCAAATTCAATTAATTACTTTTATCCAACTCCGTGTAATTCATATTGCTAACAACTAGAAAGGCCTTTAGACATAATCAGCAAATTTGCTTTCCAACAGTACTTTCAGTACTTTGATTTAAATTTGGCTCACGCAAAGCCCCAGTTATATATACCATTTTTCAGAAATCCCCCCTCGCTGGTCATTTCCCTTTTGCGTCTTACCCGCTGAGCTAAGTGTTCAAGCCAAACTATGTTTGCTGAAAAGCAGCGCATTTCTCTATCAAGACCATCAAGACGCTTTGATTTATTCCTAACTCTTTCAATCTTTGCGATGGAAGACCCTGTCATTGGTAAAATAAATGTAATAATGATATAAGGATGTTTTCTGCTTCGCCGAAATCAACCTTAAACTTTCGAAACTTCATGTCTTAACAAGACATTGCAGGTTAATGTACAACATTGTTATTACATGTGATTATACGCTTTCTATTCCCGTGTGGAGAAGGTATCGATTTTACGGCCACAAAAAAAAAAAAAAAAAAAAAAAAGAAAAAAAAAAAAAAAAAAAAAAAAAAAAAAGAAAAAAAAATGAGATGAGATGAAAAAAAAAGTTTTACTCTTACCTCAATATTTTCTTTTAGCCTTGGTCAATATTTCAATTTTTGCCTACATTAGCTTTATCACCCGCAACAGTTTTGAAGTTGGACCACTCTGAAAGGTTGCCGTCTGAGAAGCGTTGAAGTATTAGAACTCTTTTAACAATAGCGATGATTTGTTTGGTGTCATTATAATTTAGTACTCATTATCCACTGTGAAATTATTCAGCAAATCTTTAATGTTTGGATCGGGCTCTACAAAAAGGAAACCTTATTGCATTTGAGATAAACATGGATCCAGATCAGTCGGTGCATACGCACAGGCTGATCCAGATCCACGTTTTCCCCCAATTGCTTCTTCGTCACTGTTAACCCTTTCCCAAACAAGACCTGGTTTTGACGTCCGCAGCAGAAATGGCTTGGGAAAACATTGCAACAAAAGAAGAAACTGCTGATAACCAGCAGTTTCTCCTTTAGCCTCAATATTTTCTTTGCAATATTTTACACAAATCATGTCTTTATTGCCACCATTTTTGTCGTCTGCAGCAGCTTTCAAATTAGAACACCCTAAAATTTTGTCGTTTGGGAAAGGTTAAAAAACGTAAAATATCCACATGGATCCTGATCAGACGTATCATGTGAAGCGCGCTGTGGATCTAAGTTGGTATCATTTAACCCTTTCCCAAACGACAAAATTTTAGAGTAATTAACTTCAAAAACTGCCACAAATGACAAAATGGATGTTATTAAAGAAAGAATTTGTATTCAATATAACACAGAAAATATTGAGACAAAAGGAGAAACTGCTGGTTAAGCCTTTTCTATTACAGACGTCAAAACAAGGTCTTGTTTGGGAAAGGGTTAACACATGGACCTCTTTTCCAAACCTCAACGCATTTAGCCCTTTCCCAAACGACAAAAAAAGTGGACAGATTCAATTTGATTGATTCTGCAGACGATAAAGAGAATAATGATAAACTTACCATCTGTGTATAGTGGAAGAGAATTGACCTGGCAGAGCATTCCATTCGATTAGCATGGGCTACTCTGCCAGGTCATTTATCGTGGGGCATACAATGTTACACAGAAAAGATTGATGCAAAATGAGAAAATCGTCGCTTTTAAACGAAAACCTCGTAACTGCAGCTTAAGAAAAACTGCAGTTACGAGATTTTCGTCGAAAAGCGGCGAGGTGCTGGTTATATATTATCCGCGTTTTCTTCTCTTTCTTTCTGTATCTGTTTCCCAATCGCATTGTGTATGTGTCTCTATCTCTCTTCTGTTTGTCTGTATGTGTGTTTGCTTGTTTATTTGACTTCGTGTTGCTTTATTTTTATGTATGCATGTATGTTTGTCTGTCTCTCGTTCTTTATTTCTACCCCACTCTCTTTCTGACCTATATGACTTGCCTATAGAGCGTTACTCGTAATGAGTATCATTAAGTGATTATTGTACGATATTATTGTATTCCGCTCTTTTTAATTTTTCATACAATGTGCAATCATTCCCTATTATCATGGATTTGTGACTTTAATTCGCCACAAAGATTACAAATTTTAAACCCTTTCCCAAAACAAGGAACTTATAGACGCGTCCAAACTAAACCATCACTGGATGACCAAATTTTGGGACTGGAAATGTTCTTTTTTTTTCGGTCTGTTTGGGTTAAAATGTGGGAAATGAAAAAAAATCACAAACAACTTCTTCATTTTCCACGATGTTTTCCATAGTCTAAATATTTTTTTCGATGGGGGTAGCGGGTCAAAAAGAGTTATCGGGTGGGGAATGTGTTAAAAGGTGTCACAGACAAAATGAAATATTTGTACGAAAAGCAGCAAACTCGTAGTGTCAGTCATAGGGAACGGCATTTTACGTCCCGAGTTTTACTCATCCGATTTTGTTCAGTTTCGATTGAAAAGATACAAAACCATTAAATTTTCTGCTGTAGATTAAGTACCTTCGTTATCGAAATGTAACAGGAAAGAAATTTTCTCTCCTCTCCATGCAATATTCAAATTGCTGCAAATTGTTTTTGTTTCATTTCACCTTTAAAGTGACATTTCACATTTATTTCATTTTTTGAAAGTATGCCTTGATGCAAATATTGTTTTTTCTAATGCGTAGAAATGCTATCAGTTTTTTGAAGTTGTTATTTATAAGCGAAAAAAAATTACGCCTTTACAGTTGATACAGAGATGACAAATTCTATATAAATCTGAACTGTTGTCCACAACAATTTGTTTTTATTTTAGCACACAAATATATATTTCCCGTAAACGGTTCAATATTTTGGCTTGAAATTTTCAGAATTTTCATAAGAAAACATGCTCTCTCAGATAGAATAAAAGTAAATTTTAAGTAAAAATAATTGTGAAATGTCACTATAACATGTTTGATATCGTCGGTGTAAATGCAAAACCTCGTATGTCGATTCTTGTGATTTTCAAAGTACAAACTTGTGTGCCCAGTTAAAGACAATTCTTGCAGGTTTTTAGATATTCTACTGATCAGTATTGATGACAAATCATTTGCGAACAATATGTCTAAATTTCAAGTAAAACATTTCAGTTTGGGAAAAGTTATTACACTTTTTTCCATCCCCTTTGAAATTTTCCAAAAACGAGATACGAGGTTTTGCATTTACAACGACGATATCCATACACGAGTACGGTATCACACTTTCACATCGATTTAAGAAGAAATTCGACTTATCTGATGTCGAAATAATGAGCGTAAATTGTATTGAAACATTTGAAACATTGAAAGTATGGGTGGGGACGACAAAAGGAAGTGTTTATATGGAAAAAGGTTAATGCAGTCACGGTGGATAATCACGTGATACAATATTTTCAGAAAATCTTCAATAATTTTGTAAATACTGAACCGATTTCAATTCTGTTTGAAGCAGAGGATGTGGACAGACGTCACGCATTAGATGGACGTGGTAGATTTTTGAAAAATCAACTGATAGAAAAATTATTGAAGATAAACCAAAATTTTGGTTTATCTGCAATAACTTTTTTATCAGTTGATTTTTCGAAAATCCAACAAGTCCAGCTTATTCCTGGTATTTTCCCACCTTCTCTGCTGCAAACCGAATTCAAATCGGTCAAGTATTAAAAAAGATATTGAAGATTATCGGAAATTCTGAGTCACGTGATTATACACCGTGGCAGTCTTCACCTAATGAGATTCACGTGACGTCGGATTTTTTCCTGTGACGACGTTAATCCATTACCAAACGACAACATTTTGAACTGTTCCAATTTGAAAGATGATGCAGACGACAATTTCAAGTGAATGGAACTTCAATTTTATTGGTCTTTCGTGGTAGAAAACATTGTGGGAAATGAAGAAATTGCTTGTCACAAGCAATTTCTTCATTTTCCAAAATGTTTTCCCAAGCCATTTGCTTTAGGGGAGTCAAAAAGAGTCACTGTGTGGTAACGGGTTAACATTCTTCATGTAGCCTAACCTATTCGGGCGAAGTAGAAACATTCGGCGGTGGAACATTCAACCGCCGAATGTTTACGACATTGCCCGAATAATGAGTCTCATTTGGGATTGCTAACCTTAACAATATAATTATATTAAGATCATAGCTTCTTTTCTTGCGCTGTTGTGATTGTGTCCCAGCCGTAAGTCTATTGGGGTTTTACGCCGTTTTCAACTACCAGGGTCATATCGCGGAGGCTGGAGCACCTACCCATGGATTCCTGTTGTTTCTCAAACCAGTACTACCACAGCACCCTTACCGAGCCTCCAGCTGCTCGCCCACTTAGGTTAACGATTTCAAACCCATTGGTGGGTAACAATTTTGTCAGAAAGGGTATTTGCCGCGGCCGGGTATCGAACCCGGGACCTCTCAAATGAGAGGCAGATGCGGTCCCAGCCGTAAGACACGTTTTCCTATATAATTTTGGTTATACAGGTAAGTACTTTGTCATCTGAACGTTTTCAGAGCCATTTTCACAAACATTTCTAAATGAGCCAGGATCTGGAAAAACGTCCTTTATGGCTTCTGAGCCCAACATAGATCCAGATCAGCATGTGCATACGCACAGTCTGATCAGAATCCATGTTGTTCTCTAATAGCTTCTTCGTGACCTGCAGTAACTTAAAGAGAGCAGTATGGATGCATTTTGGACTGCATTTGACAAGAGGATGATCTTCAAACTCAAAATTTTAAAATGCTTTAAGGGACGTTTTTCCAGATCCTGGCTCAAATAGATTGTCTAAATCCGAAAAACATTGCAATCCATCTAATTGGACGAGACGTATATCTCGGCCAATCGGATGGGTTTTGTGTAATTTTAATTTGATCTTAGAGGAGTTTAACGCCGTTTCAACTGATATGGTAATATCGCGACGGCTAGAGCACTTGGATTCCTGGTATTTGTCGAAACAGTAGCCTACTACCACAATATCAAATTCAAGCTTCCAGCTACTCTCTCACATAGATGATTCTCATCCATTAGTGAGATACAAATCACCTTTTGTCAAATGTCAGAAGGAATACAGGCCGAGCCGGGGTTCGAACCCAATACCCATGGGTTGACAGACACCGAATTTACCGACTTAGTCTAATTAAAGGTTATTCAATCCTTTCCCAAACAAGACCTGGATTTGACGTCCCTAATAGAAAAGGCCTAGGGAAATATTGAAACAAAAGAAGAAACTGCTGATAACCAGCAGTTTCTCCGTTTGTCTCAATATTTTCTATGCCATATTTTACACAAAGCTTATCTTTAAAAACGACCAATTTGTCATTTGCGGCAAAATTTGAAGTGGATCACCCTATTTTTTGCCGTTTGGGAAAGGGTTAAATAAGTAGACTGGTTGGTAGATACCACCTCAGTTTTGATTATAATTTTGTCGTTTGGTTTAAGTGTTATTATCAAAATTACAAGCTACGTGTCTAACCCCGAGTAATTACGTGTCAAAGCCTAGTGCGGAAAATTGGCGAAAACTATTTGTGATAGGCATCTTTATTAGACGTGTGGTGTACTTAACCCTTTCTCAAACAAAACTTGATTTGGACATCCCATAAAGAAAAATCTAGGAAAACATTGAGGCAAAAGAAGAAAATACAGAGCGTCAACATTTTATCATGTTGTATACTTTTTTCATCTTAGAATGTATGTGCAAATTATCATATTCACCAAAATGAGTTTGGCCATGTGCGGCAAATTTTAAAATAGAATAGTCTAAAATTGTATCGTTTGGGTAAGGATCAACCGATCAGTCTTGCCGTTTGCCGATCCTGGTCTGGTTTTGACGTCTCTAATTAAGGAAATACGAATAAATTTGTGAATAAGAAGAAAATGATGAATATAATAAATTTCTCTCTATCTTTTATGAAAAACAATGCTAATACATAGAAAACATGTTTTTTTCCTGGAAACTGTTAATTAAGGTAGTACAACCCGCGTCGGTTTTGAATCATATTCGGCATTACATTATTCAGGTCGAAATTAAAGCATCTATTAGTTAATGGATATTAGTAGAAACAAATCGTAAAAGACACATTGGCTTCATAAGAATGGTATATTATTCAGAGCAACAGAAAAGAGTGGACGAAAGCTTCGAAATTTGTTATTTCAATTACAAACCCTTTGTTGTAGATATTCATTTGAATTGTCTCAAGTTGTAAAACTGTGCGAGACGATTCCAATGAGTACCCACAAAGTAAAGTTTCATGAACAAAGGAGCCGTGTTATTTCGAAGTCATCATCCCCTTTTGTCTGTAGCACTAATATGAACACTATTCTAGCCTGTTCCCTAAGGACAAAATAATAGTATTATCAAATTCATATATGATAACAAAATCAATCGCTGCTTTTTAACGAAAACCTTGTAACTGCAGCTTAAAACAAGCTGCAGTTACGAGGTTTTCGTTGAAAAGCGACGAAATATAGTTGAGAAATGTTCGATGGGCTCTTGAAAAAACCCACAAAATTGAACTAGATACCATACCAAAAATTTATATTCATATAATATTTAGATCTAGATCAGCTCAAACATACACGGAGTCGGATCAAAATAGTTTTAAATATGTCCATAAAACGAATCGAACACTTTCCCAAATAATGATTTTTGCCCCATGTTGAAAGCTGCTGCAGACGACAAATGTAAATTGAAGATAGAATTCGTGTAAATATAGGACCTTACAGATAAAGTATTGAAGCAAATGCAGAAAAAGGTGGTTATCGCCATTTCCCCTGTTATCGCGATTTCCCCCCAAATTGTGTCTATTAAAAAGTCGAAACCGCTAGAGCTCGTTTGGGAAAGGGTTAAATACGGGCTGTGAAGCGTTTGGATCGTAAAGTTTTGGAAAAAATGAGAACAAAAGAAGCCAGCATTTTTTTCCTTTTCACCCACTACTTCCTAATAGACCCCTACATAAATTGCAGATTTTGCGTCAAGATAGGAGCTCATAACTCTCTAGCAGCTTTTCATTCGAATAAGTGTGAAAATGCTCTGCCTAGAGCCTACTCTCTTATGAACAGAGCACATTATCTCTACATTCCATTTCGATAGAGTCATATTTGATGGTAATCAATAGACCTCGGCAATGGAGAGTACCTAGAGCCCAGCACGGTCACTGGAAGAAGAAATTCTGTCAAGATCGGTAACTATTGTCCGTTATTGTAGCAATTAGCGGAGTAGTCTCCCATAGTACTGATTCTCTTGGCCCTAACCTACACGATAAAATTTTTGACCGTATCAACTCAAAATCTGCTTCAGACGATAAATTTTATGTTGATGGTGATATGATTTGTGTACAATGTAGTATATAGAAAATATTCAGACAAAAGGAGAACATTCTGTTTATCAATGTTTCCGCAAACCTTCTGTCAAAACCAGGTCTCGTTTGGGAAAGATATAAAACAGATTACACAATTTCAGAACATTTACTAGTATACCCTTTCATGCTTTGTTTTCTATCTTTCCATTTTCTAACCGAAAGTCTTTACATGTAGGCACACTCTTAATCCGAGTCTTCTCTGATGTAAATACGCTCTTTGATATTTTGATTTTTCGCTATGTAAATAGCAAAAAAAAAAAAAAAAAAAAAAATATCAAAGAGCGTATTTACATCAGAGAAGACTCGGATTAGCACACTCTGAACTTCCGCTCCGTTCTACTTCGTGTATCTTTCAACTTGGAGTAGTCTAAAATTGGTGGCCGGTAAATTGAACATTATAGTAATGTGGACTTTAGACCACAGAAAGTAAACTCTATGTCGTCGCTTTCCAACAAAAACATCGTAATTGCAGCTTAAAGCAAGCTGCAGTTTCAAGCATGTTTTGAAAAGCATCGAAATGCAAATGCGGAAAACCAAAATTTCCCCATTCCTTAAAGGGACATTTCATTTTCATTTCAATTTTTTAAAGTATGTCTTAATGCCAAGATTGGTTATTCTGATGAGCATAAAAGCAATCAATTTTTAGAAGTTGTTGCTGGTAAGCGAAAACACGCCTTTAAAGTTGAAAAAGATATACCAAATTTCATATAAATCTGAACAGTTGTCCACAACAATTTGTTTAATTTTAGCACAAAAATGTATATTTCTCGTAAACGGCGCAATATTTTTGCTTGAAATTTTCAGAATTTCCATAAGAAAATATGCTCTTTCAGATAAAAACAAAAGTAAAATGTATGAAAAATAAATGTGAAATGTCACTTTAACGAAACCGACACTTTAACACTTTTCCAAAACGCAACATAATCCAAATAAATAAAAGGCTGCAGACGACAAAATAGACATTAATTGAAATTGGAATCGTGCATCGGTGATATTTTGCGAGTTTCTCTCTTGAACGTCATGCATTCGTGCTTGACAGAATGATGAAATAATTTAACAAATCAATTAATGATATTAAGCTTAACACTCTGTGACAAAACATCAAAACCTGTTTCCATATTTGTACCTACACCCCCATTTTGAGCCTAGATGTGTTGCTTGGTTTTGAAGACAATCCCCAATTGGATATTTTATGTTTAGAATTTAAACGTTATATTTACAACAATAAATTAAAAAAGATAGTGCCCACACAAAACGGCTTCAATCGACACCTCAAACTAGCTCTTGAAATTATCAAGCAAACAAAGAAAAACGAAAACAAAAGAAAGAATTGGGCAATTGTTGAGAGACTGGTACATGAACAAGATCAATAATTAGTCAATAAAAATATCCAAAACTCTAGCATGCTTTAGATGTTTGTGTTATTTCAACTTTCTTTAAAGGTGGGTTCACATTGACGAATTTTCCTTACGAATCCTTACGAATTGGACATTCGTCATCTTCGCAAGCCAAGGGTGACATCTACGACGTAACGTCGTTTCTGTATTCACCCTTGGCGGATTTAGTCCGATTTTCTTGGTCTCCTGGAAAGCGTTTTCATTGGTTCCAGCGAGGTCTCGCTGGAACCAATCAGATTGTCGACTGATACATTTGTTATGAGTAACCAAATCATGACAACGGGCGGGAAAAAGCATTGCATTTGCAACTCAAAAACGCGAAGATGGGCGATTTTTCCAACGAATTTCACTGCAATAGACAGGAATTCTCTAACTTTAATCGACGAATTATTATACTTTCGACAATTCGACCGAAAAAAACATCTAACTTTTACATAATCTGCACGACGTACGACGCGAAAGACAACGCGCATTAATGACGTCATCAATAATGGACGTAAACAACCAGCAGAACAACCGCTAGGCGGCGCTTCGCGATTTCAAGAAAATCGGACTAAATCCGCCAAGGGTGAATACAAACGTAGGTGGGTTCAACCTTGGCTAGCGAAGATGGACATTCGTAGGCCATTCGTGAACATTCTTAAACAATACGTTAGCATCCGTAAATAACTCGTAAGAATAAAATGCCTTTTTTCTCAATATCAACTACTGAATGATGATATAGAGATGATATCTTATTGTTTACAACAAAAAATTTAAATGGCATTGTAAAAAAATCGTGCATAAACATATATTTCGTTTTCAGTGGTCAATTCGGAACGGCATACGTAAGTATTCGTAAACAATACTTAAACATTCGTAAATAACTCGCAATAAATCGGCGACTATCGCAATGATTCGTGTTCATACGGGGAAGTTGTTTGGCATGTCCAAAATGTTCTCACGAATGTCCACGGATTGAATGTCCCGTTATTCATTCGTAAATGACTCTTAGTTTATCGCAAATCACTCGCAAATCATCCGTGTGTGATTCACGAATATATACGATAACTTTACGAATATAAACGAGCCTGGATGTTTAAAAAGCGCACTTATGGTATGAGAGTCCGAGAATGGTACTAAAAACAGACCAGGCTCCGCAAAAGGCCTGATTAGGGTTATGTTTGATGGAGAAGCTGAAAAAAGGGCAGTGTGAGTCCTGGTAAGACCTTGTGTATATGCAGAGTCTTATGATGATAGACATCCTAGATTATAACAGATATGAACTTCATCGTTTGTTATACATGTATGTTTTGTTTATTTGTGAATAGTTCGTACATCATTTTGTACATGATGTGAACAATAAAAATATTTGATTTGATTTGATTGAGTATGTCAAAATTGTTGACAAATAGAATTAATGATATAGGAAATACTATTTAATTTTTTGCTAAACGCCAGACGATTTCTAATTGAATTTGCAAAAAATGACGACTAAGAGCCCATTTTTTTCAATGCGTTTATATGCACTGGGGTCATTTTTTATCCCAGCTCAAAATTGACGATAAGCCCTTCAAACGTTGTTCGATGTTCAAGACAATTTGACTTATTATCGACGAATATTAGATAGAAAAAGTAAAAAAAGTAAACGCGCATCGGAGAACAACAGTACTTTGAATATAGCAAGCATAGATATAATTTCTGGGGTTATAAATGACCCCAAACTATGTATGGGAGTTAATACGGTAGAAACATTCAGGGTTTCTTTCCCAAACGGCAAGATTTTTTTATTGTTTCAATTTGAAAAGAGTTACAGACGACACAATTAATTGATGTAAGAAGTGGAAACTTTGTATGTTATTGAATAGAAAATTCTGAGTGAACAGAAAGAATTGCATTGCTGATTATTAAGCAATTTATTCTTTTCTCACAATATTTTCCAAAACCATGGGACGTCAAAACTAGATTTTGTTTGGGAAAGGGTTAATTGTTTTGAAGAAATTGTTGGTACAACCTAAGCTTATTTCGTTCGTAAGACATGTTGTCTTGTCGATTGTCTTTCATACAACAACAACAACAAAATAATAACAAAGGACTCGCAAACATTCGTAACTAAGTCGGTAATACTCCTATTGATTCGTAAATAATCCGTAACCAGCCCGTAAACTAGTCGTAGAAATACGTAAACCGTCCGTTATATTCCCTCAAATCGTAACAATACGTGTACCTTTCGGCAATGTGATTACGAATGTCCAATTCGTAAGGAATCGTAAGAAAATTCGTCAATGTGAACCGACCTTAAAGGGTATCTTTTCCCACCATTACTGGTGGAAATAAGATTTTCTCTTTCTTTTCCTTCATATCATGTTAAACTTTATTTTTTCAATTCATTATAAAAATACATGTTTTGTTTAATACATATACCTAGACATAGTTTAATCTATGAATCTACAGTTGACTACATATTGCATCTTTTTAAGCCCAATTCCAAAATATTTCCAAAATTAAAGCAAACAATCAAAAGGAAAGCATGGAAAACATGAAACGAAAAAGAAAAAGAAAAAAAAAACCCATTGAACTTAGATTTTCTTCTTCCTTTGTCTCAATAACTTTCCAAACGTTTGTTTTTGGTTTAACAATTAATGAAAGTTCAAAAATTAGTCTGACACGCTAAAATCACAATTATATAGTCAACTGTAGTCAAATGCATGTATGTACGTCTGTCTGCATCTGAATAATCCTTGTGCTATAGTATATGTATATATGTAAAACCTTTATATACAATGTATTTATTTGAAAAATAAAGTTAAAAAAAAAAAAAAAAAAAAAAAAAAAAAAAGAAAAAAAAAAAAAAAAAAAAAAAAAAAAAAAAAAAACCACCCCCATTTTGATGACTCCATTTTGCTGCAACAGTGTGTAATCATTGGCTGTGAATGGTATGTATACGTGACTACTGAACGTACAGTCATATAAATATGGGAAAGTGAAAACATTTTGATAGGGTCATATGGAGACGGACCTCCACTTTCACCATTGCCCAAACTGCAGAAATTTAGGGTGCTCCAACTCGAAATGTATTTCAAACGACAAAATCGAAATGAACAAAAATAAAATAAATAATAAATAAGTAAATAAATAAATAAAATAATGCGTACAAAATAGCAAGGAAAAATTCAGGCAAAGGGAGAAAATGCTGATTTTCAGCATTTTCTAGTTTTGCCTGAAAGTTTTCACCAGGACTTTTCTATAAGAGACGTCAAAACCTGGGAAGTGGTCAAAGCCTCTCGTCCAAATGATCTAAATGGCAGAGAATTTAAACAATGACCCCAGTTTTACATATTCAGCACATTACCCCTACACCAAATCCACCCCTAAAAGGGTCGTGGCAACATATTTCACCTAATCGAGAAAACCTATCTTACTTTTTTTGTAAACAGATAACAAGAATGCCTTTCATACGGGTCTCCAACACTTCGTATCCCGATCCGCCCCTGACTGCAATAATTTCCCAAGTCGTGAAAAGCTTTAAGTGCTTCAAGCACTCAACCCTTATCAAAAACAATTTCTTTTTAAGGTTAACGAACTGAGAATGAAAACACCACTTTCTAGCCATATGAAATGCATCAAATTAGACACACTTGTAAATACACTTCACATAAGTTTATTCACCATGCTGGATTTCAAGATTATGATTCAAGAAGAAAATAATTTACAAATATTATTTTGCTCTATATTCATATGCAAGGGAGGAAATTTTGAAAATTTTGTCAAATATTTCCATAAGTATGCATTAATTCAAAATTCTAAAGCATACAAAATGCTTATTTGTTTATTTGGAATGGAAATGTAACACAGTTTAGAAATTACTGGCACTTTTCAAATTTTGCCTCTGGCTCTGCATTTTATTCTCAGTTCGTAAACCTTAAGGTATTTGTCAAATTCTGTTGCTACAGTTGACGCCAGAAATGCTTGGTGTTTGGTATCTAATGATGGATGGAATACCTTAAGATCTTAAGACTTTATTAGAAATCGCCAGAGAAAACGTGCAACAGCATTTCCTTCTTTTCTTCTCAATAGTTTCTGTCCTACGTTTTATCCCTTTCCAAAATAATAATAATATTTTTTAGGGCGCTTCAAATTCAAAGAAGCTTCAAACAAAAGATTGGAAGCTGATCAAGATATGATTTGTGTGTGGCATATTAGCATTTTCGTCTTTTGCTTCAATGTCAAGCCAGGTCTTGTTCGGAAAAGGGTTAAGCACGCCTATTGTTTATCGACATCCATTTAATCATCTGCACAAACTGAGCAGCCTAAATAACTGCCGTATAAAGGAGAGGGTTAACCCTTTCCCAAACAAGACCTGGTTTTGACATCCGTAATTTAAAAGGCTTGGGAAAACATTGAGGCAAAAGAAGAAAATGCTGATAATCAGCATTTTCTCCTTTGGCCTTAATATTTCTGCACTATATCATACACATATCTTATTTTTTAACATTATTTGGTAGTCTTCAACAGCTTTCAAAGTCGACAAACCCAAAATTTTGTTGTTTGGGAAAGTGTTAAGGAAACAATTTCACTTACAACATCCGCATATGAATATACAAACGTGGTTATAGTTGAATCTTCCTGGTTCATTTACGTATGCGCAGATTGATCTAGATCTACGTTGGTCTCTTTTGCCAGAGATGACTTTTTTCCTAGGCACATCTACGTAATTTTTGGACATAATAGGACTAATAATATCGTTGTACAGTGAGAGTATTAGGTTTGGGGATAGAAAATCGTAAGTGAAATGTGTCTCTGTGTCTCATTAAAATCCAACAAACAGTAACCACAGCGGGGAATCACGTGGTAAAATGTGAGAAAATTATCAGTAATTCTATTCATACACCACCGATTCCAAAATGGTTTGAAGGTCCCTTAGGGCATTTAAGACCAACGTGGTTCTAGACCATTTTGCGTGTATACGAATTTTGGCCAAGAACCATGTTGGTATCCGAGCAAGCGCGAGAGAAGTATTAGTCTCTGCTTCGGCAAAGGTCTAACTGGAAACATGGTTGTATCAAATGCTATATGTGACGGTAATGTATATGGGATCTTTTTCAAGGGACAGTTTGATATGTAGACCCTGGTTGAGAGGTTGCATTTTGAAAGGTGCTAAAGATGGTAAAAAAGACATTAAAAAATCTGATTAGTGAACAATATTGAACAGGTAGTATTTAGACAAATAGATAATATACAAATTATAAATTGTTCCTTCTTTCGTCTCAATATTTTCAAAATATTGAGCAGAACGTTTTGAGACAAATGGGGAATATGCAGATTATAAGCTGTTCCATCTTTCGTCTCAATATTTTCACAAGCGTTTTATTTTAGGTATGGGGTTAGTTGACATTTTTACTGACCTCTAGCGACGTGGATGCAAAGAAAATTACGTAACAGAACTATGCTCTCCTAAAAAAGTTAAGGACCACGCATTCAAAATGCACCACCACCACCAATAACATACCCACGCCAAATAAGCACCTTTTGATATCGTCTTCGAAATCTTAAAAATCTTCAAAACGCCGATATGTCTGAAGAAACACAACGACTTTGGGATTCTATCCCCATTTATCTCAAAATAGACACCAAATCTGCAAAGTGAAAGTTACCCCAATGAAGCTATGGACGTTGAAAGTCAATGCAAAATCGTCTGGTTTGTGCGACCGAATTCAGGCTGACTTTAAGCCTGCATCTGCACAATTTATGAGCTTAGATATTATGATTGTAATTGTTGTTCATGAACAAATTGAACAGTTCGTCTCTGGTTCAGTTTGATGGACGATAACGCTCGTCTTCACATGTCTAGCATTGTTCTTATTGGGAAAAACCCAATCTATGGAAAGGCTAGCAAGCTTTCCTTAGATGACACTCACTAAGCATGTGTGGGACTATCATCAAAGAAGAATCCCTGCCCACAATGTTCACACAGATTATGCTGGAAGCCCATAAACAGGTCTCGGTAGAGGCATTGTCTAGATCACTTCATGTGGGAACCGGAAGTTGATTTCAAGCGTACGTTTACATTACATTGAAGTGATTGAGGCAAATCATGACTACACAGGCTTTTCATTCAATTTCAGAGGAAATCGTACGAAACAATCAACTCAATGGCTTTTTCTTCTTTTTTGCTGCCCCAAACACTACATATAAAAACAAGCATTTTGTAGAGTGATGCAACGTAATGTGCTCTTAAAATTTTAATTCGGATATTTTTTACGACATACCAATGACTGATTGTGAAGAAGAGATTACAATTAATTATGCAGCAATTCATACTGAAATTCATTCAAAGAATCGTACAATATTTTATTTTGAATATGTTGTCCTTAACTTATTTGGTGAGTATATTATTCGTATTCAAGAAAATTTGCGACATTTCAGAGTGGTTTTAATCGAAAACTGCTGCACGCCACAAAACAAATAAATGTATTATTGATAATAAAAAAAGTAGGTAAGTAATTAATTAGAAAACATTGATTGAAAATAATGTGTTGTGTCGGAAAAAAATGTATGCAAATAGGAAACTATGTTGTATAATTGTTACAAATAAGAAGTGGTATAACCTTTTTTTTAAATGCAAACTATGTCCTTTTTTCATTAACCCCTTTATCGTGGTTAATCATTTGAATAGTCTCAGAGAGACAGTTCAAATGAGTACACAAGGCATATGGTTTGGAATCAAAACTGCGATTTTAGAATTTCTCTATCCTCCCATATCTGGTGCTTTGAACACTTACATCATTGCTTTTCAACGAAAACTTCGTAACTGTAGCTTAAACCAAGCTGCAGTTACGATGTTTTTGTTGAAAAGCATAGAAATACTCAATATTTACAGGGATCTGGAAAAAGATACTTTGTTGTACTTGATACCAACATATTCCAAAAAATCATCCTTTGACCTTGTGCAGTCTGATCAGGATTTATGTGATCTTTGGACAGTTGCTACAGATCACCAAGAAATTATTTGAGAACAACATGGGTACTGGCCAAACTATGTGTTTGAACAAGCTGACATGAATCCATGTATTCTCACATGCCACTAGGACTATTTTTCCAGACCTTCTCTCAATCATTTAATTATCATTTTAGACCCTGAACGGCCATGGGACGTTATAGACTAAACACAGGAAGATGACGGCGCATGTGACATACTTCATTTTTATTCTGGACGTAGTGGTGACTTTCTGTGCCAGTATACGACAGGTGCCTGTAGCCGATATAACAGAAACAGAAACATGTCATCACGGAGTTGCTACGTATAAAGATGTTCTAAACGGGAATGCTGACACATCCGTTATTGATGACGGGAAGTCAGGCTGGTTGTCTGGGTATGCAGACCTATCTACGACTTTAGCGTTTGAAGGATGCTTTGATTATCCAATAGAGCAAGTGAAAAGACAAATAGGTATTGAACAGAATAACATTTTGAATGATTGTACAACATATTGTAAGTATCCAAAGTATCATTATTTTGCTGTTAAAGGTGACAAGTGCTATTGTCTAGAAAATGATGAACGTAACAAGTTAAACCAATATCCAAAAGGAACTTTAAACTGTTTGAATGACTGTAATGGAATTTTAGATTCAAGGTGTGATAACTTTGTTAGAGCTTATCGGTACAACCCAATAACGAATGTTTCCGGACATGGCCAGTGTCTTTACGTTTCAACAAACAACCTGAATAGTCAGAAAACAATTAATTTTGGTAGTGCTTCCTGTCGTACACTTGAAAGGCTAACACAGGGATTTCTTTGTGAGTACAGAGCCACGGATAAATGTGAAGATAGTTTACCTAGATACCCTTATTTCTGTCCTAAATCCAAGCCAATGTTCACATGGGAGGAAGGATTAGCAAAGTGCTCAAATAAGGGTGGTAACTTGATTTCGTTATCTCATTCTAACAGTTTCAGGTACTTGATTAAATGCTGTAACAAATATTGGGTCGGTGGATTTAGAGTGATTAAACCTGTACAGGACAAACGTGATTCATGTTTAGCAATAACACGTATAAACTCATCGTATTTCCTCGACAGTGGTGACTGTAAAACATCCAAAGTACCTGTATGTAAACTTTCTCCTACTACTATTACGGTTCCATTAGACCGAACTGACATTCCGGATCAAAGCAAGGGAGAAAACAATCAGGTGCTAGTCACGATTGGTGTGACAGTAGGTGTAATTGTCATTATAGTGATTCTTTTGTGCATTTTCTTTCGGTGTTTTAAAAATCGAGAGACGTCGCATTTAAACAAGACATTGATTAACCACGAGAATGATTTTACAAATCAGGCAAACAGTGAGCATGTGGTCAGCGATGAAACACAATCATTGCCATCTACTGAAGGGACCAACACTGTGCGATCTGGTAAAAAGGACAACCCTGCAAAACCTGAACGAAATACACTGAGACGTCAAAAGAAATCTATCCAGTCATACGAAAATTTTCAGCTGGTACCCCTTGACTCTAATGTAAAAGCTATGAAAACCGACACCAACAAAGACAAGGGCGAGGACGAATACGACCATGTAAATCTACAAAACTTAAACATGAAGGCAAACAATGTAACTGGCAAGGAGTCTGAAGTAGATGTTCATATATATAATCATATGCCAAAACACGGAAACGAGTATGATGTCACGACCGTGGTTTCGTCACACATGAGTGCCAGAGACGATTATTCCGTTACAGACACACTGCAGAACCATGAATTCCAACAACTGAAGTTACATGATTACACTGACGAAGATCTAGACCGCGGGCAATATGATTCATTATCATCAGATCAAACAAACAAAATGTCTAAATTAGGTCAAAACATCGAACGAGAAAAGGGACAGTCGAAATCTAAAAAAGAAGGAAATTTACAGATTAATACTTCCCAAAACAACAGCAGAACTTTAGACTGCTCCAATTCGAAATGTGCAATAGACAACAGAATGGCCGCGGATAAAAGTAGGATGTATGTACTAGAGGGGGCAGACAATATCAAGGACACAGGAGATAGTGCTTTCCTACTTTTGCCTCAACCTTCTTCACTAGAGCCGTCAAATCGACGTGTTGTTGGTGAAAGGATTAACACTCTGAAAGTTCTCGAGGATGACCGTGGATATGAAGGGGGCGAGGATTACTATCATTATATAGACGATGAAAAACTAACCCTAGATCACGGTGAAGAGCAGACCGGTTGCCATGAATATTCAGATATAAATTATGGCGCAGTCAGACCTCAACTAACACAGCCTGATGATTATAGTATAGATCGAAACAGGAATTCAGACAACGTCTATGCACAAGTAAACAAAGCATCAAAATTTTAATTATAAGACGTGTTGCACCTTTTTCCTATTGACGCGCCTGAAAACTGTTCCAATTTTAAAGCTTCAACATAAGACGAAATAGTAGCTGATAAAGATAGATTTTGTGTAAAATATGGCATAAAAATATTGAAGCATAATGAGAAAAATGCTGGTTATCAACATCTTTTCCTTGTCTAAATGTTCCCCAGAACATATTTTTTAAGGGACGTCCAAACTAGGTCTTGTGTGGAAAGGGCAAACGAACGTTTATACGTATAAAATTCGATATGTTCTTAATAAAAAAAATGCTGGTGCAAACGGAACAAAAATGCTAATTGAGATGAAAACTGTCACGAACAGCATGGCATGGGAGGACACTTACGTAAACTTCTGAAATGAGGTGGCCATGTAGACGTAGACTTGATAATGCCATACCCATCCCTGGGTACATTCTGACGTCTGTACGGAACCGAAAGACAATTGGAGGGAAAATAAAACATTTCAATTTTATTCTATTTTACCTATAATTTCAAAATAGATCTATACACGTCGTGCTTTTCAACATTTACCTCGTAACTGCAGCTTAAGCTAAAGCTGCAGTTTCAAGGTTATCGTTGAAAAGCGACGATTTACCAGTTTAAAAAGGGAGTTAATTACCTAGAAACTATACCAGAAGAACCTTTGTAAAAAAGAATCCATATTGTAATCATCCAGCCTCTCTTTTTCTATCTGTAAGGATTTAATGGCTGAGTTGATCTTGCTGGTTAAAATGTTATACTACTTTTGACTTCTTAGTAAACAAGATGTGTTTGTGAAACACAAATGACCCCCAAATGGCTATTTTTCTAAAATGTTAAGTTTTCGTGGAGTAAAGGGTTATTAACAGTTAAAGGATGACCTTGAGGAAGATCAAATTGCATGGAACAGATAGATTTCATTGAAAGGAAGTTTCATACCAAATTTAAGCTTTGTATGTCAATTACTTTTGGAGAAAAGGCAAATAAAAACACAAGATCAATTATAGTTTTTAGAATTATTATAAAGTTTCTTCTCTCCATAGATAAAAAAAAAAAAAACAACAGATAGCTTTAAAATGGGGAACATGACCAATTGTTACAGACGACGGATGTTCCATTCTACTGATTGATGCTTTTATTTGTTGATCTCTTATTAAACTGATATATTGTTGTCGTTGTCTTTTATCTGTTGGTCAAGGTCTCGTCTTGATTTGTTGATGTCAATTGTCGTCCGAGCAATTGATGACGAAAGGTCAAAGTTACTGTGTTAAAGTTGATTGGATGCTGGTGGATGTGGGCGGAGTAATAAGCGAATCAGAATCCTATCATATCATAATCCGGTTATCCGAGTCCCTAGAACGATTTAAACGCACAGTCAGCACCCATAATCAATACGCAACAAAATAGTTTTACTGCTGCACTGAAATAACGTATCATAAAAAACTGGGACATAGCATAAAATATACATAAAATCATTTTATCAATCAATCTACACAAATATTATCCGTTTGGACACAAACAAATGCTAAAGCATTGCTTGCTGCAAAGATGGCATAATTCTTACACCAGCGTTCTTAGCAACAGCAACGAGTAGACCGGAAAGGGGCCGTAGCCAATCCGAAGAACAATCAACGCTTTCGATCATGATTACGGCTTATATATGGGTTGACACCACACACATTTATGCTTCCTCGCAAGTAAAAATATTTGACAAACTTTTTATTCCCGGACGAGATCGAGAATTGCTGGTTTCGACGAAAAAAAGATCACATGGTTGCATGCACGCCCGTATCTGAATATCACATTCTTCGATAATCCGAGTCTTCTCTGATGTAAATACGCTCTTTGATA
Source organism: Fragum sueziense (assembly GCA_963680895.1). Classification (NCBI taxonomy): domain Eukaryota; kingdom Metazoa; phylum Mollusca; class Bivalvia; order Cardiida; family Cardiidae; genus Fragum; species Fragum sueziense. The sequence goes on along the minus strand of OY804605.1, from coordinate 43,338,069 downwards.
TTTTGATTTTTCGCTATTTACATAGCGAATAATCAAAATATCATAGAGCGTATTTACATCAGAGAAGACTCGGATTAATTCTTCGACTACGACCTGGCTATTACTTTATCATCCACATTGAAGTTTCCGCAGGCTCATTCTTGCGTCATACTGCTAGAAATGTGTACACATTTCGAAGTTAAACAGTGGCCTTAACTAGAGAGTATACGTTTCTATGTAGTATTTTAGGTACTCTCTTATGAACAGAGCACATTATCTCTACATTCCATTTCGATAGAATGAGCTCTGTTCTCGCGGGGTCATTTCACGTCTAATCTCGGGGCCTTGGCGGGATTTCAGTATCCAATCGTTGGCGATACACAACAAAACAATTCAAAAAGCTGATACAAACTTTCATTGGCTGACGCTTCAAATTACCGGCTTCAGCCAAAAATAGAAGCGACGTAATGTATACGTAATCAAACCAGATCAAACTGAATGATTTTGATTCGATAATTCAAATGTTACCGGCTTCAGCCAAAAATAGAAGCGACGTAATATATACGTAATGATCATGCAAGATAAAACTGAATGATTTTGATTCGATAATTCAAATGATGTGCTATAATTAGATTATGACGACCAAATAGGCTGTTGGCGTACCGAAAACTGCAGAGGTCATATTTGATGGTTTAATCAATAGAGCTCGGCAATGGAGAGTATATTTTGGGCAGCATGGCAACAAGCCTATCGGGGGTAAATAAATGAAGTCCTCTGATTGGACGTTACTAACAGTCACGGAACGGTACATACTTTAGTATGGACAAACGAGAAGAAAATGATGTTCCGGAAAAGAATTTTACAAATTATGTTGCTTGAAAAATATGATAGATTTCTCACTGTTAAGGTTAAACTTCTTTGTTAAACCGGGAAAAGAAGCCGATAAACACGTTGGTGCTGAAACTATATTCTTGGATAAAATTTAAGGGTTACCGATTCTGGTAATATTTAATCCTTTACAGAAAGTATGTAGATGAACAACAGAAAAATGTCTAGATTGAGAGAAAATAAGTCTAATTTAAAAAAAAAAAAAAAAAAAAAAAAAAAAAAAAAAAAAAAAAAAAAAAAAAAAAAAAAAAAAAAAAAACTTAATTTATTTTTATGTTTGTAAAGGCTATAATGATCACCGAAACTGGTCAGTCACCGAAAAATGCACTCCGATTTTTTTCTACTATATGATAAAAGATTCTTTTAGAAAAGGGAATTTGTTTGTATATTTCTAAAAAAAAAAAAAAAAAATTAGAAATCTCCGAACAGTGATCATAACCCTAAAACAGACAACATACATTTTGGCTAAAAAACGTCCCCTTCTTCTTTTCAGAATCCATACTCCTGTTTGTTGGGAAAGCGTCACATTTGATTAAAATTTTAAGACTCAATTCCATGCGAATACAGTTTTCAAAATGCCAAAAATTGTTAATGAATTAGAGTACCATTGAAGCTAGATGCACTGTCTACAACAGTACGATTCCAGTTAACACAATTCTGAACAGACACTATGTCGCCAACAGAGAGTTGAAAGTCGATACTTTTAGACGCCACGTTGAGGCCAGTAGAAGAATTGACCGTACGAGCGTACGCATTACTAACACGATTCTTGCCAATGAAACAATAAACACCCGCCTGACGTGCCGTAATAGACAAGTTGAATTCATACAGACCGGCTACAGGGCACGTAAATATGCCTGTAGAGGGAGCGTACCCTCCTCCAACGTTAGTTACTGTGACGTTAAAAATGGGATGGCCGTCAACTATCTGTCCAGTTGGATGTGTTGCAGTAAAGGCTACAGGTCCACCTGAAAATACATACAATGTATATGGTGTAGAATTTATGTGTCTGTCCTATTTTTGTACTTGAATATTAATTCAAACGTTGATTTGAAATTAGTTTTGTTCACTTATAGCGTACGACAAATAAATGATAGTTAGCAAACTGGATTTTTTCAAATTGATATTTAACTGACAATTGTTTCTGTCCGTAGTTTTTTTTTTTAAAAATACAACCCTTTCGATTCCGAAAGTTGTTGTGGAGAATCGGCGTTGAAAAGGATAAAATATGTGTACAACTATTGAGACAAAAATCTAAAAATGAAGCAGAGTGAGTTTTCTCCTTTTTTCTCCAATGTAATGGTAGTAATTGTCAAGCCAAATATTGGAAGGTAAAGCGTAAAATGTTTGCATTTGTCTATAAAATCGCATTTTACAAGCACTTTTCTTAATTTGAACGGGATCCAATGGAGATATCAGAGATCTAAAGAAATGTATTTTGTTCTCAAATGTATAGTTCAGTAAACTTGTTTTCAACATCAAAATTGTATATGCTTGGATAGGTGTGATCCAACGATTCGCTGATGGCTAGCCACAAACTTGTTCGTGATAGTCTATTCACATTTGGAGAGAACCAAATTTAAATTCAATACGCTGAATCGGAGGTAACCATTGTATAAGTCCGCCCAAATTTGCGAAATGTAGGGTATTGTCA